>OX424576.1:126873553-127371053 GCA_949152435.1 Gastracanthus pulcherrimus
TTTATTTTTTCTTTAATTTTGATATCTCTAGTAGTATTAAATATATTAATACTGAAACTTGTTGATCGTATGGTAAAAGAGTGAGAGAAAAGACAAATAAATATTTTAACATCGTGTTGGAACAAAGCGTAAAAGTTGAAGTACTGGAACCAATGGCTGGAAAAAAGTTACTAAGGTAAAAGCACCAGTACCTGGACAAATATAAAATCGGGATCTATAGTGGGATACGGACAAAAAATGACTGTTTTCATAAAAAATACAGCCATAAATCGTTATAGTAAATTTTTTTACCTATTATCTAGGGTATCAACTATTCAAATAAACATGAATTATTCCAAATCTGTGTCAGAAATTATATTCAACGCTTTTACTAAAAATGTGTTCTGAGCAGGATCCGAGAGTAACGAAGGGCGCAATTGAATCGTGCAGATTTGACTGAATTGCAAGGATTGAGTTTTGCATTAAAAAGAAATATTTTACTCTTTCCAGTATCACAATAATGTTTTTATATATAGATGACACGCTCACGAATACAACTAAAGTTGTATTTAGTGAAAACAATAATTATTTTCTGTTCAGTTAGGTGCCCTAGTTCTGGTCCCATATTTTTGCGAGGGAGCAGTAATGGGACACTCAAAATATACAAATTCTAATTAGATTCAGTGATTATAAACTACTTTAGAGCTTACTAAACAATATAATAAATAACAATCAATAATGTCAACTGGAATGAATTTCGGAAATAGTGGATTTTGGAAATTTATAACTTTTGCTTGGTGGGGTGTAATCCTATAACCTCAAAAAGTAGGGTTACAGGTCTCTGTTTATCAATTTTTGTGATTTTTAATTTGTCGATTCTTACCGAACTACAAAAGCATGTAAATCAATTAGTATTATCAAATGAATTGAGAAAATGAGCTTTTTTCTATTTGTTTGCAGAACGGTAACGAATAAAGCTACTTAATAATTGTCCCAGTATTGGTGCCAATTGCCTGTCCCAGTACTGGGTCAACTCGAAACATCGTGTCCCACTACTGCAGCCAGGAACTGTTTTACTTAAAAAACTATTTATTAGCAAAGAAAAGGTTTAAAAAACAATATTTTTTTTCAATCAATAGGAAATCTTCCGGACTACACGATAATACTAAAATATTTTTTTAATTTTACTATCAGATTTCAGAATTCATTTCAGAATTCAAACGTGCACGTATATTATTGCATGTTCACGGGGAGAGATCGACGGCGCTACACACACACAGACACACACACACACACATCAGACACACACACACACACAAACACAGACACACACACACGCGCGCGTACATACACACACACACCAACAGCACACACAACACACACACTAGGTAGCAGCCCAGCAGCCGACCAAGCAGTTAGAGAGACCCCCTCCCCCGTCCAGCCTGCAAAGATGATATTTTTTATATAAAAAAAATACTAGTCGCCAGATCTTTATTTACCCAATTCAACTACATTGGTATTTTTATTTACCCAAGCTTAGATTTTTCAGGAAAAATCAAAATAAAAAATATTTTTTTCACAATTTTAAATGTCTATATCTTTTGAATAAGAAGGTATTATCAATTTTACCAAACGGGAAAAAAATTGCCCCCGAGCTAATTTAATTTGCCCAGGTGTCAAATGTTATAAATATTTAATAATTATTATGTAAAAAATAAAAAATCGTAATGGGATTAGTATCCGGTACTTCTACATAATGCGCATGCGCGGTACATAATACGCATGCGCGGTACCGTGCGGTCCGATCGTTCCATACTGTTCCGCGGTACATACTAATTTGAGAAAGTTGTGGCGTGTCTACAACTTTTTGTTCATTGGTTGAGGTCTTAAAGAGTTAGTTGTTGTTTAAGTTGTGTGCGTCAACACCGTTAAAAAAATCAAACTTTTAATCAAGGTTGGTTCAAGCTTGAATATGGCAAATTTGTTGAAACAAATTTTTTTCATCACTCTATTTAAAAATGTATTTCGGAGCAGAGTCAACACAACATTATTACAGTGTAGATTTCAGAGCAGTGCGTTCTTACGAAAGCAATTGACAATCTTTCTGTTGTGGATAACATCTTTGGCAAAGGCCGTAAAGCACTACAATTTCTTTCTGGATTGGTTAATTTGTTCTTTGATCTCACAGATGCAACCTGTTAAGTACGAAATCTTGATCCCTCTGTTTTCCAGGTACATGCTTAGTGAGTATCAATGATTGATCTTTTTCATGAAATCTTTCAATTTTGGAGCTTACTCTGATTTATGCTTGTTTTTTACAGAGGTATTGTAAAATAAATAGTACTCGTGTTGGATCCGGACTTACTGATATGCACCGGTTCAATCGATGAAAATTTCAGTTTTTGGTTTAGAGTGGGTGACCGAAAAATGGAGCCAATACAAATGTTGAATTTTTCTAAAAAATGACCTATTGAAGCTGGATTAACTCTTTTACAAAGGGGTCTGCGGCGGCTCAGTCGGTAGAGTGTCGGATTCCCACGCCGGTGACCCGGGTTCGAATCCTAGTCTCTGCCGATTGATACAAGCAGCAACACTGTAAAAATTACATGTGCTTTGTTTACAAACACACCGCAGACCCCCGTCGTCAATTAGGACCACATGGGAGCACAAACATGTCGACGTTTAAAAAAAATAAAAAAAAACTCTTTTACAAAGTTAACTTGTGGAGGTTTCAACATTTTTATAAAGCCCCTAAGCAATGAAGACCAGAGAAAGCACGCACAACGAGTCAAGCAATTGTAAATGTGTCATGAATCTTGCAACAGGAAATAACTCGCGATATCCCAAAAATAAGTGGTCCAGAACAGTCCGACTTTTAGAAGCTTAGATTCGTCAACATTTTAACCTTTGCTGGACGAGGTATTTGAACTTCTGATTCTAATTTGGCATAGTAGTTAGTGAGGCTGTGTTTCATAAATTCTTCTTTTAAACAAATTTCATTAACTATTGCTTTAAATAAAAAAATGGACCAGCCTATTCAAATAATTCTAGATTCTTTTGATATCTACTGATTTATATACTTTTTATCTTCTTGAGTTAACATTATTTTTAATAGTCAAATAATTCTTCTTATTTTAAATCATCTTTCTATAGTTTCAAAGACTATAACAAAGAATATTATCTGGCAAGTGATGCTTTGTGCAGGTAGAAAAAAACATAATATACCAAAAAAAGCTTCAAGTTAAAAATGAACACAATACTCAAGTGTACCACTTATTTTTAAACTTAAATTCTCTTACTTTTAATACGCTTGATTTTTAACTCTTTATCAATAATATCTTTATCAATAATACATTTCTAAGCATAAATTTTTCATTTTTAGGTACAAGTTTTAATTTAAGATTTTTAAAGTTATTGTAGTTTTTATGAAAACCAAATCTTTATAGTGGTGCTAGGAATAAATTTTAAGAATTGTCTCTCAAGCCCAAAGGTGCAGACTTTTGTCAGACTTGGAATATTTTACAAGAGACACTGTCAAAGGTGTGATAACACTAGCTGATGTTCCACAAGCAACATGGAATGATAGATTTAGCCATTTAGGTAAGCAGTATTTAAAATAAAATTGATTATTTAGCTCGTGTGACGTTTTTTGCACAAGCGAAGCAAGTGAGAAAAGTCACATAAGGTAAAAATCATCTTACGCACCAGCTTCGAAACATATTTTATACCACAAGAGCCGAATAATCATATTGAAGTTATGATTTGAGGTTAGAATGGTATAAAATACTTTATTCTACATGTTTAATTATACAAAGAAGAAGATAGTTCATAATGTTTTATATTTTGTTTTATAGCGATGTTTTTTTACTACGTGTGGCGCATCCTGAACCATTAGCTGATCATTTGTACAATGAAATCGAAAGATTTTTAAACAATCTTGTTACTCAGTTACTAGCTAAAGTTCAATCACAAGGAGAGAATGGCCTATTACAGGCATATCATTGTGCTTGTACTGAATATTCTCAAGAAATCAATTACCTTCATCAATTATACTTATATTTAAATCAACAGCATAAAAAAAAACAAATGCTTACAGAAACAGTAATCAATTAATGGAACATCTTCAGCAGCTTCTCTAGATTATCAGGAGCAAAAAGACATTGACAAACTAGGTTTATCATTAAAAAGCCCTCTTGTTGCATTACCCCTTGAAGGAATACATGCAGACAGATTAGATAAAGCACAACCATCTACATGAGACGTTATTTGCGGAGTTATTGAAAGTTTTGTAAGAGTCGATGAATATAAAATGAAAGGCCAGTTGACTGTAAGTTAATAAAAAGAAATATACAATAATAGTTTAACAACATAAAAATCTAAAATTCTAATATATTTTTGAAAAGTATAGAAGTGAATATTAAGAGCTTTTATAAAAGATTGAGGTGACATGTAAAGTGCATATACTCTTCTGGACCTAAAAATAAAATAAAAAACAGTTATACGAGTCGCTACAGATCTTTCTTAACTGAAGTTTCAAGATATTATGCTTGTAAACCCAAATTTCAGGTGCAGATGTAGAGGTGAAATCTACTAGAAGAAGAATTAATGAAAACTGATATAGTATAAAGTTAAGACAAGTGTTTTATAGCATTTATGCACAATTTTAGGGTTTTTCCTCAATTTCCTCAATATGTTTTTGAGCAAGAGCTCTGAAATTTTGCATATAAGCTATAGAACCCTTGACAAAACTGTATTTTGTATCAGTTTTCATTCATTAATTTCCTTGCCGATTTCACCTCCAGATTTACACCCGGCATTTAGGTTTGCAAGTGTGATTTCTTAAATCGTTATTTAAGGAGCATCTATTAGTTACAGTGACTTGTATAACTGTTTCCTATTATTTTTTTAGGTGTTGAAAAGTGTATTTACTCCACATGTTATCTCAGCATTTTGATTATAATATTGAGAAATAAGTGTGCTTAGATGTAACTTTTATAATATACTTTAAGTGTTCATTTTTTTTATGTTCTGAGGTGACATATCAAGTAAATAATAAACTCTTCTGGATCTAAAAATAAAATAAAAAACAGTTATTATTCTCCTTAACTGACGTTTCAAGATATCATGCTTGCAAACCCAAATGCCTGGTGTAGATGTAGAGGTAAATCTACAAGGAAATTAATTTCGTTATCTGATTTTTGAAATATATTGGCCATGCCATTTCCATAGATATTGAGGAAAAACCCTAAAATTGTAGTAGATTTCACCTCTACATCTGCACCTGAAATTTGGGTTTACAAGCATAATATCTTGAAACTTCAGTTAAGAAAGATCTGTAGCGACTCGTATAACTGTTTTTTATTTTATTTTTAGGTCCAGAAGAGTATATGCACTTTACATGTCACCTCAATCTTTTATAAAAGCTCTTAATATTCACTTCTATACTTTTCAAAAATATATTAGAATTTTAGATTTTTATGTTGTTAAACTATTATTGTATATTTCTTTTTATTAACTTACAGTCAACTGGCCTTTCATTTTATATTCATCGACTCTTACAAAACTTTCAATAACTCCGCAAATAACGTCTCATGTAGATGGTTGTGCTTTATCTAATCTGTCTGCATGTATTCCTTCAAGGGGTAATGCAACAAGAGGGCTTTTTAATGATAAACCCAGTTTGTCAATGTCTTTTTGCTCCTGATAATCTAGAGAAGCTGCTGAAGATGTTCCATTAATTGATTACTGTTTCTGTAAGCATTTGTTTTTTTTATGCTGTTGATTTAAATATAAGTATAATTGATGAAGGTAATTGATTTCTTGAGAATATTCAGTACAAGCACAATGATATGCCTGTAATAGGCCATTCTCTCCTTGTGATTGAACTTTAGCTAGTAACTGAGTAACAAGATTGTTTAAAAATCTTTCGATTTCATTGTACAAATGATCAGCTAATGGTTCAGGATGCGCCACACGTAGTAAAAAAACATCGCTATAAAACAAAATATAAAACATTATGAACTATCTTCTTCTTTGTATAATTAAACATGTAGAATAAAGTATTTTATACCATTCTAACCTCAAATCATAACTTCAATATGATTATTCGGCTCTTGTGGTATAAAATATGTTTCGAAGCTGGTGCGTAAGATGATTTTTACCTTATGTGACTTTTCTCACTTGCTTCGCTTGTGCAAAAAACGTCACACGAGCTAAATAATCAATTTTATTTTAAATACTGCTTACCTAAATGGCTAAATCTATCATTCCATGTTGCTTGTGGAACATCAGCTAGTGTTATCACACCTTTGACAGTGTCTCTTGTAAAATATTCCAAGTCTGACAAAAGTCTGCACCTTTGGGCTTGAGAGACAATTCTTAAAATTTATTCCTAGCACCACTATAAAGATTTGGTTTTCATAAAAACTACAATAACTTTAAAAATCTTAAATTAAAACTTGTACCTAAAAATGAAAAATTTATGCTTAGAAATGTATTATTGATAAAGATATTATTGATAAAGAGTTAAAAATCAAGCGTATTAAAAGTAAGAGAATTTAAGTTTAAAAATAAGTGGTACACTTGAGTATTGTGTTCATTTTTAACTTGAAGCTTTTTTTGGTATATTATGTTTTTTTCTACCTGCACAAAGCAGACGATTTAAAATAAGAAGAATTATTTGACTATTAAAAATAATGTTAACTCAAGAAGATAAAAAGTATATAAATCAGTAGATATCAAAAGAATCTAGAATTATTTGAATAGGCTGGTCCATTTTTTTATTTAAAGCAATAGTTAATGAAATTTGTTTAAAAGAAGAATTTATGAAACACAGCCTCACTAACTACTATGCCAAATTAGAATCAGAAGTTCAAATACCTCGTCCAGCAAAGGTTAAAATGTTGACGAATCTAAGCTTCTAAAAGTCGGACTGTTCTGGACCACTTATTTTTGGGATATCGCGAGTTATTTCCTGTTGCAAGATTCATGACACATTTACAATTGCTTGACTCGTTGTGCGTGCTTTCTCTGGTCTTCATTGCTTAGGGGCTTTATAAAAATGTTGAAACCTCCACAAGTTAACTTTGTAAAAGAGTTTTTTTTTATTTTTTTTAAACGTCGACATGTTTGTGCTCCCATGTGGTCCTAATTGACGACGGGGGTCTGCGGTGTGTTTGTAAACAAAGCACATGTAATTTTTACAGTGTTGCTGCTTGTATCAATCGGCAGAGACTAGGATTCGAACCCGGGTCACCGGCGTGGGAATCCGACACTCTACCGACTGAGCCGCCGCAGACCCCTTTGTAAAAGAGTTAATCCAGCTTCAATAGGTCATTTTTTAGAAAAATTCAACATTTGTATTGGCTCCATTTTTCGGTCACCCACTCTAAACCAAAAACTGAAATTTTCATCGATTGAACCGGTGCATATCAGTAAGTCCGGATCCAACACGAGTACTATTTATTTTACAATACCTCTGTAAAAAACAAGCATAAATCAGAGTAAGCTCCAAAATTGAAAGATTTCATGAAAAAGATCAATCATTGATACTCACTAAGCATGTACCTGGAAAACAGAGGGATCAAGATTTCGTACTTAACAGGTTGCATCTGTGAGATCAAAGAACAAATTAACCAATCCAGAAAGAAATTGTAGTGCTTTACGGCCTTTGCCAAAGATGTTATCCACAACAGAAAGATTGTCAATTGCTTTCGTAAGAACGCACTGCTCTGAAATCTACACTGTAATAATGTTGTGTTGACTCTGCTCCGAAATACATTTTTAAATAGAGTGATGAAAAAAATTTGTTTCAACAAATTTGCCATATTCAAGCTTGAACCAACCTTGATTAAAAGTTTGATTTTTTTAACGGTGTTGACGCACACAACTTAAACAACAACTAACTCTTTAAGACCTCAACCAATGAACAAAAAGTTGTAGACACGCCACAACTTTCTCAAATTAGTATGTACCGCGGAACAGTATGGAACGATCGGACCGCACGGTACCGCGCATGCGTATTATGTACCGCGCATGCGCATTATGTAGAAGTACCGGATACTAATCCCATTACGATTTTTTATTTTTTACATAATAATTATTAAATATTTATAACATTTGACACCTGGGCAAATTAAATTAGCTCGGGGGCAATTTTTTTCCCGTTTGGTAAAATTGATAATACCTTCTTATTCAAAAGATATAGACATTTAAAATTGTGAAAAAAATATTTTTTATTTTGAATTTTCCTGAAAAATCTAAGCTTGGGCAAATAAAAATACCAATGTAGTTGAATTGGGTAAATAAAGATCTGGCGACTAGTATTTTTTTTATATAAAAAATATCATCTTTGCAGGCTGGACGGGGGGGGGGGGTTAGAGAGAGAGAGGTCCAGCCAAAGGTGGGCAGCTCCAGGAAGTCAAACAGATGGATACGGCGTTGGGCTCAAGGGGGTTTGACTTCCCATTTGTTTCAGCAGCAGCAGCACGAAAGAGAGAGAGACAGAGCAAGAAGAGATGCTAGCAGCTGAGTGCACGTCGGCCTGCAACTGTACGGCAGATTATGATCACACGCACACACACTAACACACTCGAGAACGACGAGAACGCGGGTGACCGGAGGAGCGCGATAGTAGCGCGAGAAAGCGGCTAAAAGCCGAATTCGAGTCGGGCAGGGAAAAGACATGCAGCCGTAATCCAGCTGGCGCGCGATGCTGATAGAGAAGCAAGCGCGCACGCGGCGTAGTTAGTGTTGCCAGACCGTTTCAAAACTTCCCTCTAGGCGGCGCTTAGCTCCATCTAAAATACCTCTAGTAGCTTCATGAAAAACCTCTAGAAATCCCTCTGGATATTTTAACCACCAATTTAAACCATAAACCTATCTACCCCAGCGTTGGGCACGGTCGGATTTCAATCTGCCAGATACTCTGTCAGAGACGAATCGGATAGGTTTGAGAACACCCCGCGGCATTTCGCGCCAACGATCTGAACATAGCTGACCACTATGTCAAATTTTATTACTAGGATCTAGGGATTCTGCCATCTGAAATCCGACCGTGCCCAATGCTGTATCTACCTCAAGCACAGCAACTTGCCAATAATAAATTAAAATCATAACCATAAACGCTAATAATCTACCTACCACATGCACAGCGACTAATCCCTCATAGCACGTTTCGTTGCGGCAACGTTGCAGCAACGCGTCCTGTAAACGTGGAAACGTTAACAAAAACAGTTGCATCAATGATTTGGCAACGTGCTGGCAACGTGAAAAAAGTACCCTTTTGTTTCACGAAATCGTTGGTAAAACGTGACTAAAACAGCTCCTACGACGTTTTCGTTTCGTTTTCAAAACGTGATATTGTGCACGTTCTTGCAACGTTTCTGAGACGTGAATTTTCAACCTAAGAAAATTCAAATAGTATTGATTGCACGGTGCCTGCAACGTTACGAAAACTAGTTTCAGAAACGTTACTGCAACGGTTTGACATTTAATATACATTCGTTGTTGTGGTGTTGGCAACGTTGCTGCAACGTCCATAAAACACATAATTTAATTGAACGAACGTGTTGCATTAATTTAATCAATAAATAAAGAAACCAATCAAAATATAATTCTTTTTTAAACATTTATTCACATAAAGGCCATTTTATGATACAAAATAGAATAATGATATTTTTCTTATAAATAGTTACAGAAATTCACTTCTTCACATAGGAATGTAAGAGTATATAACTTTCTACAATTAAACATACAAATACTGATACGTATTTTACATTATAAATATTTAGAAATAATTGTGATGAAAATTATATGGCAAACATATATGTATACTAAACGAAACCAAAACATATATTTTAATTAAATTGTAGAAAAAAAAAATTGTAATAATAATCCAAACGAGAATTTGATTACAAAATCTAAAGAAGCAAAGGAGCTCCTTCGTTTCTTCGTTTACTACTTTTCTGAAATACTCAACGAGGAGAGTTGGTAGAGAATCTTAAAACAAACCTTGAGTTGCTTATGATCCGAATCAGCCCGAATCAACGAAATAAAAGACTGTGTTTCATACTACTCGTTAAATATCGAGTAAAGAGTCGATGTATTGCAGATATATTTGAGACGCGAGGTGACGATCATCGGAGTACGAAGAAAAAGGTAAGCTATACGCGATTCATTATTCATTAAGACTCGTACAAATACTATTTTGAAATGCTTAATACTATAGGAAACAATAAAGTGTAATCTACTATGTCGTACGCCTCGCACGGAACAAGAGAAATAACTAAAACTACTTCTTTAAACTAATAAGTTAAAAACAGTTCTTTTATTGCGAGTCATCTTCTAGTAAACCTCTTTCAGCTGCTTTCTTTGCATCCTCTTTTTTTTCTAAAAGAAATATATTTGTTATTAAAGTAACTTAATGAGGAAGGAGTACATTAATAGTACTTTTCAATACTAATGCGATAAAAATGATTCTTGAAAGAGTGTGAAAATCACTTTTATCATGTGTATCGAAAATTATTTTTTGACACTCCGTGCGATAAGTGCCACTTTTGCGTACGCATGAATTTTTAAGCGAATAAACGATGTTTGCAAATAATGCAAATAAATTTTGAAATTTATATAATCTATTCTGAGTATGATACGTACTTCTTTTTTTTTCAATGCTCTTGCCAATCTTTGTGGTGCCTCCTTCAGCCAGCATTTTACACTAGTTTCAGCATTTGACCTCCTGTATCCATTTTTCAAATATCTCCTAACACCAATGTCTAATAAATAGAGTACAAAAATAATAAGCACATTTTTTGATAATAATTTTAAGTCGTACACAAATTTATTACTTTACAATCGTACCTAGGATCACTTTCCAGATTTTTAGTTCCATGAAACCGTCCTTTTTATCTCCAGTACCTTTGAAATTGAACTGAACTGCGATCTCGTCTCCCACTATCACTTCACACAAGTTCCTTATGGTGTGATGCCCATCATTGGCTCCAAAAGTTTCAAGATATTGTCGCTGAAAAATTAATTAATAGTAATAAATTAATAAAAATACGTTAAATGTGAAATAGTATACTTTCTACATCACTCACAATTATTGATTCGTAACCATCTTTTTGCAACAAATCTTTATTGAATCGTTTGGAATCAGACATACTTCTAATTGGAAACGCATACACCAAATCGGCATCATGAATGGAATTTCTCAGTCGAGAAGTTTCTCCTTTAGATTTTTGTTGAGTCTGATTGTACAAAATCTGTTCGCACATTTCTGCAAAAAAAATTGTTTTTTATTACCTTTGTTTAATTATATTTTATACATTCTATTCGATTTATGACTTACCATAAATTAAGAGCGCTTTATTATCAGTATCCAAATTTTGAATTTCAGCCAGAGGCATTACCCGACATCGACCAAAGGTATCGCCCGAGTTTTGTTTTGAAACATCATCTGGAAATATATGTATTATTTTTTAAAAAAATCATATAAAGTAATTCATAAATTAGCCACAATTAAAAGCTGGCAAGGTTTACATAATGAGCATTTTGACTTTTATTTATTAACCTTTTGCTGTTAAAATTGTCGAAGGTGGTGTCGCTAAATTGATATTCACATTCTCAACAGATAAAATTGTCGCTTTTCCATTAGCAATCGGTTTCAGTGATTGATAACCTAATAAAATATTCGACATACTTTAGGAATAAAAAATGACTACTTATATAATCAAACAGCTTTTGATGTATGACAAGCAATTCCTCGAAGTGAGTATCACATGATTATAGAAACCCTATAATTGTTTTTAATTTGATTCAAAGAACTTACGATTTTCCGTATCTCGAGACACAGGCTCATTCAATCCCGTTTTCTGTATATCTTGTTGGGAATCGCTGTTCATTCGACTTGATCCTTGGACATGCGTTGCCTTTTTTTCATGGCCTGTGAAAATCAATAAAGCAAGTTTAAATAGATTTGCTTTTTAGCTTGCATTTTAAAGAATAAAATTTTAATATGCAGCTTCACACAATACTATAAGACAGTTCTTTTCTTTTGAACCAAGGGTACTGTTGGATTGAAAGAGAAAATGGTTTGAGAATCAATTTTAAATAATCTCACTGTGAATAAAAAGATTTACAGTGAATCAAATATATATTATAATCATGTAAACAAGAAACTTACTTAACGTTTCATTGTCTTTTAATGGTCCCGGTGGCTTCGGATACCTTGTCTTTGAGATGTCTTTGCAAAGGTCTGCTGCTTTCTCGAAGGTGTCTGTATTAATGGTAAAATGAAAAAATTAAAATTTAGATGATTAGTATAAATTTGTTGCTTTATTTATAAATATAGATTTAAAGTTTTTGTTACGTGAAAATATCAATGCTTACCTTCATATGCTATAATTTCACTGAAAACGTTGCTTAACCAATCGAAATCCGGTTCTTTCCTTTGCCTGATGTACTTATCTACCATTTTTATTTCACTCGCTGGAGGCCAATAACTGGCTTTCATACCCGTGATCAACCAAGTATCAGGGATGACAGTCCGTAAATGTTGTCGACTAAACTGGACCACGCACCATCTTTTAGATTCGCCTGCTTCATTAGATGACTTGATCTCGTAGATCTCATTAGTTTTAAAATCATGGCCGATTTTTGTATGTTTTTTCAACGGAAATGAGATTAGTTCACTCGTTACATCTTGTGTATTATCTGTAAACAGAAAATTAATAAGTTTCAAACGGTTTTTATGTATTACGACTATACTTAAAAGATATTCAAATTCAAATTACTTTTCAATATTGAAAAAACATTCGAAACTTGAATTGTGTAATTTTGACTGACTGGAATGGTCAACTAATGTTAAGTGAACATAGTTTACAGCCATTTTATTGTGAGACGTGTTATAAACAAAATTTTATAGTAGCTGACCTTTGAGACTATATTTTTGTTAATTATCTTTATGGCGATTCATTATACATATAACAATCTTATTGCTATATTTACTTACAAATGCTCAAGTCCTGTGTTGATGAGTTACTCGATGCAGCTGTTTGCTCGTCAGATACCTCCTTAGGCAGGACTGTTGCTCCTACAGATGAACTATGAAAGCTTTCACAATTGTGGCCGCTTTCCATTTGAGTTGACGGTGATGATGGAGATGAGGAAAATGCATTTGATGACTCAACTGTAAAGTCAAAATTCGTGAGTATCAAGAACAATATTATTTTATAGTATATTTAGAAACAATCAAGTGTTTTTGTAAATAATTTTATACTTGAAACCACCAAAATTATGCTTTATCTTGATTGCACTGTTTAATATATTTTAAATATTTTGTATGAAAATCCTATTATGTATTGTTAATAATTTTTTTATGATATATATATATATATATATATATATATATATATATATATATATATATTTACAATATAGTATAAAAAAGTGTTAATAAAAACATTTAAAGAGTGTGGTATTCAGAATGTATTTACCTCTTTTAATTTGTTTTGATGGAGGTTCTGGAAAATCGGATTCTTTAATAACGTTCTCCTTTCCCTCGATATTTTCACTCTCACTATCGGCATCTTCGGTATCTGTAAAAGCTTTTTTAGTTCTAGTATGGCGCAAAGATTTATCCTGCTGTTTTTCAAATTCAGCTTCTACGTCAGAACAATTTAGCTCTATTTCCAGCTTAGCTTTCGCCTGTTCATAATTTTCTGCGCAAAAAAATAAATATTTATACCGACGTTGTTAGAAAAAAGAGATACATTCTATAACTATTTATACCGTGATGATGTTATCGTTGCTATATCAATATTAAAAGTAATATTTAAACGAAAAATAATTGTTTACCTGCTGTTGTAAATATCTTGGAGAGTCGAAAAGAGCATCAGTTATCCCCGGGAATTTCTCGGCTCGTTATAGCCTTCAGATTTCTTTGTTGTGATCTGTAAGTCGGCCATGCGGTAAATTTCTTGTCATTTGACAGCCATATATCGGGAATGATTTCCCGTGTTTTGTCGTCCTCAAACTCTGCAATGTGCCACATTTTAACAATTTTTTGCCACGTGAAAATTATAGTAAGGCTTCTCAAGCAGTTCTGTGAACTGCGGCGGCCGTACTGTCAACGCGTGGCTATGCCGTCTGCTGCTATCCTTGCTCTTCTGTCTTTCTTTTTTGTTCGGGTCACAACGCAGTCAAAGCTGACGAACAAAACACTGTCACTATAAAAATTTGCCGAAACAGATTCGATGTCTCGATATCAGTTATACACGCCGTCTCTCTCTCTCTCTCTCTCTCTCTCTCTCTCTCTCTCTCTCTCTCTCTCTCTCTCTCTCTCTCACCTTCGGTGAACTATAGGCACGTATTTTGTCTCTTCTTACTTCCTATATCATTGCTCTCCTGTCACCACGAACTACAGAGGCAATCTCGCGTGCGCGGGCTCATGTAATTTTTTGCGAACTGCAAGCACGCCGGCACTCGCTGAACGATCGACGTATATCGATGCAACCGTCGGTTAATGCCTTGCTCTATTTTCCGCACGACACCACCGATGCCACTAAATACAAATATAGGTATGTATTTCGCATGAACTTCTCGTCACCTTGCTGTGTAAATGTCGAACAGGACCTGCCTAGGCCCTTAGCAGCAAAGCTCCGCGTGCGGCTCGGCGCGCTATTGTTTTGGCGGGCTGGGTATACTCTTTTCTCCCCCCTCTCTACCCTTTATACATATCAGCGCGCGCATCTATCAAATTAAACCTACGCGCATTATGCGTTATTATTTTCATATTTCTAAATGAGACACTTAATCATATAAATGATATTTGTAACAAATTTTTAACGGTTTTATAAAATTAATTTTTTTTTGTTATTAGTGTATTTTTATGTTTAAAAATATTTTTAGAATATCGACGCCAACAATTGTTAAAGGTTTTTTGATGAAAAAAATTTAGTAATTAAAAAAACATTTCATTTCATACTAGTGTCAACAATATTTTTTCGAATGTTGGAAGATGAATAGGAAATATCATACACTGTGCTGCCTATTATATTTTTCGTATCATTAACGATAACATATGCAATTTGCCGTCCATACATCTTGCAAATTTCAATGTATTAAGATATTTTTTATTCATTTACAGACAATTATTTTTATTACTTTTACTTCCGATGTTAAATGTAAACACTTTGTTGTAAAAATAAATTATGATTTCATCAATGTTTTTTTTATTAAATATATTTTTCAATTTGTTTTAAGTTATTGTTCATCAGTGTTTTTAGAATAGGTATGTAATATCGGGAAAGTTACAAAATTACCTTGAAAAGGAACCTTTAATAATTTATAAGTAATTTGTTTAACATTCCATGATGCACTGTTCTTGTTACTATTGCAAACAATATTTATTCCGAAGTCGGAAGATGAGCAAGGACTATTGTAAACGGGACTTATTATTTTCATTTCATTACCGATAACATACAATTCGCCGTTCTTGCAACGCACAAAGTTCAATGCAGTTACAACATGCTTATTGCTTATTAACACACAATTATTTTTATAATCTGTACAATTGATCTTAAATTTG
This sequence comes from Gastracanthus pulcherrimus, assembly GCA_949152435.1. Taxonomy (NCBI): domain Eukaryota; kingdom Metazoa; phylum Arthropoda; class Insecta; order Hymenoptera; family Pteromalidae; genus Gastracanthus; species Gastracanthus pulcherrimus. Next base: position 126,889,119 of record OX424576.1, read on the forward strand.
TCAAATTGTGCACATTTGTATTGAAAAATACTATGTAAATTTTTTGTTAGAGGACCTTCAGTATGTGGTTGCAATACAACAGCATTTTGAACTTTTGAAGGATAAGATTCATTATTATCATGCAATATTTCTAGTTCAGCGCATCTCCGCATTAATTGCTGAAGTGGCTGATTCCCTTTCCGAATTAATTTCTTAATTAACCCAATGAAATTTTCAAACCTAAAAGCTGAAAACTCTTCTAATGGTCCGTACTTTCTAACATCATTTACTAAGTGCAACAGACTGTGTAATTGTGCGATACATATTGTGCACCATACAATTTTTCAAAGTGTTTTACGAAACACTGCATTAATTTTTCAGCATAATCAACATAACTTTTATTTGCACAGAATGTAGAGTTGCTCAGAATAGTTATAGCCACGTTAAGCGTTACAAAGTTTTTGTAAACATCTTCACTTACGATGTTTTTTAATACAATTATTCCTGTATACAAAATTATTTGTCGAAATTCCGTGGCTTTGAAAAATTTAATAAATTGTATTTTTCTTGGTCTGCGAGCGAATTCATACGGAATGAATTCTTTCAATGATAATAAATTTTCTGAGATTTTCTCTTGTTTCCATAGTGGCAATTTGTGTATTGTAGAAGAAAATAACCACAAAAGTAATAGTTTCCGTGTACAATAGGTAAATTAAGTGCATTGGATCCAGAGGCACGCTGGTTACCAATCCTAGTCGGGGAATTTGATTTAAAATGCTTTCGCTTTTTTGGTAATTATTCATGTACATATTACTTTTGAACTCCTCGTCTGATCTTAAAGTCGCAATTTTTCCTGGAAAACAGACAGATCTATACATGACACCTTCAATAGTGCACTTCGTGCAGCTCTGGTATCCACTGTGATATTTTACATTTAACACGAAAGCTTTGGCCGGAGCATCGCATACCAACGCATATATATTCACAGTATAGTGTTCATCGTCAATACTTATTCCATTATTCACCACTTCAATGGCATCATTCACAAATTTTTCCAAAAATTCATTAGAATCGTTTGGTTTTGAAGATCCGGCATATACGCCAATTATATACACATCTTGTGTACCCTTATCAGAACATAGTATAGGCCATAAGTTCTTTTCAGAGCTACTGCCCAAAGGAGCTCCATCAATATTTATGAGTAAATTTATGTTTTTATCTTGTCTATTATTCAGTAATCTTTTATTAATTATTTTCTCCAAGCATATATTCATACCAAAGTGGCAATAGTGTCCACCTGCAACATGAAATATCTCTGTGTTGGTTCGTGTCTTAAGTAGCGTCCGTGGATCCAATGGTACCGAAAGTTGAGGAATTTCTGCACGTAATCGATGTAGTAGGTTGGAAAGTGATTATTGTGAGGTATATTATGCGAAATGGCCCAGGGAGCAAGAATTTCTTTTAGTGAATCAGAAATATATGCTGATGAAATATTAGTATCATCAAAAGTCTTATTTATGTTTAGTTCTTCGATATTAAAAGTATTTTCCGAATCATCGTTGAAATCAGAATCTTCATCATCACTATATCTATAACTATAATCCCATTCATCATGCAGTATATCATCTTCTTTTATATCATTACGTAAACATTGTCTTTCGTTTTGAACATCTAGAACATTATTTTCAGGTGCAAAAGCTATTTTATTAATGTCATGAAGTAGCTTGTTGCTAACTGTATTTTGAAAAATACTATTATTTATTATGTTTGTAGGGGTAATACATTTATCTTCAGATTCAACGGACAAACTTTTATTTTGTTGACTTTTAGTATTATGAAAGGGTTTATAAATATCGCTATTACATATATTGTTACTGTTTTTAGCAACAAATGTATCTGCAGGCTGTGACATAAAACCATTGCTTTGTTGAGCTTGGATATTGTAACACGATTGTACATGAAGACTTGCTTCTAAGAAATTATCACTACTTGCAACAGCTAATGCATTTTCACATTGCTTTGATGGGTTCTTAAGAGAATAAAATCTAGCATGCATTTCTTGTAAACATTTGTTATGTTTTTGTTTCACTTTACGTTTCCAATATTTACTGGTGTACCCATTTATTAAATGTCGAACTCTCTTTGTACTTTTATTTTTATTTGTAAAATGCATCTAAAACAAAAAAAAGGATTTTCTTTAAAATGTTAAAATAAACTATCAAATTATAAATAAAAATTAAAACTATAAATTATAAAATTTAGTTTATTTTTATCATAAATTCATTACCAATACTTAATTTTATGCATTTCTAGTTTCAATAACATTTACTCATTTACGTGTAAGATGATAAATTATTAATAAACTTGTAATTTCTTTAGTTTCAAAATAACACCTCAATAACAAATAACACCTTAGAGCAAACTAAAAAACTAAGGTGTAAAAGTATGAAGCGGAATAAATGAGCGATTTTATGTTACTAAGTTAGCGTTCTCTAATAAACTGACATGTATTTTATATTTTTCCATAAATTTAAAAAAATTCCCTGACTTTTCCTAATCAAATCGAATTCCCTGACTTTTCCCGACCGACCAGGTTTCCGGAAAGCGTGGCATCCCTGCGCACTTATGGTTGGAAGATTTTTTCTTGCGGTCGTTTTCATCGCGTCCTCACGGTATATATACACATAGGTATAATGCCTAGCGTGTGACACTCTCTGCTCTGATAGAGCCGTCGGTATTCAACTCGATGTGCACTTTTTTGCGAGCAGTCTTATCTTTATGGAATCAAAGATTTACGCATATTTTCATTTTATTTGTATAATAACCTGCAATACTTTTACGTGGTTAAAAGAGGTCAAAGACTATTCAATAATTACTTTTTATACCACTGTAACATTAAAATCACAATTTGGTATGATTTTTCGGTGCTCGTGGTATAAAATACGGTTCAAAACTAGTGCGTAAGTAGATTATTTATCTCATGTGATGTTTTTCGCTTGAGAGAAGCGAGAAAATTAAATAATGTACTTTCGCACCCGTGACGAAATATACTATTGTCAAATTATAATTTTACGGAAAGTAATGGAAAAATTTATTTAAACTATAATATAATAGATTTGTTTGCGAATATGACATACAACAATTTCTATATTATATAAAAGATCTTATTATACTAGTATGGGAGACCAGATCAAACTTTTATATGTTTAAGGTGGCTCTCTGGTCAAAATTAAATAATCCCCATTTTTTATTCTTTTAATTTGCCATTTCACAGGTATGTTCCTAATGATTTTTCTAAGTTATATATCAATTTTAAGCCATTTATATTAAGACGTTTTCAAGTTATCTAGCATAACGAGATTTTTTTCGATTAAAATGCAGGTATCTTTAAATTTATCCTCTCGCATTACAATTTGGTATACACCATTACAAAATATTATATACATACAGTGTATAAATACAAATGGAACTGCTGATTTACATTTTTCTAAATTTAATTAACAAGTTTGGAAAAATTGATTTATGATTTTGTTTTTAAATTGATTAAAAAACCCTCATATTTCAGATATAAACTACTTTAAATAAGGTTTAATATTTGAATTTCAAATATCTAAACCAGCACTTCTTTTTAAAATACTTTCAAATATATATTCCGAAAGTTTCATAAATATCCATCAATATGATTTGCGCCAGGGCAATTTTTAATACTCAAAAATTAGTTATCCAGAAAACAACGTTTTATACGAAAATTATATTTTTACAGAAATATTTGTTTATATGTATTATATTAATATAAAAATTGAAAATCAGTTTTCTCTTTGTTATTAAATAACTATTTAGGTTAGAAGCCTTAACACAAACATATTTTAAGTACTCTGGAATAATGATTGACAATAAAAAATTATTCAAATCGTGAAGAATTATGGAAATTAATAAAAAATATTTTTAATCATGTGCCATTCTTTTTAAAGTTTAGAGTGTTCATACCATTATTAAAATATTTTTTATAGCTGAATAATGGCTTCAACTATCTAAAAGTACAATACAAATTTTCGACATTTTTACTAATATTTGACCAGAGAGCCACCTTAATATCTTTGAATTAAAGTCTTGTAAAATTCGGTGAAAATTGTATGGGGAATAAAATTTTCAATTTTTAAGTATTTTTCTGTAACATTTTGACTTTATAATTTGACGGTACGTTAAGTAAAAAGTTAAATATTGTCATTAAAAAAATTTATTAAGTAGCTTAATAATACAGCGTCTTTTTTATTTTTTATGAAGACACGAAATTACAAATATTTCAACCTCTTAAAAATTCAAAAATGTATATTTATATGAACGTTTTATATGAATTTATAAAAATATATTTTTGGGGCGAAGTTGTACACTCGACGGCGAAAATAACTTTGAATTGAACTTGCACGTGCACACGGCGCCACGCCTCTTTTTTTTTTTTTTTTTTAAATGTCATTTCGAACTCGAAAGTTCATCGCCTTATCTGCGCAAGCCTTCCACGTTTCCCTATTTTGTGCCAACCCCATCCATTTCGCGCCTTCCCGCCCAATTTCAGTTACGTCTGATTTTACGTTATCCTCCCATCTGCGTCTAGGTCTACCAAGAGGTCGCGTTGCTTTCGGTTTTCCTTTCATTATGCGCGCTGCTGTACGATCGCCCATTCTTGCCACGTGCCCTGCCCATCTTAGTCTCCGTGATTTTATTATTCTGTTAATATTTGGTGACGTGTACAAATTATGTAGCTCGTCATTGTGCAGTTTCCTCCACTCCCCAGTTTCCTCATCTTTCTTTGGCCCGTATATTTTCCGCAGAACCTTATTTTCAAATACCCTAAAACGATTTTTTTCCGCTTTAGTGAGCGCCCAGGTTTCGCACCCATACAAGATTACCGGCATTATTATAGTCCTATATATCCTTATTTTGACATTTTTCGACAGTAGCTTTGACTTAAGTAATCTGTTCACAGCGTAGAAGCAGGCATTACCCGAATGAAGTCTCTTATTAATCTCGGCTTTAATTTCGTTTCGATCATTTATAGTTGTACCTAAATATCTGAATTCGCTAACCTTTTCAAAAGTGAAATTTCCGACTCTGAGATCCCCCTCTCCTTCGCGAATGCCCAGTTTCTCCATGATCATATATTTCGTTTTCGATTCGCTCACTTCTAACCCCGTGTTTTTAGCCGCATTTATAAGGATTTCAGCATTTCTCGCCACCGTTTCACCATTATCTCCCACTATATCCAAGTCATCCGCATAGCCTAAAATTTGCGTTGTTCCGTTGAGTGTTGCGCCTAGCTCGCTAGCCTGCATTTTTCTAACAACATGCTCTAGCGTCAGGTTAAAGAGTACCGTTGAAAGCCCGTCACCTTGCTTCAAACCGTCGCGTATCATGAACGATTCGGATACATTACCGCCTACTCGGACCTTTCCAGTGCTTCCGTTCAGACATATTTGAATTAATTTTACGAGTTTTTTTGGTACGCCAAGGAGCACTAGGATTTCATACATTTTGCTTCGTTTGACAGAGTCGTACGCTTTCTTAAAGTCCACAAATAGCTGGTGTATAGTTTCGCAATATTCCCACTTTTTCTCTAATAATTGTCTTATGGTAAACATTTGATCGCTCGTTGACCTGTTGCGCCGGAATCCACACTGATAATCTCCTATTATATCTTCCGCAAATGGTGTGAGTCTGGCCTGTATTACGTTTGACAGAACTTTGTAGCAGGTAGCTAAAAGTGAGATTCCCCGGTAGTTATTGCAGTCTGTTTTATCTCCCGTTTTAAAGATCGGTATGATGATGGATTCTTTCCAATTTTCTGGTATTGTTTCATTTCTCCAAATAGCACATACTAGATACAAAATTTTAAATGTAAGCGCGGTGCCTCCATATTTAAGTAGTTCAGCTGGTATAGAATCGTTTCCTGCGGCCTTATTGTTCTTTAGCTTTTTGATCGCGGCCTCTACTTCTTTGTAGGTCGTTTCGTCCATATGGAGTTCAGCAGTGTGGATTTCGTCCCCCATTTCCTCGGAGTTTTCATGCACGTTTAATAACTTATCGAAATAATCTTTCCATAATTTCAATAGTTCATTTTCGCTTGTCACGAGGTTCCCGTCCTTATCTTTCATTAACTGCGATCTACTCTGAAAACCCTTTCTAATAGCGTTTATTCCTTTGTACATCTCGCGCGGGTTATTTTCCCTACTATTAGTTTCTATTTTTCTAATTTCATTTTTCTGATACTCGCGCTTCTTGTTTCTGTAAATCACACGTACTTGCTTTCTTATTTCATGGTATTCTTCTACGGCCCTACCGCTTTCATTGTGTACACTATCTAATTTAGCCTTCTTGCGCCTTTCAAACCAGAGTTCGCACTCTTCGTCAAACCATGGTTTGCTCTTCGGCCTTTTTTTCTTACCCAGTACTTTGTTCGCGGCCCCTTTTATAGTTTTTTCGATAGCCCCCCACAACCTGTTCGGATCGTCATCTACTCCCGTCTGTTCATACGTTTCCTCGAGCGCCTGAAATCGGTTGCTAACTTCTACTTGATACTTGATTCGCTCTATCCCGCTTCGTAGTTTTCCAATATCAAAGGTTTCTACTTTGTTCGCTCGCTTACTATTTTGACCGGCTACTAATCTGGCTCTTAATTTGGCCACTACTAGATAATGATCTGAGTCGCAATCCGCCCCCCTATAGGTCCTTACGTCGAGTACATTCGTGTGTCGCCTCTTATCAATAAGAAAATGATCGATTTGATTGTGCGTGGTCCCATCCGGCGATGTCCACGTTGCCTTGTGTATATCCTTGTGCTTGAAGCACGTGGTCTTGACTATAAGATCTTTTGCGGCTGCGAAATTTATGACCATAATACCGTTATCATTGCTGGTTTCGTGCAGACTTTCTTTGCCTATGGTGGGCCTAAACATTTCCTCTCTCCCTATTTTAGCATTGAAATCCCCCACTACTATTTTGGTGTCGTAAGACGCGAATTGGTCGATTAATCGCTCTAAAGTTTCATAATAAATATTTTTGACTTCTTCCTCTTTGTCCTCCGTGGGACAGTGGACGTTAATAACCACGTAATTATACCACGCTCCTTCGATGATGATATACGAGAGTCGGTCATTCACGAAATTGCAACTTTTAACGGAATGTATGATGCTTTTGTTAACAAGAAATCCGGTGCCTAGAGAATGCCCGCTCGCGCCCCCATATAAAAAGGTGAAGTTACCGGATCCTAGTATCGCGTTATCTTTCCATCGGGTTTCTTGTATTGCTACCAAATCTAAATTGTACCTCTCAGTTTCATTTATGATTTCCCGGAACGCGCCTGCTCTGTGTAGACTGCGTACATTCCAGGTTCCCACCCTTAAGTTTCTTTTCGTTTTGGTTTGATTTTGTTTTCTTTGAGCCATGATAGTAAGTTAAACCCGCGCGTTTTGGATCCTGTTCCGATCGCAGGTGAGTCCATCCGTCTAGGGGTGATAACCCTCATACCTCCCTAGAACTAAGTATGAGAGCTTTCTGACTTTGGCGAGGACAAAGTCAACTCGTCGTCAGACACACTCGGTTTCATTCTCATATCCTAACGCCCCCCTGCAAGGCAGCGCGCCTTCGCTGGCTTCGTTGCCATGTAAGACCAGGTGGCGAATCATTCTACACATCGCCTCTCAGGGCAGTTGTCATCGCTCCCGCATGCTCCACGACAGCAGGATTTTTGGCCCATTTTTTGTTTGAAATGTGTGGTAAAAGAGATAGATTACAGAGTAAGGTAGAAGAAGAAAGTAAGATAGGAAATTTTGTATAGTGTTTGTAGTTGTTGCGGTGCTTGCGTAGTGTTTCTAGATGAATGCGTTCGCCAGTGCGGGCTCATCACACCCACGCCTGGGCCTATCGGCTGTCCGCGACTGCTTATTCGCTTTATTCGCAGCTAACCTCTTTCTCAGGGGTCGTTCCTCTATCCGCAACCTGAGGACGCGCTGTGTAGTGGTGATAGGCACCCACCCGTCCGCTCTGGACGACTACGCCCAGGACCCGCTTAGGGTAACGGCGTTGCAACAGGGCGCCACGCCTCTAACGAACTTAAATTAGACCTTGCAAAAACAACAATTTTGTAAATCAACCGGACAATTTTCAATAATAAAAAAATAAAGATTAAAAAAAATTGTAAAGCTACCTAAAATTAGATGTATAATTTTAAAAATTCAGACACTGATGTTGGGCTGATTATTTTGTTTGGTAGGCGAGCAATAAATACGAGCAATGTAAAATAGGGAAGAATACATAATTTATTTTTTGATCGGCACTTGTGCAAATGGTAAAGAATCTAAGCCAACGTGTATTGCGTTTTGAAATTAAAAAAGAAAACCCAATTTGCGAAAGTTATAGCTTATTAAACGTCCTTTGAGTAACGTCACACCGTTCAAACATCAAAAGGTGCCGGCCGGAGTGACGTCACACCGTTTCTAAAGATTTAATTAAAACTTTTTCTCACCGCCGGGCCGAAAGTACCACATTTCCTCCCGACGCCCAAAACGGGAATGTGGAATTTTCGACCTGGCGTTGAGAAAAATAGTATATGCACCATGGGAGGTAAAATGTCGATCTCATAGCACGTATTTGCCACCCTCGCCTTCGGCTCGGGTGGTAATTTACACGTGCTATGGACTCGCCAATCCTTTACCTCCCTAAGTGCATAATACAAACCATTCGTGGTACAAAGAAACTATACCACGATTTACAAGAATACACTGTTAATTAAAAATTGGTATTCTTCCCTATTTAAGCCTGGCCTACTGTACATATTCTATTTAGTATATTTATCCTTTTGTAAATTAACAACAACAATTTTGTAGTAACTAAACTGGATTAATTATGTGTTTAAGCAAAAATGGTTCTACGCGTGATTTTATACGGTTTTTCATAATGTGGTATTCAATAAAATAAAATAAAAGCACGACTCAGATTTCTCAAAAACACCTAGTTCTTTTCAGAGATCTCTTATAAAAACTAGCACTTGCTAGATTTTCCGATTAATACTAACACTTTCTTTGATTTATTAAGAAAATGATAGTTTATGTATAAAATTTTAAAAATTTATCATTTTCGTAGGAGATTCCTAACAAGAACTATTAATTTTTGAGAAATCTGAGCCGTGTTAGTCTTCGTACGGGACGTCGATATTTAGTAGGTTACAATATCTAAATAGTAAGCAAACAGCGTGGCATGATTATACATATATTGGCTACTGAACATTTTTGTAATTATGCGTTAAAAATTACCTACTTATTCATCTTTATAACCTGCAGAGTTACTACTCTTTCAATGTTATTTGAAACTTAAATTACATATACCAAACACAAAGTTTTATGTACTCACGATTTTCGAAGTTAAGTTCTTTCCAAATCAATTGGCTAATTCGTTATAAATAGTCTGGTTAATCTTTCATACGCATATTGAAGTAGGCACATCACGAACGGCTAACGTAAAAATCCTACTTCGTTTAATCCCTTTTGATGCTGCACGCAGACTTGGACACTAGTATACTTTGAGTTATTGCTACGTGTTGATCTCCATCGTCATAAGCGTGCTCGTATGTTTAAAGGGTAGAGAGGGGGGAGAAAAGAGTATACCCAGCCCACCAAAACAATAGCGCGCCGAGCCGCACGCGGAGCTTTGCTGCTAAGGGCCTAGGCAGGTCCTGTTCGACATTTACACAGCAAGGTGACGAGAAGTTCATGCGGAATACATACCTATATTTGTATTTAGTGGCATCGGTGGTGTCGTGCGGAACATAGAGCAAGGCATTAACCGACGGTTGCATCGATATACGTCGATCGTTCAGCGAGTGCCGGCGTGCTTGCAGTTCGCAAAAAATTACATGAGCCCGCGCACGCGAGATTGCCTCTGTAGTTCGTGGTGACAGGAGAGCAATGATATAGGAAGCAAGAAGAGACAAAATACGTGCCTATAGTTCACCGAAGGTGAGAGAGAGAGAGAGAGAGAGAGAGAGAGAGAGAGAGAGAGAGAGAGAGAGAGAGAGAGAGAGAGAGAGAGAGACGGCGTGTATAACTGATATCGAGACATCGAATCTGTTTCGGCAAATTTTTATAGTGACAGTGTTTTGTTCGTCAGCTTTGACTGCGTTGTGACCCGAACAAAAAAGAAAGACAGAAGAGCAAGGATAGCAGCAGACGGCATAGCCACGCGTTGACAGTACGGCCGCCGCAGTTCACAGAACTGCTTGAGAAGCCTTATTATAATTTTCACGTGGCAAAAAATTGTTAAAATGTGGCACATTGCAGAGTTTGAGGACGACAAAACACGGGAAATCATTCCCGATATATGGCTGTCAAATGACAAGAAATTTACCGCATGGCCGACTTACAGATCACAACAAAGAAATCTGAAGGCTATAACGAGCCGAGAAATTCCCGGGGATAACTGGTGCTCTTTTCGACTCTCCAAGATATTTACAACAGCAGGTAAACAATTATTTTTCGTTTAAATATTACTTTTAATATTGATATAGCAACGATAACATCATCACGGTATAAATAGTTATAGAATGTATCTCTTTTTTCTAACAACGTCGGTATAAATATTTATTTTTTTGCGCAGAAAATTATGAACAGGCGAAAGCTAAGCTGGAAATAGAGCTAAATTGTTCTGACGTAGAAGCTGAATTTGAAAAACAGCAGGATAAATCTTTGCGCCATACTAGAACTAAAAAAGCTTTTACAGATACCGAAGATGCCGATAGTGAGAGTGAAAATATCGAGGGAAAGGAGAACGTTATTAAAGAATCCGATTTTCCAGAACCTCCATCAAAACAAATTAAAAGAGGTAAATACATTCTGAATACCACACTCTTTAAATGTTTTTATTAACACTTTTTTATACTATATTGTAAATATATATATATATATATATATATATATATATATATATATATCATAAAAAAATTATTAACAATACATAATAGGATTTTCATACAAAATATTTAAAATATATTAAACAGTGCAATCAAGATAAAGCATAATTTTGGTGGTTTCAAGTATAAAATTATTTACAAAAACACTTGATTGTTTCTAAATATACTATAAAATAATATTGTTCTTGATACTCACGAATTTTGACTTTACAGTTGAGTCATAAAATGCATTTTCCTCTTCTCCATCATCACCGTCAACTCAAATGGAAAGCGGCCACAATTGTGAAAGCTTTCATAGTTCATCTGTAGGAGCAACAGTCCTGCCTAAGGAGGTATCTGACGAGCAAACAGATGCATCGAGTAACTCATCAACACAGGACTTGAGCATTTGTAAGTAAATATAGCAATAAGATTGTTATATGTATAATGAATCGCCATAAAGATAATTAACAAAAATATAGTCTCAAAGGTCAGCTACTATAAAATTTTGTTTATAACACGTCTCACAATAAAATGGCTGTAAACTATGTTCACTTAACATTAGTTGACCATTCCAGTCAGTCAAAATTACACAATTCAAGTTTCGAATGTTTTTTCAATATTGAAAAGTAATTTGCATTTGAATATCTTTTAAGTATAGTCGTAATACATAAAAACCATTTGAAAATTATTAATTTTCTGTTTACAGATAATACACAAGATGTAACGAGTGAACTAATCTCATTTCCGTTGAAAAAACATACAAAAATCGGCCATGATTTTAAAACTAGTGAGATCTACGAGATAAAGTCACCTAATGAAGCAGGCGAATCTAAAAGATGGTGCGTGGTCCAGTTCAGTTGACAACATTTACGGACTGTCATCCCTGATACTTGGTTGATCACGGGTATGAAAGCCAGTTATTGGCCTCCAGCGAGTGAAATAAAAATGGTAGATAAGTACATCAGGCAAAGGAAAGAACCGGATTTCGATTGGTTAAGCAACGTTTTCAGTGAAATTATAGCATATGAAGGTAAGCATTGATATTTTCATGTAACAAAAACTTTAAATCTATATTTATAAATAAAGCAACAAATTTATACTAAGCATCTAAATTTTAATTTTTTATTTTTACCATTAATACAGACACCTTCGAGAAAGCAGCAGACCTTTGCATAGACATCTCAAAGACAAGGTATCCGAAGCCACCGGGACCATTAAAAGACAATGAAACGTTAAGTAAGTTTCTTGTTTACATGATTATAATATATATTTGATTCACTGTAAATCTTTTTATTCACAGTGAGATTATTTAAAATTGATTCTCAAACCATTTTCTCTTTCAATCCAACAGTACCCTTGGTTCAAAAGAAAAGAACTGTCTTATAGTATTGTGTGAAGCTGCATATTAGAATTATATTCTTTAAATTGCAAGCTAAAAAGCAAATCTATTAAAACTTGCTTTATTTATTTTCACAGGCCATGAAAAAAAGGCAACACATGTCCAAGAATCAAGTCGTATGAACAGCGATTCCCAACAAGATATACAGAAAACGGGATTGAATGAGCCTGTGTCTCGAGATACAGAAAATCGTAAGTTCTTTGAATCAAATTAAAAACAATTATAGGGTTTCTATAATCATGTGATACTCACTTCGAGGAATTGCTTGTCATACATCAAAAGCTGTTTGATTATATAAGTAGTCATTTTTTATTCCTAAAGTATGTCGAATATTTTATTAGGTTATCAATCACTGAAACCGATTGCTAATGGAAAAGCGAAAATTTTATCTGTTGAGAATGTGAATATCAATTTAGCAACACCACCTTCGACAATTTTAACAGCAAAAGGTTAATAAATAAAAGTCAAAATGCTCATTATGTAAACCTTGCCAGCTTTTAATTGTGGCTAATTTATGAATTACTTTATATGATTTTTTTAAAAAATAATACATATATTTCCAGATGATGTTTCAAAACAAAACTCGGGCGATACCTTTGGTCGATGTCGGGTAATGCCTCTGGCTGAAATTCAAAATTTGGATACTGATAATAAAGCGCTCTTAATTTATGGTAAGTCATAAATCGAATAGAATGTATAAAATATAATTAATCAAAGGTAATAAAAAACAATTTTTTTTTCAGAAATGTGCGAACAGATTTTGTACAATCAGACTCAACAAAAATCTAAAGAAGAAACTTCTCGACTGAGAAATTCCATTGATGATGCCGATTTGGTGTATGCGTTTCCAATTAGAAGTATGTCTGATTTCAAACGATTCAATAAAGATTTGTTGCAAAAAGATGGTTACGAATCAATAATTGTGAGTGATGTAGAAAGTATGCTATTTCACATTTAACGTATTTTTATCAATTTATTACTATTAATTAATTTTTCAGCGACAATATCTTGAAACTTTTGGAGCCAATGATGGGCATCACACCATAAGGAACTTGTGTGAAGCGATAGTGGGAGACGAGATCGCAGTTCAGTTCAATTTCAAAGGTACTGGAGATAAAAAGGACGGTTTCATGGAACTAAAAATCTGGAAAGTGATCCTAGGTACGATTGTAAAGTAATAAATTTGTGTACGACTTAAAATTATTATCAAAAAATGTGCTTATTATTTTTGTACTCTATTTATTAGACATTGGTGTTAGGAGATATTTGAAAAATGGATACAGGAGGTCAAATGCTGAAACTAGTGTAAAATGCTGGCTGAAGGAGGCACCACAAAGATTGGCAAGAGCATTGAAAAAAAAAGAAGTACGTATCATACTCAGAATAGATTATATAAATTTCAAAATTTATTTGCATTATTTGCAAACATCGTTTATTCACTTAAAAATTCGATATTATCGTTACTTAATAAGCTTTTTTGACACGCCATACGATTGCTAACGCAAGCGTACGCAAAAGTAGCACTTATCGCACGGAGTGTCAAAAAATAATTTTCGATACACATGATAAAAGTGATTTTCACACTCTTTCAAGAATCATTTTTATCGCATTAGTATTGAAAAGTACTATTAATGTACTCCTTCCTCATTAAGTTACTTTAATAACAAATATATTTCTTTTAGAAAAAAAAGAGGATGCAAAGAAAGCAGCTGAAAGAGGTTTACTAGAAGATGACTCGCAATAAAAGAACTGTTTTTAACTTATTAGTTTAAAGAAGTAGTTTTAGTTATTTCTCTTGTTCCATGCGAGGCGTAGGACATAGTAGATTACACTTTATTGTTTCCTATAGTATTAAGCATTTCAAAATAGTATTTGTACGAGTCTTAATGAATAATGAATCGCGTATAGCTTACCTTTTTCTTCGTACTCCGATGATCGTCACCTCGCGTCTCAAATATATCTGCAATACATCGACTCTTTACTCGATATTTAACGAGTAGTATGAAACACAGTCTTTTATTTCGTTGATTCGGGCTGATTCGGATCATAAGCAACTCAAGGTTTGTTTTAAGATTCTCTACCAACTCTCCTCGTTGAGTATTTCAGAAAAGTAGTAAACGAAGAAACGAAGGAGCTCCTTTGCTTCTTTAGATTTTGTAATCAAATTCTCGTTTGGATTATTATTACAATTTTTATTTCTACAATTTAATTAAAATATATGTTTTGGTTTCGTTTAGTATACATATATGTTTGCCATATAATTTTCATCACAATTATTTCTAAATATTTATAATGTAAAATACGTATCAGTGTTTGTATGTTTAATTGTAGAAAGTTATATACTCTTACATTCCTATGTGAAGAAGTGAAATTCTGTAACTATTTATAAGAAAAATATCATTATTCTATTTTGTATCATAAAATGGCCTTTATGTGAATAAATGTTTAAAAAAGAATTATATTTTGATTGGTTTCTTTATTTATTGATTAAATTAATGCAACACGTTCGTTCAATTAAATTATGTGTTTTATGGACGTTGCAGCAACGTTGCCAACACCACAACAACGAATGTATATTAAATGTCAAACCGTTGCAGTAACGTTTCTGAAACTAGTTTTCGTAACGTTGCAGGCACCGTGCAATCAATACTATTTGAATTTTCTTAGGTTGAAAATTCACGTCTCAGAAACGTTGCAAGAACGTGCACAATATCACGTTTTGAAAACGAAACGAAAACGTCGTAGGAGCTGTTTTAGTCACGTTTTACCAACGATTTCGTGAAACAAAAGGGTACTTTTTTCACGTTGCCAGCACGTTGCCAAATCATTGATGCAACTGTTTTTGTTAACGTTTCCACGTTTACAGGACGCGTTGCTGCAACGTTGCCGCAACGAAACGTGCTATGAGGGAACCCATAAAAAATTTAAATAATTTAGAGCAATATGCGAATAGAGCAAAATTTTCTTTTAATTACATAATTTCTGTGAATGGGTTAATTAGGTTTAACGTTTACGATTTTTACTTATTTAAACTTTCTTCTAATTACAAATTGTTGTGCGTGGGTTAGTTGGACTTAAGGTTCATGGTTATTTTATTTAAACTTTCTTTTAATTACAAATGGCTGTACGTACGTTACTAGGGTTTAAGATATCTATTAATTTTGTAATTTAAACTTTTTTTGATTGCAAATTGCTGTGCATGGGTTAGTTGGGTTTATCGTTTACGGTTTTTTTATTTAAACTTTCTTTTAATTACAAATTGTTGTGCGTAGGTTATTTGGGCTTAGGTTTATACTTTAGGTCTACCCTAAGTTCACGGTAATTTTTTTTTTATCTAAACTTTCTTGTAATATAAATTGCTGTGCGTGAATTAGTTGGGTTTAAGATTTACGATTTTATTTTTAGACTTACTTTAATAGGCTATTAGCTATTCGTGGGTTAGTTAGATTTAGGGTTTACGGTTTTATATTATTTAATCCTTTTTTAATCCCATATCACGGTACGTGGATTAATTAGTTTTACGTATCTTTTTATATAAATTTTATTTTAATTGCATGTCGGTGTCCTTGGGTTATGTTACTTAAAAAGTTTTACCTCTAGCAAATACCTCTAGACATTTTTTCCCTCTGTTTTCCCCCGCCGCGTAGTGGGGGACCGGACGCGTCTATATCTCTGAGGTTGCATCTACATAGACGCACTCCGTGCGCCCTTCGGCGCGCACTTGGGCGGGCGCTTGGACGCACGCTTGTAAACGTACCTATGCTATAGAAAGAAGCCATAATGATTTCAGTGATACCACGAAATTAAATAATCCCTAAAGTTGTTATTGTTTTTGAAGTGACTAGAGATTCATAACCTCATACGTTAACTGTAATAAATCACAAACTGTACCGTACATTTTAACTAATTATAAAATTATTTATTTATTTTATTTATATTGTCTTGTATTTTTCTATTCAAACACTTTTCACAATATTATTACAAATATTTAATAATATTTTTAGGTACTGACATGTACTTTCTAAGCGGTATTTTAAATTTTTGGCGTATGTGGTTATGCATCTCTTGTCACTTCAAAAACAATAAGAACTTTAAGGATTATTTAATTTCGTGGTATCACTGAAATCATTATGGCTTCTTTCTATCGCATAGGTACGTTTACAAGCGCGCGTCCAAGCGCCCGCCCAAATGCGCGCCGAAGGGCGCACCGAGTGCGTCTATGTGGACGCAGCCTGACGCAGCATACAGTCGAGCATGAATACGGGTCTACCTGCACGAACGGCAGGGGGGGAACAGCGGAATGATAAGAGTGCACATTAGCCACGGCGGAAACAGGAAAAAATACAAGAATAATATTAGCTACTATATAGCAAAAAAATGTATATAGTAAAAAAAGAAACAACGTATTGTTCCTCATATCTATAGATATAGTAGCTAATGTTACTCTTGTGTTCCCATACGGCACGTAATGTTTCTAAAAGCTTTCGGTTATATTTCACTTTAAACATTACACCTTTCAGAAATATTTATACAATATTTCATGGACCTTTCTGTAATGTTTCAGAAACATTAAATGTCCGCTAACATGTCAAATGTAACATTTCAGATAGATTCTAGAAAGATCACTGAGACATTTCTGTAATCTTTCTGTAATTTTTAGATATCCTGATTACTGTAATGTAATAATACCGAAATGTATCAGCAACATATCAGGTATGTTACTGTAATGTTATCGAAAGCTTTCAGTAATATTTTAGTAATGTTACTGTAACATTACTGAAAGGTTTCAATAACACCTCAGTAATATTGCTTTACAATCCTCCCACATGGCAAGAAAAGTTTCAATAAAAGATTTAGTGAAATGTTTCAGTGGAAGTTTTCTGCCAGGTTGCAAAAACCTTCCATAAACTTTCCAAAAGGTTGCGTGAAAAGTTTCCGTGAAAGGATACAGAAAGATTACCTAAAGGTTACAAAGAAAATTTCAGTAATCAAAATATAAAAGGTTTCTCGAATGGTTCCGACAACATTGCTGAAACCTTTCAACGAAACTTCCGCGAACCACTTAAGAAACCTTTTACGAAAGGTGGCTACACGATTTCTAAAAAGCTTCGTGAAATGTTACAAAACCAGTCTACAGAAGGTTTCTCGAATGGTTTCGACAACAATGCTGAAACCTTTCGACGAAACATGCGCGAACCATTTGAGAAACCTTTCACGAAAGGCGGCTGCAAGATTTTTGTAAGCTTCGTGAAATCTTACAATATCAGTCAACGGAAGGTTTCGCGAATGGTTTCGGCAACAATGCTGAAACCTTTCGACGAAACATGAGCGAACCATTTGAGAAACCTTTCACGAAGGGTGGCTGCAAGATTTGAAAAAAGCTTCGTGAAATGTTACAAAACCAGTCAACGGAAGGTTTCACGAATGGTTCCGACAACAATGCTGAAACCTTTCGACGAAACATGCGCGAACCATTTGAGAAACCTTTCACGAAAGGCGGCTGCAAGATTTTTGAAAGCTTCGTGAAATCTTACAATACCAGGCAATGGAAGGTTTCGCGAATGGTTCCGACAACAATGCTGAAACCTTTCGACGAAACATGAGCGAACCATTTGAGAAACCTTTCACGAAGGGTGGCTGCAAGATTTGAAAAAAGCTTCGTGAAATGTTACAAAACCAGTCAACGGAAGGTTTCACGAATGGTTCCGACAACATTGCTCAAACCTTTCAACAAAACTTACGCGAACCGGTTAAAATACCTTTCACGAAAGGTAGGTGCACGATTTCGAAAAAGCTTCGTGAAATGTTAGAAAACCAGTCAACGGAAGGTTTTGCGAATGGTTCCGACAACATTGTTGAAACCTTTCAACGAAACTTGCGCGAAACATTTTAGAAACCTTTTACGAAAGATGGCTACACGATTTCTAAAAAGCTTCGTGAAATGTTACAAAACCAGTCTACAGAAGGTTTCTCGAATGGTTTCGACAACAATGCTGAAACCTTTCGACGAAACATGCGCGAACCATTTGAGAAACCTTTCACGAAAGGCGGCTGCAAGATTTTTGTAAGCTTCGTGAAATCTTACAATATCAGTCAACGGAAGGTTTCGCGAATGGTTTCGGCAACAATGCTGAAACCTTTCGACGAAACATGAGCGAACCATTTGAGAAACCTTTCACGAAGGGTGGCTGCAAGATTTGAAAAAAGCTTCGTGAAATGTTACAAAACCAGTCAACGGAAGGTTTCACGAATGGTTCCGACAACAATGCTGAAACCTTTCGACGAAACATGCGCGAACCATTTGAGAAACCTTTCACGAAAGGCGGCTGCAAGATTTTTGAAAGCTTCGTGAAATCTTACAATACCAGGCAATGGAAGGTTTCGCGAATGGTTCCGACAACAATGCTGAAACCTTTCGACGAAACATGAGCGAACCATTTGAGAAACCTTTCACGAAGGGTGGCTGCAAGATTTGAAAAAAGCTTCGTGAAATGTTACAAAACCAGTCAACGGAAGGTTTCACGAATGGTTCCGACAACATTGCTCAAACCTTTCAACAAAACTTACGCGAACCGGTTAAAATACCTTTCACGAAAGGTAGGTGCACGATTTCGAAAAAGCTTCGTGAAATGTTAGAAAACCAGTCAACGGAAGGTTTTGCGAATGGTTCCGACAACATTGTTGAAACCTTTCAACGAAACTTCCGCGAACCACTTAAGAAACCTTTTACGAAAGGTGGCTACACGATTTCTAAAAAGCTTCGTGAAATGTTACAAAACCAGTCTACAGAAGGTTTCTCGAATGGTTTCGACAACAATGCTGAAACCTTTCGACGAAACATGCGCGAACCATTTGAGAAACCTTTCACGAAAGGCGGCTGCAAGATTTTTGTAAGCTTCGTGAAATCTTACAATATCAGTCAACGGAAGGTTTCGCGAATGGTTTCGGCAACAATGCTGAAACCTTTCGACGAAACATGAGCGAACCATTTGAGAAACCTTTCACGAAGGGTGGCTGCAAGATTTGAAAAAAGCTTCGTGAAATGTTACAAAACCAGTCAACGGAAGGTTTCACGAATGGTTCCGACAACAATGCTGAAACCTTTCGACGAAACATGCGCGAACCATTTGAGAAACCTTTCACGAAAGGCGGCTGCAAGATTTTTGAAAGCTTCGTGAAATCTTACAATACCAGGCAATGGAAGGTTTCGCGAATGGTTCCGACAACAATGCTGAAACCTTTCGACGAAACATGAGCGAACCATTTGAGAAACCTTTCACGAAGGGTGGCTGCAAGATTTGAAAAAAGCTTCGTGAAATGTTACAAAACCAGTCAACGGAAGGTTTCACGAATGGTTCCGACAACATTGCTCAAACCTTTCAACAAAACTTACGCGAACCGGTTAAAATACCTTTCACGAAAGGTAGGTGCACGATTTCGAAAAAGCTTCGTGAAATGTTAGAAAACCAGTCAACGGAAGGTTTTGCGAATGGTTCCGACAACATTGTTGAAACCTTTCAACGAAACTTGCGCGAAACATTTTAGAAACCTTTTACGAAAGATGGCTACACGATTTCTAAAAAGCTTCGTGAAATGTTACAAAACCAGTCTACAGAAGGTTTCTCGAATGGTTTCGACAACAATGCTGAAACCTTTCGACGAAACATGCGCGAACCATTTGAGAAACCGTTCACGAAAGGTAGCTGCAAGATTTTTGGAAAGCTTCGTGAAATGTTAGAAAACCAGTCTACAGAAGGTTTCTCGAATGGTTCTGACAAAAGTGTACCACTTTTTCCAGTTGTCATCGCCAGGTCCGCGCAGCAGATTGCCGATATCTAGCGAGTCGCACAAAGGATATTTATTACATTGTACTAATATTAATAATAGTAGTAATATTAAACTTAAACTAAAATCTAAGCTTATACTTGAGCTTAAACCCAGTTAAACTTAATCACAATCCAAACCCCCGCTGGGGGAGGGGGGAGGGGGGGGCGATGATGATATGCAACTTTCAATCCTTATCTGCTGTTGAAGACGATAGCTGTGGTGGTTAAAGCGTTATTACTGCGACTTTTCCGCCGGGGTTCAACTTCAATGCTCGGATTTTTTTTTATTTTTGTTACAAACAAGGTTATTAATACGTAAAAGTAATCACATTTTTCTAGCCAATTTTGTTTTAACCTTTCAAAGATATTTTCGCAATTTATGCAAGATACCCTCCACGAAAAGTTGCTGCAAGATTTCAAAGAAGCTTCGTAAAATCTTATAGATCCAGTTAACGGAAGGGTTTTCAAAAGATTTCGACAACATTGATTCAACTTTTGGACGAAACTTGCGCTAATCTTTCAAGAAACCTGTCATGAAAGATGGCTGTATGATTTTTGGAAAGCATCGTGAAATCTTACAAAACCAGTCAACGGAAGGTTTCGCGAATGGTTCCGACAACAATGCTGAAACCTTTCGACGAAACATGCGTAAACCATTTAAGAAACCTTTCACGGAAGGTAGCTGCAAAATTTCAAAAAGCTTCGTGTAATGTTAGAAAACTAGTCAACCGAAGGTTTTTCGAATGGTTCTGACTACATTGTTGAAACTTTTCAATGAAACTTGCACGAACGACTTAAAAAACCTTTTACGAAAGGTGGCTACACGATTTCTAAAAAGCTTCGTGAAATGTTACAAAACCAGTCTACAGAAGGTTTCTCGAATGGTGTCGACAACAATGCTGAAACCTTTCGACGCAACATGCGCGAACCATTTGAGAAACCTTTCACGAAAGGTGGCTGCAAGATTTATAAAAAGCTTCGTAAAATTAATATCGGAATGATTTTTTATGTAAGCAAATAAATCTTAAGATCCGTATAAATACACATCACGTGAGATATTTTCTATGGTAAAATATGAATAGATATACCACTAAATATATTCACGTATTTTAAACTTAGTAAAGAAATACTATTTACAACAGAGGAGGGGGGGGGGTACCTCTTCTGTTACCCACCGGATTTTTTTATGGTCGTGTACCACGCACATATAAAATACAATTAATAATAGACATTAAATATATGTTATTTGAAAATTATTAAAATTTAAATTTGGAAAATTTGTAATTTCGATAATTATTTAATTGATATTTATTATAAGAAAAGTAATGAAGCCATGCTTGAAAAGGGCAATTTTCCATCCGCCTTACATGCAAGGAAAAGGGCCTATTCTTGCACGTGTTAAAAACAATAAATATATTTAAGTTTAAAAATAATTGAACTTCATAAAATCTTTTAATGTACTATGTAATAGCTCATTTAATTTACTTCAGCTAATCAAACATTTAGATGTTTTCTCTTGAAAAGAAGAAACTCCTACACTCTAAACCTAAAAGAATAAATATTGACGTTAGGAAGAATAAAAATAGAATTTCATTCTTGTAGAAAAGTATAAAAATGTGATTTTATTCTTTAGAAATTTGACATTGACTTTGAAAAATTAAACTGTACAATTTATTCTTTTGTAAAGAATAAAGTCCAGCTTTTATTCTTTTAAAAGAGAAAATGATGAATTTTATTCTTTACAAAAGATTAAAGCCAAAAAATTATTCTTTACGAAAAGAATAAACAGAGGATATTATTCTTTATTTAAGATATATATATATATATATATATATATATATATATATATATATATATATATATATATATATATATATATATAATGCATGCAAGATACGTTGACTCATAAAAAAATTATTAACAATACATAATAGGATTTTCATACAAAATATTTAAAATATATTAAACAGTGCAATCAAGATAAAGCATAATTTTTGTGGTTTCAAGTATAAAATTATTTACAAAAACACTTGATTGTTTCTAAAAATACTATAAAATAATATTGTTCTTGATACTCACGAATTTTGACTTTACAGTTGAGTCATCAAATGCATTTTCCTCATCTCCATCATCACCGTCAACTCAAATGGAAAGCGGCCACAATTGTGAAAGCTTTCATAGTTCATCTGTAGGAGCAACAGTCCTGCCTAAGGAGGTATCTGACGAGCAAACAGCTGCATCGAGTAACTCATCAACACAGGACTTGAGCATTTGTAAGTAATACCATAAAGATAATTAACAAAAATATAGTCTCAAAGGTCAGCTACTATATATATATATAGGAACACCTATTTTGTAGTTCTATTACAGCTGTTAAAAACATGATATTAAAATCGATAAAAAAATGCATTTTTCTTTTGTTCCTAATCTTAATTTTTAATCTTGATTATCGTTCTACTTATTAGATATTTAATCGGTATTAATCCAATCTACTCATTTATTGACATTTATTTATGAATTTCTACGAAAACTTTAGAATTTAAATTTTTTATATATTATTTATATACCTAGGTATTTATTAATCTGAAACAAATATTTTGTTTAAAATTATTTAATAGATGTGTCTGAAAGAATAAATCAATTAAAAAATGTTGACGGGGCTGGGAATTGATCCGAAGACCTCTGCGTGAAACTCCAACGCTCTAACCGTTCCGCTACAGAAGAACTTTGAAATCGATAAAAAAAATCTGACTTATAATCTACAATTACTGGTCATGAAAATATTTTTATATTTCGTATAAATAAACATCCACAAAGATGGCTGAAAATTACATTCTAAAATCGATAAAATATTATTACATTAGAATTCAAAGTAGAGTAAAACTCAAACCGGTGATTTCAAACCGGTGAAACAGAGTTTTTTACTATATTTAGCTGATCATTTTTCTATTATTCGTGAAATCTTTCTGAAACATTTCTGACATATAACACTTGCAATATTACGTAGGGAATGTTGCGGAAACATTTTACGTGCAATGGAATTGAAATGTTATAACTGGTACGTCAGGGAAATATTTCTGAAACCTTGCTATCGTAACATCCCATGTGGGATATCACAGAAATGTTATGGGTGAAAGCTCATTTTTCTATTATTTATGAAACATTTTGCGTGCAACATGATTGATACATAACAATTAGTATATTTCTGTAACGTTACTGCAATGTTTCTATGGATTAAATTCATATGAAATCTTTTTGGAAGGTTTCTGACAGATATCAGTTGAAACAATTCGATTGAACGATATCTAAAACATTACTGAAACATTACCAATGAGCGCATACCTTTCGGGAACATTACGTGCCGTGTGGGTATTTTCTCTGTTCCTTTTTAAGTGTCCGGGAATTATGCATATGAAGCGTATGGTTGGCTGTTTCACAGTAGTAAAGCGGCCATTATCTTATAAGTTTATCAAGTTGAGGGTAGATTCTTATCGGAAAACCGATGTAGTATAGAGGGCGATCTTTATCATTCAAATTAAGCGCGTCGAGTGAGGGCCATGTTGATTAGGAAAAACTCGAGCAGTACTTAACCTCCGGTTACAACTTGAGTGAACATCGAATTTGGGCCGATATCAACAGTGGGCGAGAAAGAGATGGAGAATCGAGTTATAGAAAATAGAGGGAGCTACGGTGCAAGGACGCTACGAGGAGAAGACGGCAGTCCTTCCACCCTGCCCATTCTGCGAGTAGGATGTTTGTTTCTCTACGAGTAGGACGTTTGTTTCAGCAGCACTTTTCGTCTAGTATTTTTGGAGGTTAGAGCACGAGTTTTTTCAGAAGGACGCCATTATTATCCCAGTAGTAATTGTCACTTGGTCGAATTGATTTTGAGGAGAACATTGTTATGTCGAGAAGAATATTGTTGGATTGGAGATTATTTCAACGTGAGTCAATTAATTACGGCCGGCGAGTCTTTGCCCATGAAGCGCCTGGCATTGTCCGTGCGAAAAGGATTAAGGGCGGCTATTTTGAGCATGAGGCCACGTGCAGATTCTTTACCGATTATATCGGCCGATGGAGCAGCGATATCTACAGATTTATAGTACAAGTAGTACAAGTTTGTTTAGATCAATTTATTTACATATTTTCGTGGTACAAGTCGAATCGGTGTAAATGAAATATTGTTCAAGAGAAAGGGGTAATTGGAATAATTTAACCAGCAATTTACTAGTGGAGTCGTAACGATAATTCTTGTAATAATAATATTTCGTGGTTTAAGTCCAGCGCTTAATAAAATATTGTAAATTAATTGTATAAGTTAATATAAGTTTAGGCAATAAATATCAAATATATTTCAATTACTACAACTTATTCTGTAGCTAGTATCTGAATTCCTGTATGACTAGATATTTATATTGGCAAATTAAATAATAATATAAGCGGCTCTAGCATTCGAAGAGTAATAAAAACGAGGGTATCGCCCACTGTCCAAACGCAGATCAGCGACCCTCCTCGTGGGATTAGAGGAGTCGGTAGCAATGGACATGAATCGAGAAAATATTGAAAAGGCATTGTCTTACTTTTTATAAATAATAGTGATTGTTGCTAAGACACAAAGTATAACATCATAATTTATATAAGAAACTTGAAAGAAACATATTATCCCTTTCACATAGGCCCAAAACTTCAGTTGATACATGAACTTGAATTTATCTTCATCGATGGCTATACTACTATTCATGAATGTCAGAAACTGAAAAGTAACATTTTATCCCTTTTGCATAAGCCAAAACCTTCATTCAACACATAAACTTGAATTTGTCCACATCGTTGGCTATACTACTATTCATTTATATAAAAAACTTAAAAATAACATTTTATTCTTTTCGCATAAGCCTGAACCTTCATTCGACACATGAACTTGAATTTGTCTTCATCGCTGGCTTACTACTATTCATTTATATAAAGTATATTTTAGAACAAACTTACAGCTTCAATGTCTTTATATTATAATTCAAATTGTTCATATTGGTTTTCCCAAAAATAAAACTTATTTAACAGTAATTCACAATGAATTCTTTATCACTGCTGTAAGACTTTTAACAAGGTATTCGTTTGTACGAAAGGTATACAATGTCAATTATTAAAATTTGTGATTGACAAATGCTATTATTTGTAGTAATCACAATCTTTCATAACTGATTCTATATATCTGTGGGTTTCCGGAAAACGACTTAAGTCCATTTTTTTGAAAATTGAGTTTCGAACGATTCTGGTATCCTTATATAGTATATTTTTAGATAAAAATGCAATAAATCAAGAAAGTGTTAAAATAAGTGACCATATCTACTATTTATGAGTTTTCTCATTGTAAAATGGAAATTGAAAACTTTAAACCTTAATATATCAAAAATATGAAAAGTGGACTTGAGTCGTTTTTCCAAAAACAGATATATGCTTTACTCCAACAAATCAACTCTTCCATTCGATAACTGGCAATCACTTTGTCTCCAACTTAAATCACAAATAGTTACTGGCTTCGAATACAATATAAAATTGTGGTTTTCTCTTTTAGCCATAAATAACACATGATTTTACTTCGTGAATTAAATGCAAAAAATAAACATACAATAAAAAACTTTTAAAAGTAATTTTGCTTTATTTACTTTTAATAAAAAAAAATAATTGAGACCTAAACATAATGAGTGTGTATATTGCATCACCTACAGTGGTAACTCATTTACATTAATTTAATTATGTTAAGATAATACTAATATTTTTTAAACTGTATTTTACATTGTAATGAATATTATATAATATTATATTTGATAAATTTAGCCCTTACGAAAATAAACTACTGCCTAATCCACTGGTGCAAACGATTGCCCAAACTACTGCCCGAACTACTGCTGGAACTACTGATTTCCAGTAGTATTTTCGCAATAATAAAATAATTACTGCCAAGTTTCAAAAAGATTGTGACTACACAAAAACTACTGGTTAACTACTGAAAAACAACTGCCATATATTTATTATTTTTCAACGTCAGAAGAACTACTGATCAACTATTGTTAAACAATTGCAAGTTTCTTAATTATTTAACTACTGAAGAACTAGTGGTTAACTACTATATAATCAGTGTACATTTTGTATTGTCCCTGAACTATAGGAGAACCACTGTTTTACTACTAAAAAAAAACTGCCAAATATTTATTATTTTTTAACTACTGAAAAACTACTGATCAACTACTGTAAATCTACAGCAATATAATATTTTTTCTAATTTTTTAACTACTGAAGAACTAGTGGTTAACTATTGAATAACCACTGTAAATTTTTAATTATTTCTGAACGCTATAAATACTAAAATTGACGCAAAAAATTCTTACGTACCAAAGAAACCGAAAAACTAAAACCTAAAAATCGAAAAACCGGTAAAAGACAAAAACTAAAAAGTTATTATTGTGCCTCCTTTGTTTAAGAAAAAGAAACAAAATGAGCCCTGAAACATAAAATCTTACTGTGAATTACTTGAGTTATCGATACCCACCCACACACATACACGCACACGCACACGCACACATACGCACACGCACACATACGCACACACACAAACACACACACGCACGTACACACACATACATACATACAGACATTTTCTAAAAAAAGTGTATTTTGATTCCGTATATCTCAAAACATGTGTCTAACATGTTTTTAGAAAAACTTTCTTTTTACTATCACAAAGCTTCCACTTTGAAGAAGTAAAACACTTAATCTAGGCATATATTAGTAAAAATATGGTATACGCCGTAGAGATAAAATCGTTTTAAACGTGCGTTTAGCCATTAAAAAATATGCATTTTCGTAGTAAAAATATTTTATACGATTTGTATAATATAAATTGTATAAAACCTGGTTGTATAAAAATTGTACCACGAACATATTATATACAACTGGAAATAAATTGTACATAGTTTTTTTTTGTGAATTAACTACATACAAATGCTTAAAATTCGAGTTATAACATTTAAAAAATTATTTGCTGATCAATATTTAAAATAAAATATACAAGAATAGTAGTCACTTTGTCCATATGCAGCGCAGTGATCCAGATCCAGACTGCTAAACTGCTCGAAAAAACCAACATATCACATGCCTATTTTGATCGTGGCCGGAGTAAACGACTACTGGATATCACAAGTTTCCATATCAGCTTCTTAAGATACCGTCAAGCTGGATACTATCACGTTATCGAATGTAAAATGGAACAGTCCATGTACGCCGCATTTATGTTAAATTACGTATAAAATAAAAAAATACACAGAAAGCATATATTTACAAAACACAAATTTATAATCTAAGGTTATCAATTAATACATTGTGCAAGCAGTGGTGAAAATGAGCTATTTCTAGCGAGGGTGAGGTAATGAGCACGAGTCGAAGTCGAGAGCTCCGAAGGCGCCCAAGATAAAGATGAGTGCTGAAAATACCTCACCGTATTTTTTCAACAAAGGCATAATAGGGCCTATTTTATGCATGAAGTTGGGTAGGTGATCGCGTATTTCGAGTCGTGCACAACGCAGTTGAAAATTGTTGTATTTTTAATTTTCACTTTTAATCGTACAGCTCAAATATTTGCACCCTTTCGTATTTTGGTTTTAATCGAAACTCGCACATGCGCAGTTACGCACTTGTAACTAGCAGCAAACTTCACACTTACGCGCATGAACAAAGGTTAAACCTGAAAAATGGGCTCTGAGCTTATTTCCTACATTTTTTCGCAATTTTTGAAAAGCGGGGATAAAAGTAGTAATTTTTCAGTAGATCATTTCGAAAAATTACTGTTTTCCCTGCCTCACTTTTTTCCCCGCTAAATGAATATTTTTTCACACTTTTTACAAACACGCTTGAATTGCGCGATTTTCTACGCTACTTTTAGGCATGAATACAGGCCTGATACATACCTGAGATGAATAAAATATATTATTGTTTCTTTCTGTAAAAGAAGTTAGTTATATCATATTTTTTACTCACCTGAAATACAACGTTTAGTATGTGATGTAATAGTATATTATGTAACAAGGGCAAAAAGTCGAATATTGTTCCGGCGAGCGACTTTACTGTATCACCCGAGGGAAAATTCGACTTTTTTCGCGAGTTACATATAGTACTTTATGCCCATCTCAACTGTTGCCATTTTTTGACTTGGAAAGCGGGACTAATAGACTGTTAAAAGACAATATTGTTCAAAGACAAGCGAAAATCAGGGTTATTGGTAGAACTTGATGAAATAAAGGAATTTGTACTAGTTTCTAGTGAAGTAACTTTCTCCCCGCTAAACATTTTTTGCGGGCAAAAAGTGTAATTTTGGTCTCGCTTTTCAGGGCAAAAAGTGTCCATTTTCGTTCAGATGGGCATAAAGAAAGTTTATCCTGAAATAGCTAAAACTTTAATCCACCATTTGTCCATCTCTGAGAAACTTCTCTCATAGAATCGTTCTACTGATGGCGAGCAACAATTTTCTGAATATGTCAAAGCAGTAAATTAATACACTTTATTAAAACATATAACCGAAAACCTATGGATCTAATAATACATTGTTCCAAATGTTCGCATTTAAAATGAATATATTTTAATTGTTATTTTAACTGTCATTTTGAGAAGACAGCATTGATTATAAAAACCAATAAATTAACATATGTGTCCAGAAACGAAAAAAACGGACTGCGCGATTTCGGCGAATAAGCATTGTCCAACACGCGATTGGATATCGTATGAAATTAAATTTTAACAATTAATATAGGTATGTAGAACATTTAACAGTGAACTTTTTGTATTGAAATTTCATTTCGAGAGAGATTCAAAATTAGTGTATTAGACAATATTAATACTTAAGGGGTTATATCCCCCTTATACTCTAAAAAACAAGGCTTTGTTAATTATTTTTTTGAAAGGACAATTGAGATTAAAGGTATACAAATAATATAACATTTGATTAAGCAACTCTTGAAGAAGAGAAAAAAATTTTAAATTGATATTTTTTTTACAAAATGGCGGCTGTCCAGTGATTACCGTGAACCGCTTTTTCAAAAAGGTCTTCCGCGGCGAACAGTACAAGTCTCGTCATATAACAAAAAAAAAATTTTTTTCCACCTATAACAACAAAATTTTTTTTTTCTATTATCTACATGAGTTTTGCTAGTGAAGTACACACGATTATATTTTTAGAATTTTTTTTCGCAAAATGGCGATGTTTTAACAAAAAATCATGTTTTCGACGAAAAAAATCGACTTAAATTGTTTATAACTTTTTTTCTTGTTAATTAATCGCTAAAATCGTGTGTACATCACTAGATAATCAAACAATGAAGCTACTGTTAAAATTTTTAGTCAATGGGATGTAAACTTTTTGAGTTCTACTGCTTGCCGATTTTGAAAACATGGTTTTGAGAAAACGCGTTTGAAGTTTCAAAATGCTATAAATCTTAAGAATCGCAAAAATATAGTCCATAATAATTTTTTTACCTTCAGTCTGCTATCCCTGCACCATATAATTGTCCTTCCAGGGGCTTCATTTCCTCTTCTTCTTTTTTTTTACCTGATGTAATGCTCCGCCTGACCTCTTTCGCGATATTGGACATACGATGCTCAGCGGTTTTGACGCGGTTGGCGTCCGTTTCCACGCAAAACTTGTACATGTTTGGTCAAACAGTCAACCCAAGAGCATTGTAAACGGCAAACAGACCCGAGAAGCCGTCATTGAAGATAATAACGGCTATGTCAGTCGCAATGTCAACTATAGTCTTACCGCTTGACACCGTCTTTGGAGCAATTGACCACACTACAGTATTAAACGACTCGTTATTGTTCTGAGTATACGCACCCAAGCAGCGTGACAGAAGGTTGTCGAAGCTGAGTTCATTATAAATGGGTTTTATTGCGTTAAAACATCCTCATGCATTGGACTCTTGTGCTCGTACGTTGCAAGTGTACCAAGTGCTGTACTGCGCTGCCAAGAACACCAAGAGTCTACTCCGACGGGACACTTCTCGTGCTGTGTATTCTCCTTCGTCGACATTTTATGAAGTAACGTTGCCCAAATTTCATTCCGCATTTTTTCGACTGAATCGTAGTTTCTCCTAATAGCAAGTCCGTAATAAATAGAAAGTTCATTAATTAACTTTCCGGTCAACTTTCCTCGGCCGCCAAGACCTTTTGTTGTTTTTTTTCAAATTGCGCAGACGCGTTCCCATGCGCTTCTGAACGTGTCCGACACATTCTTTTTTTTCGACGATGAAATCTTTATAAGGTTTTGAGTCGACTATACCTTTATATGTTTTTGAATCGCCGTCGCCGATATATTTCAAATATTTGATATTATGAAGTTTTTCTCAGCGTTTGAACGTTTCTATAACTGCGTCGATCTCCATTTTCCCGGCACTACCTTCATGGTTGGCATCACAGTTCTTTTTGTATGAAGGGTATACCTCTTCGTATTCAGCAGTACCTTCTTTTTTTGCCAAATATTCACACACTTTACAGTACTTAGATTTTACACACACGTCCAATACCTTGCCAGTGTACCAACCAATCAAAGTCACCAATCCGAACAAATACGTAAACCCTCTCCTTCGCCAAGATCCATCGCCTGACACCGTGAGACCTTCTTTTTCACCTCGTTCGATAGAAATTTCTTTTTCTTTAATCACTGATTTTTTCATAGATATAATTCCAACAGATGAAGTAGCAGTGGCGATATTAGATATGATCTTACTGTAAGTTGTTTGAAAAACAGGCTTTGCAAGATCCATCATAGAGTAGAACTTTTTTATACCGTTGATGCCTATGCTTATGATGCGCATAGCTAAAATAATACGGCAGTTGATCTCATAAGCACGACCATTTATTACAGGACAGCTGTTAATATCAGCATCACCACAGTTCGAACAAGACACAATAATTTTGAAGCCTAGTCCACGCTTGTTCGACTCTAAAAACCGCACGTCACCATTACATGTTTTGCATACTACTAATTCAGAAAGAGCAGTAAATACAGCGAAATAATTGATGAAATAGTAGCCGAAATTATTATCAACATCGCGGTCACGGTCTAAATCAGTAGTTTTCAATTTCTTAGCCGAGGTACTAACGTGCTCCGAATCGCCTTCGAACTAATGGCGGTTAGACGGGCGTCGATTACTAATTTTACTCCGTTTTGTACTTGTACTTCTTGTTTTACTGCCTTTGCGGCCACTGTACACCTTTTCACTCATAATTAAGTACTTGTAAATATAATTCACAGTTAAAAAGTAAAGCAAAACTCAAAATAACAACGTAAACAACGACAACGGCTGATCGACTAAACACATGGCAAGTGTGAGTAAACACGTGCTGTAAAGACGCTGTAACCGTCGTAATGTCATGTAGCGACCTCTATAATTCAAATTTAAAACACGATATCGATCGTAGGTAACTTCTACTAATTTCCAAAGCCGCAAAATTCAAAAAAGCAAGCATCGCTAAAATAAGCAAAAATTGTGATTTTGGAGTATCAAAGCTGTTTGGAAAAAATTGTTTTAAAAAAATTTTGAGTTTAAATCGGTACTTGGGCGTTGTAGATTTTGATTCTAGGATTATTTTGGCAAGATTTAAGCCAATAAAAAAAATGGAAAAAAACAAAAAAATTTTGGGGATATAACCCCTCAATCATAGAAATCGCGCTATATGCGTCTAACTCTCATTATATATTTTTTTAAATAACTGGGTTCTTACTGTTGATATACACCTTCATTTACTTCAAATTAAATTTACCCACTTAGCCGTGGATGCAAACATTGAACTTGTCCGATACAGATATGCGAGTTAGAATCGCCAGCCGTTTAGATAGACTATTGATAATTTAAAAAGTACTTACATCATACACGATTCTCTCTCCAAGACGCGTCGACAGCATCAAATTTCTATTAACTGAGCCGAAAAATGAAAAATAAATACCCAAAATATTTGCTTCGAGAAAAAGAAGGTTAGAAGATTAGATTGAAGAAATCGTAATTTTATTTTCAAAGAATTTAATGAAATATAAATTGTGTAATTTATCTGATGCTTAAGTGCAGTAGGATCGACGATGAATTTGTTTATTTATTAACGGTAAATACAAATATTACTGCTATCTTCAAACGAATTTTGTATTATTTGTACAATAAAATAATTTCTAATTGACACGAAGTAGGACATTCTTTTGAGGACAGCAATAGCATTTGTATTTATTACCAGATAATAATAAACTCAAAGTGTATTCTACTATACTCAAAAATTAAGATACGTGACATAATTTATAAATTAAAAAAAATATTACAGTATAAATACCTATAATTTAATTAACTTAAACTTTTAACCTCCTTTGAGCAAATCCTTTGTGTATTTTCTTTTTTTTTCAAAGCATTTAATAGAAGCTTGATGCTCTTGACAATCCTTCACGAGAGAATCGTATATGATATACGGGCTTTTTTAATATTACAAATAGTCTGCCTAGAGAATTGATAATCTTAGTCACATATATGCATTTGAAAAGTTGAATGGTGCATCGATGGTTTGACGGCTGAATTAAACTGAAAGTAAATGTACTACGTAATTAAAAAAAAAATATTATAAGAGTCCGACAATGAAAGCGGCGCAAAGCACAGTTTCTGTAAATAACTATTGTCTAATACACTAATTTTGAACTTCGAACTAAATGAAGTTTCAATAAAAACAGTTCGCTGATAAATACTTTATTTATTTATTTATTTAACCAGAGTAATACATCGTAATACATGTTGTAGTTAATCTCCAGATATATTAATTATATCTGGACTAACCCACATCCTATAGAGGTAGTCAGAGCTACCTGTACATAGGTCCGGTGTGTATAATAACTTAATAATTAACTTACAATCTAAGTAAAACTAAAAACTAACTTAAAACCTAAGTGTCCAAGTACATATTTGTCTTGGATAAAGTAACAGTGACTTGTTGATGTTAATAATATATTCGTACTTATCCATTTTTTTAATTTTTTCTTATTATAAATCTTTGATATGTCTAGTATTTTAAGATTTATATTAATTGTTGGTAAGCAGTTATAAACTTGTATTGCTCTAATGTGATTACTCTTATCACTTACAGCTTTTGAACATTTTGGTGGTATAATAAGTTTATTTCTGGTTTTGCTTTTAGACGTTAAGTATAAATTCTTGAGTTCATTATAATAATACGATACGCATTCATAAGCAAAAATTTGTTTTAAATTTAATGGGTTGTCCTGATTGAAACTATTTTTATTAACAATTTTTAGGATTCTATTCTGAGTCTTTTGAAGTAACTCCAGATTGTTTCTGTATGCACCACCCCAAGCTATATTTCCATAAGTAATTATACTATGAAAAAATGCATAGTATATTATCTTAAGTGTATCAGATTGCATGTATTTTGACATTTTGTAAAGTATAAATAATATATATTTTGTTTTCTTTATTATATATTCAATATGTCTGTCCCATTTTAGATTATAATCAAATACAATACCTAGATATTTACAATATTCTACCCTACAAATTTTAGTACCCTGTATTTTTATGTTCATATCTTTAGGAACACTATCACAGTAATTGCCAAATGTTATGTAGGTTGTTTTATTTATATTTAAAGATAGTTTGTTCAGAGCTAACCAATTAGCTATATCATCCAAGTACTTATTCATTTTATTTTCAACTTTTTCCCAGGTATCATCAGATGCTATAATTGCTGTATCATCAGCATATGAGATAGTGGTGTCAGTTCTATTTATTAATAAATCATTAACGTAAATTATGAATAGAAGTGGTCCTAGTATAGTACCCTGGGGAACACCTGTGTCTATTGTTTCATATTGACTTTCTGTTATTCCAATTCTAACTTTTTGTCTCCTATTGCTTAGATAATTCATTATTAGTTTATGTGCTTTACCTCTTATACCATAATTATATAATTTATCTAATAAGATAGAATGGTTTACAGTATCAAACGCCTTAGCTAAGTCTAGGAATGTGATTGCTATTGGTTTGCTTTTGTCTAAATTGCTATATATTTCTTTCGTTATATAACTAAGAGCATCTTTAGTACCTTTATTTTTTACAAATCCATATTGATTGTGAGTTAATAGTTTAAATTTATCAAAAAATTCTTGTAATCTTACAAATACAATTTTTTCTAGAACTTTTGCTATATTTGAGATTAAGGATATGGGCCTATAATTTGATATTTCCATTTTGTTTCCAGCTTTAAAGATAGGTACTACCTCAGCTGTTTTCAATGATTCAGGCCATATTGATTTTTCTAGACATATATTAAATATATGAGTTAATGCATTTACGATTAGATTTGATAGTATTTTCAAAGCTTTTGTTGGGATTTTATCAACACCACCATTTTTTATTTTCATATTTTCAATTATTTGTAAAATTTCAAAATTATTAGTTGGTTTTATAAAAATAGAGTTGCAATTCATGGGTGGTAGTTTTAATATCTTACCCTGCGGAATATTAATTTTATTACTTAAATTCATTCCTATTTTGCAAAAATATGAGTTCATTTGATTGGCAATTTTTGTAGGGTCATCTATTATTTCATCGTTATTCATTATTATTTTATTAATTGTATTATTATTTTGCGATTTAGTACCCAGTTTACTTTTTATATGTTTCCATAGTTGTTTGGAATTATTGCTACTTTTTATTATTAAATTTCTTTCATGCTTAGTTTTAGCTTCTTTAATAATTTTATCAAGACTCTTTGTGTAATTCCTATATTCTAATTTTATTCTTTCATTATTAGGTTCATTACGCATTTTGACATATAATTGTCCTTTTCTTTCACATGAGATCATAATAGCTTTAGTGATCCAATCCTTTCTTGGTTTATTCTTATTATTTTTTCCATTTTTTAACACATATTTAGATTTTTCTAAACAGTCTTGTATTTCAGTTATTAAAGTTGTTGTAGCTTCTTCAAGATCATGCATTGATTCAATTATATTCCAATTTTTCATAGCAGCTACTCTGCGTAGTTTAATGTAATCATACTTATAGCAAATATTTTCTTTATTTAATGTTTGTGAATTGTTTATTTTTATAAATAATGGATAATGATCTGTAAATGGTATTAAAAGTTTGAAGGATTTAGTGTCTAGAGATTTGGTTTTTATATATATGTTACCAATGCATGTGCCTTCTCCACTATTATCATTTGGTCTAGTTGTATATATAAACCCAGGGTAAAAACTTTTTTCAAGCATATTATTTAAAAGTTCCTGACTGTTATGATTTTCTTTCATAATGTCAATGTTAAAATCACCAATAATTAAATGATTTTTTATATTTTTTTTGCCGTTCATATATGATTTTAAGTTGGAAATGAGTTCAGTACATGATAGATTATGACATCTATATAATGTTGATATTTCAAGAGAAATATCTCTATTTAGTGTTATTCTTGTATTTAATATTTTCAATTTACCAATTTCAATTGTTTCGGTTATTTCTGTTACGCAATCTTTTATATATACAACTACTCCATCATTTTGATTTATTTTGCTATTATTATAATATAAATTATAACCTTGTATAGCAAAATATTGACAGTTATGTAAGCACCATGTTTCTGAGCATACAATTATATAAGGTTTGATCCTCAAGCTCTTAATAAAAATTTCTAATTTTGTATAGTTAGCATTTAGACTTCTAATATTAACATACAGTATAAGGCTGTCTTTTATATTCAAATTTTTATTAAGAGTTTTTAGATCAAGATATGATATTTCCTCTTGAATTACTTCTTTTTGGAATTCTTCTATGAGATCTAGATGTTGCTCCATTATTTACTTTTATTTCTGCTTGTGCTTGGGCTTGTTAATGATAGTATACTAGCGCTGAGTGGTGCATTCTTGCTGAGCGTTGCATTTTTGCTGAGTATTGCACTCTTCATTCTTGATTTAGTTGAGTTCATTGTCGTAGTGTTTTTTTTGTAATTTTCTACATTACCCATGTATCTTGGTATAGTAGGATTCATAGGATAATCTGTCATACTTATGTATCTATTAAGTTTTTTCTTAAATATTGTACATTTTTCCGTATCATTAACTACATGGTTAACCTCTAAAATTGTTTTATATTTAGTATTGCTATAAAAACAATTGATACATACTTTATTGGACAGGTTATCACATTGTGAAGATATGTGTGTTCCAGCACAATTTATGCAACAAAGCTCATTTTCACAGTTACGAGGATTATGCCCAAATCTTCCACACTTATTGCAGGGCTTGATATTTATTAAATCCCAGACTCTGCAACTTTGATAACCAATAAAAATTTTATTTTGGTTGTCTCTTATACGATTGTATAAATCTCTTGGTACTTCTATTATTAGGCTTAACTTGTTAGTAGTCGTAATTTCATTTATGTGTAATATCTTACATTTGTCTTGATATTCACTAAAATTTCTTCGATTTATATCATTTTCGAGTTCATCTTGGTTCATTTGTGTGGGATCCACTCCAACTATTTTCATCTTTGGCGATTCAATTTTTTCATACACAACATTATAATTATTAGATAACTTTTTTGTTAAAACATCAAAAGTAGTTTTAGCACTTCTTTCGTCCAAGCTTTTAATCAATAATTCATTATCATTAATTGATTTCACATATTTAGTTTGAATATTTTTATCATCTATTAAATAATTGCACACTTTTTTTGAAAAATCTTTAGGATTTTTGTCTTTTTTTTTATTTTCTACAATTATTGCTGGAACTCTTTTCTTTTTATTTACTGATTTATTAATTAATACCTCAGCATATGTTTTTTGGTTTAGTTGCACTTTTTCAAATTCATCTTCATTCTTCTCTTTTTTCAATAATCTTTTTAACAAAGTATTCTTGTCCATTAATTCACTATTTAATTGTTTAAGTAATTGATTTTCGATATTAAGATTTTCTAGTTCAGAATTTTCTGACAGTAACGTGGCATCTAGTTTTTCATTCGTTCCAGATTTTTGTGTATTTTCAGATATAACATTTAATTCATTTAAGATTTTGTGCTTCATTTTCTCTTCTTTTGCACTTTTTATCTGAGCAATTAAAATTCTAGCATTTTCATCTAATTTTATTTTATTCTCTTTTAAGGTTAGAACAAGCTCCACGTGTGCAGGACAAACCACAAGTGCTTTCCCTACGTATATTTTGTCTTTATATTTGTCAAAGTCACTTTTATGATAAATATTATCACACACTACACAAATCACTGTTGTAACTTTAT
This sequence comes from Gastracanthus pulcherrimus, assembly GCA_949152435.1. Classification (NCBI taxonomy): domain Eukaryota; kingdom Metazoa; phylum Arthropoda; class Insecta; order Hymenoptera; family Pteromalidae; genus Gastracanthus; species Gastracanthus pulcherrimus. The sequence continues at coordinate 126,926,592 of OX424576.1, forward strand.
TTTTTGGATGGCATGCATATGCTGGTTCTGAGTTTATATCAGGAGGTTCGGGAGGTAGTCCACCTCCTCCCGACGCCATGATGAAAAGTTATACTACAAACATATAATTTGTTAAAATTTATTTTTAATGATATTCAATATCATGTTGTACTATGCTGATTTGTCGAAATCGCTCAGTCTACCCGTTTCGTTTCCAGGTAGTCATGTAATTTATTTGATTGTTATCATTATCGCTTTCTTAAAATATACAGTAACAAAAACGCGTCGAAAAATACTAAAAAAAAATTATCATCAAAATACAAATTCACTTATCTTGAATGCGACCGTTTTTAACTATGTACCATTAAATCCATATATTTTAAATTATTTATTTTAATAAAGTGCGTTAATTTCATGCTTTTACATTTTCCAGAATTATAGTATTTATAATAATTGAATTAACTAACCCTACTTTAGATACGCTTAATTGTTTCAGATGAGTAAAATTTATGATATATATATAACTAATTTTTTTTTTAAAGAAACCTAAAAATATGTTTGTAGATGCTTTGACATAAACAAAGTATATTCGGACGACTGCATTTTCTGTTCAAGATTTTTAGTATCACGTGGCTGTGCAGCTCATTAATGCTTCCAAAAGCTATACAGGAAACTTGTGACATCCACTGGCAGCTCCCTATTCTAGCCAGGATTATCATCCTCCGGCTTCCTCGAGCAGCTGCGCAGTGTGGATCTGGACTGATATACTGCGCAAGATGACTACTCCAAACTGTTTCAAGTAAAATTTTCTACTTTGCATATTTTAATGGCTTTAAATTAAGAGAAATTACTATTGAAAATTGGCTTTTAGCCATTTTTATTTTGTATCATTGGTTCTATGGAGGGTGATGCTTAACACACGGTAGTGTCTTTTAAAATAATCTAAGAAACTTTTATTACATGTTTCTCATTGATTTTAAAAAACGTCTTACAAGAGTTTGGCATAATAATGTAGATCTAATGATAACAAATACAAATGGCTAATACAATAATTTCATAATAGTGCCCCCTTTAATCAACAAATAAAATTTTAATTGCAGAGTAATTGTATAGAAGGTTCATCACTTATATGTTACTTGGGTTGACAGTATTTAAATCCATAAAACTTGACAATTCAGAAGAATTCTTTACCGCAAGGAATCTTCTGGCTCAGTGTAGATGAACTAGTTATTTTATACGAATTTACGAATGTACCAAATAATTTAATACTTGAAACTGTGTCATCTAAATGGAAGTACATTAAGAATAAATTGAATCGCTGAATAAATTGCTTATCGAGAGCCGAGTTTTTAGAAGGCTCTTTTATTAGACTCGACTTACTTTCAGTTCAATGACTGATATTATAAACAAATCAGTGGTGCGCTCATTGGTTTTTGCTCGAGCCTATGGTTTGCTGATATGTCACTAGAGTTATTAGAATCGCATTCTTAAAAATTTCTTAAAAATAATAGTTTGTTCTTTAAAACGTACGTAGATGACTGTTTTTCAATAACTAAAGAAGATAAAATCGATGATGTTCTCAATACTTTTAACAGCTATAATTCGCACTTACAGTTCACAACTGAAAAAGAAAATAATAATTCAATCAGTTTTTTAGATATTGAAATCATTACACGTGAGAATGATTTCCCAATCACTAACTGGTATAGAAATGACGCAGCTTCAGGTAGATACATCAATTTTGCCTCTTATCCTCCTATTTCACAAGAAATTGCTATTATGTACAATCTAATTGATAAATGTATACTTCTTTTTCACTCTTCTTTTCACAATCAAAACTTAAAAATAGCAAAATTTTATTTATTAGCTAATGGTTACCCGGAAGTATTTATTCAGACATATTTTAGAAAAAGATTGGCACATACTGATCAACAATCTAAGTCGCAAAATCCTAATAACAATAACAATAACAGGCAATTCAATTCTAAACGTATTATGGTCTTATAATTTATTAAACATTTGACTCCAAATCAGATTTTATACAAAAATGATGTAGTACCTATAAATAAAACTATTAATAAATTTAATAGCTTTATTTCTTTGGGGAAAGATAATGTTGATAAGTTGGAACGATGTAATATAGTGTACAAATTTAATTGTAATAATTGTCCGACCACGTTCATAGGTACGAATCGAAAAATGAAGGTTAGAAGTTCGGAACACAATTGAGACATAAAAAATCAAAAAGACACTACATGCTTTCAAACGCGAATTTTCTGAAATTTTGAATACATACTTTCATAAGTATAATGGATAATAAAAGGACGAAATAATAATACGAATAAATTATTGCGTAGAAAGCGCAACTACAGAAAGAAAACATAAAAAATGTGAAGAATTTCTGTATAACTTATGGCAAAAACATAAAGAATCTTTTAGCTTAAAAAAAGAATACATGGACTATTGCAAGGTACTTAATGGGGTAATTAAGGATGCGAAAATTATGTATGAAAGAGACAGAATTAATGAGAATGTAAATGATCAAAAAAAACTATGGAAAATAATAAATGATAAAATGGGATAAAGCATATATGCAACAATGGAAACAAAGTAGAGAACAAAATTGGAAAAAACTTAAATAAACAAATAAAGAAACCAAATATTTTACCTAAGGAAATAGAAAGAAACTCTAAATCAATATTCTTAAGCCCAACAAATGAGGAAGAGGTCATAATGGTACATTATGTAACAAGGGGCAAAAGTGGAAGATTTTTCCCGCGGGTGAGTTTACTGCCCGAACGAGAATAATTGTCCAGAGGGCGCATTTACTGGCCGAGCGAAGCGAGGGCAGTAAGCAGCCGAGGGCCAAATATTCTCGTAAGGGCAGTACAATCACCCAAGAGAAAAATCTACTTTTGCCCCGTGTTGCATATAGTATTTTATTTCACTCTCCACTGGAAGGCCACATTTTGGTCTTGAAATTTTTAATTTTTTGAAAATTTTTGAAATTTTTGAAAATTTTTGAAATTTTGGAAAATTTTTGAAATTTTGGAAAATTTTTGAAATTTTGGAAAATTTTTGAAATTTTGGAAAATTTTTGAAATTTTGGAAAATTTTTGAAATTTTGGAAAATTTTGGAAATTTTGGAAAATTTTGGAAATTTTTGAAAATTTTGGAAATTTTGGAAAATTTTGGAAATTTTGGAAAATTTTGGAAATTTTGGAAAATTTTGGAAAATTTTTGAAATTTTGGAAAATTTTTAGAAAAAATGTACTTTTGCCCCGCTAATTTTACTTTTGCTCCGCTAATTTTACTTTTGTCCTGCTAATTTTACTTTTGTCCTGCTAATTTTACTTTCGCCCCGCAAAACTAGTTTTCGGGAAAAATATGCCACTTTTGCCCCGCTTATCAGGGGCAAAACGTGGGCTTTCTAGTGGGGTGTGGAATAAAAATAATTAAACAACTTAAAAACAAAGCAGGAGGGGAAGATAAAATAAATGCGAAAACGCTAAAAACAATAGACATAGACATTGCACGCCCATTAGCTCATCTCTTTAATCTTTCAATAGAGCAATCTGTGTGGCCTGATGCGCTTAAGAATGCAGAAGTAATTCCAATATATAAATCAGGAGATAAAACAAACATAAAAAACTACAGACCAATCTCACTTATATCAAATATAGCAAAAATTTATGAAAAAATTATTTATAATCGGTTATACAATTTTTTACATGAATGTAAAATACTATCAGAGTATCAATATGGTTTTATTAAAAATATTGGGACCAAGGATGCACTTTATAAAATAACCGATATAATATATCAAAAATTAGACAAAAGTAAACCCATAATAGTTTCATTTTTAGACCTTGCAAAAGCTTTCGACACAGTCGATCATGCTATATTGTTAGAGAAATTGGAGAGATATGGGATAAGAAGGTTTGCACATAAACTAATAAATAGCTATCTGACTGGTAGAAAACAAAAAGTAAAAATAATGACAAAACTAGCACAGAGAAAGAGAATAGAATAGAACTCTAGATACAGGAGTACTTCAAGGGACTATACTTGGTCCTCTTTTCTTTATCATACACATAGACGACACGTGGACACAAACACAGGACAGAATGAATGTACTATTAGATAAAGTAGCGAATTGGCTAGCTTTCAATAAATAATCACTAAATATAACAAAAACTAAGTATATAACGTTTGGAAATTACTGTGATAGCGTACCTATTGAAATCAATATTAAAATAAATAATCAAAAAATAGTAAGAACTGAATCCTACAAATATCTGGGAGTATATTTTGACTACAATATGAAATGGTATAAACATGTAGAACATATTATAAGCAGAACTAAATATGTAATTTTTATTTTTGCAAAAATAAGAAAGTTCATGGATATGAATACACTTATGAAAATATACTATGCATTCTTCCATAATGTAATAAGTTATGGGATAATAGCCTGGGGCGGTGCATACAAAACACGATAAGAGTTCTGCAAAACATACAATCAAAAATATTAAGAATTGTTAATAAAAATTATTTTATACAAAATAATCCTTTGAATATCAAACAAATATTTACGTTAGAATCAATAGTTTATCACTACAATAATCTTAAGCAGAAATATATAGATAGTAAATCTAAAACTAGGAATAAGAATATAATACTACCAAAAATGAATAAAGCTATAAATGATAAAAACATATAACTCACTACCAGCTGAGTTAAAGTGTTTAAATCCAATAGGAAGAAAAAATAATAAAAATATTATAAAAAATAAACTTAAAAGGTGGATAAAAAATAATAATGGCTGCTAAAATATAATATGTAAAAAATAAATTTAAATTTCTATAAGCGTTACTGTTTCTCTGTTTACCTATTCTTTGTTTATATACTTAAAATTTGTATTGATTGTTTTTCTTTACTTATTAACTATAAAGTATATCTCTTAAATTTTGGGATACTTAGTCTATTAAGTTAGTTTGTAAGTCTTATTATATTACTACGGAAGTTATCAAGTATATCAATCCTATATTGGAAGTCCATGAGGATATGGTATTACTTGACAGAAGGATACATAATATAGACTATATTTCTTGTTAGTTTTAAAAAATTATTATTGTGAATTTTCTCCTAGTTTTTAAGTTTTAGTTTTTAAGTTTTAGTATTAACTTTTTATTTAGTTTTTAATTTTACCGGCCCTACGTACAGGTAACTTTGTTTACCTCTGTAAGAATTACTGCTGTAACCTATAGCGATCTAGGACGTCATGTATGTAATTTTGTACTGGTTTAAATAAATAAATAAATAAAATAAATAATGATACTATTAATAAAATCGAAGATGTCAATAAGTTAAAAAACACTTCCAAATATTCACTGAATTTATTAAAAAAACACATCGAAAAATAAATAAATATGACCCCTTGTTTGTTTATTTCAAATAGTCTGTTGTCTCCCCGATTTGTTCTCCCCCTCCATCCGTCATTTATTCGTTTCCTAATACTAATTATTATTCGCACTGCCCATAACGGCACATGATGGCAAGCGTTACTTCCATCTTATTTGCCTTGCCCCGGCCTCCGGAGGTAAAAACACTCAGTTGCGAGGGAATCAGAGTGAGTACTCAGTGCTGCTTTTGTTTTAGTACAGGTGTTTTTGTTAAGATTCTATTTTAATTTATAAAAACTTTTTTTTTACAATTCAGTAATAGATTTAATTACTTTTACTATTTACCAATTTGTTCTTCACGCGTTCTCCGTGCATGTAATTTATTTTATACCACTCTAACCTCAAAATCAGAACTTCAATATGATTATTCGGCTCTCGTGGTATAAAATACGGTTCGAAACTGGTGCGTAAGAAGATTTTTACCTCATGTGACTTTTCTCACTCGCTTCGCTTGTGCGAAAAACGTCACATAAGCTAAATAATCACCTTCCGCACCGATGTTGAAATGTACTAATATTAACAATGGTGAGTGAAGTTGTTTGTAGTTAAATTAACTTTGTTTATTGGTGTTATATGTTATTTATTAAAATTTTGTATTTTGTATTTTTAGCCTAGATAAGGGACGACTTGTATACGTTCGAAACGTCGGCTATTATTAATCATATTTGACTCGTGGAGATCGATAAAGTTTTTTCAATATTAACTTAAAACCATCAGCGAGTAATAGATTCTTCCAACTTAATAGTTATTTTATAGTCCAATGTATGTGTTCCATTATCTATTATAGGCAATTTGCCCCTGAGTTCCCATTATTTTACGTGATTTATCTGATATTTTTACGTTACTTAACGTTATGCTTTAGTCATTTTACACAATAATATATATTGAAACCCGTAGTGCACAGCTGTTGATCCACTTATAGTTAACGAAAAAGTCGTCCTAAACTTTGCATCGAATAGTTTATTAAAGAATAAATTTGCTCTACATAAATAAGATTTTTAGAGGTGAACCTTAAAAACGATAAGTTGTCTTGATCATATCCGTTTATTTATTAAAATTAATTTTAATAAATAACATAGTAATTTGTTAGTTTAACTGTTCTTATACAAGCAGTCATTGAAAAAATTACAAAACAGAAATTGTTTTTTAATTTTTATGGAAAAATTTGTAGCGTCATGCGCATTTATTTCCCCCATACGCATTGCTTTGTCAATATGACATTGCCATTTTGAATTTTACGCTATAACCAATTCGTTCTTTTTTTAATCTAACGATATCAACAGGTTACTCTCTATTTTAACAACCTAGACACACATTGAACAAATGGATGGACGTATACGTCGTACAGGGTACTAAAGTGTTAATAACCAGTTATTCTATAAAATAAAAATAATGATATACCTAAGTTAATATTTATTTACATGAAAATGTTTCAGTATTTTAATAATAAACCAGCAATTTGTATGTATTTCAAAGATAATAAAATAAGCTTCCAGCAATTTGTCCGTAAATAGTCAGCAATGTTCCCGTACTTTAAAAGTAATTCTCATTTAGAAGATGTTTCTTAGTGCATAAATAGCAGATCCTATATAGTGCGAAAATAATCAAAACTACACAGCTTATTTCAGTTATTAATTCAAAAAATAAAAAAGTTGTTTTTTTTAGTAGTTAAACAGTGGTTTTTCTATAGTTATTGTTATTGTTTATCTGAGATCGAAGTTCAAGTGAACTTTGCAGAGGTAATTTTTTGCCTATACGCATTAGACCTGGTTCCCTATAGTCATATAGCGTTCAGGAATAATTAAAAATTTACAGTGGTTATTTAGTCATTAAGCACTAGTTAGTTCTTCAGTAGTTAAAAATAATAAATATTTGGCATTTGTTTTTCAGTAGTTAATCAGTGGTGCTCCTATAGTTCAGGGGTAATGAAAACTTTGAAAAAACCCATTAGTTCTTGTGTAGTTAAAAATTTTAAAAAACTTGCAGTTGTTTAACAATAGTTGACCAGTAGTTCTTCTGACGTCGAAAAATAATAAATATATGGCAGTTGTTTTTCAGTAGTTAACCAGTAGTTTTTGTGTAGTTAACCAGTAGTTTTTGTGTAGCCATAATCTTTTTGAAACATGGCAGTAGTTATTCTGTAGTTGCGAAGATACTACTTCATGGAAAGAAATTTAGCGCTGCAGTAGCTCTGCCCCTTAGGTCTAAAGCAGTGCATACACGGATGCTTCTATTACAGTGGTTACCTTAAAAAACGTATTAAAAATGCACATCTTAATACGGAATCTCACAAAATATATTTTTTTAAGCGATAGTTATTATAAAGAAACGTTTGGAACACAGAAAATAGAATAATTTGTTTATTGATCTTTATTTATTTCAAATTATATGGGTTGGTCCGCAGTAATTGATGCTTTACAGACTATACCGATGGTTTTTATTACTGCGGATTTATAGCATCTTAACCTCAGTTATCGCATATACTCTAATCTTAATATTTATCTCTAGGTATTTAGAGTCTTCGGATTGTAGGGATTCAGGTAGTGAGGTAGACAAGACTTTGTACGGGTTTGAGTTTGTATAGGTTTGAGTACCAAGGCTTTATTCAAGAAAAGACAACGATAAACTGGAATGCGGTGAAAAAAGCGTGCTTTGTCTTTGATCGTCAGTGTGGTACTAAGTCAGCGCCGCGAGAGAGTCCCTCTGGACAACCGAGCGGAGAGCGCATACGTACGACGCACAGCGCCGCACAGCAAAGAGCGAAAGTGTAAGATGATTCTTTCACTCCCTCTCACTTTTCGGCTCTTCAATCCCAGGACTTCTTCTTCCTCGACTTGATTTTCTCTCTCCTCCTCGGAATCATCTAAACAAACATAATTATCCTTTATTAATTATTTACCTTCATATTCATAATCTTGCAAGTTAAGTCATCATGCAAATCAGCTTGTAGAGCTTTAGTAAAAATGTCGGCGAGTTGCTCTTTTGACTTCACCCAATTAACTACAATATACCCTTTATTAACACACTCTTTGATATAGTGCTCGCGTCTTTCGACCATGTGTCCTAATCGATTTCCGCCATTCACTTTGGCACATGATATCGCTGACATATTATCGCACCTTAATATGATCGGATACAGTTTTATCTCAAGCATAATAGACACCGAATTATGCAGCGACATTGCTTCTTGGCAAGTCTCGTTCATGGCCACATATTCTGCTTGGCAAGTAGACAAAGTGACACTTTGTTGCTTGTGTGTTCTCCAGGCCACAGTATTACCCAAACAGTTTGATTAGATAACCGCATGTTGTCAGAGAGTTCTTGCAATCTGACAAACTAGCATCCGAGTACGCAATCATATCTTTTGATGCATCTCGAAATGTTAATTCGTAATTTTTGGTTCCTGACAAATATTGAAATACGCTCTTTACCATATTCCATTCATAGATTGTAGGATTGACCTGATGCCTGCTGAGTACATTGACAGCATATGAGAGATCTGGTCTCGTCGCACTAGCTAAATACAACAGAGATCCGATTGATTCTCGGTACAATCTGTTGGGTATTCTTTCCTTAGTATACTCATCTTCCTCCCTCTGTTTCCTATTGCGGTTTGTACTATTTGCCTCACTGGCTCTCATGGGTGTCTTCATGGGTCTACATTTAACAAATTCAAATCTATTCAACATTTTGTCGATAAATTTGGTCTGACTTAGCTTAAAGGTTTGTTTGTCTATGTCTCTATCAATTTTGATATTTAAGAATTCTTTGGAGCTTCCCAAATCTTTGATTTTGAATTCTAAGCTCAGCCTGTTGCTGATATTTTCCAACAGATTGACATTAGGTCCAGCCATTAGTATGTCATCTACGTAAAGTATAGCAAGTATAATATTTGAATCCCTTGTATAGATGTACAAACAAGGATCAATATCGTTAGATATAAAACCCAATTTAATCATTACACTTGTAAATTTATCATTCCATTTTTTCGGACTAATCTTTAAACCATAAAGGGATTTGTTGAGCTTCCAAACAAAGCGTTGTCTAGTGTTTTTATTTACTAGTACTCCCTCTGAAATTTCTAGATATATATTTTCTGAAGTTCGCCATAGAGAAAGGTAGTCTCAACATCGAGTTGTTTGATTTTATATTTATATTTGTTGGCTACTGCAAAGAAGGCCCTAATCAAAGAAATTCTCGACACTGGATTATACGTTTCTCTCAAGTCATAGTCATTTTTGTCTTTAAATCCCATAATAACAAGTCTACCTTTGTACTTAATTGATCCTTTTTCGTCTATCTTTTTCTTAAATACCCATCTTGAATCTAATATATTGGGTTTTTTGTCACACAAGGGTATTTTCAATCTCTCTACAACCGAGTAGATCTGCTTATTTTTTATAGCCTCAAGTTCTGTTCTGATAGCTTCAATCCAGTGTTCACTATCTGGTAAATTAATGGCCTCTCTATAGGTCTGTGAATCACCCTGGATTTTTTCTAAAAGTGCATGATACTTGAGATCAATTAGTTCTCGATCAAACTCTAGCTTTTCAACATGACATTGGCGCTTTTCTTTGGCCTACCTCTTTTTCTCTTGACATCGGGTAAGTTATCTGAAGCTTGATTCAAGCCAGTCTCTACGCTTTCTTTTTCTGAATTCACTGATACTTGTGCTACTGAAAAGGATAATTCTGAATCATCTATTTTTTCTGAATTTTTTAAGGAAAAATCTTTATACGTTAAATTTTCAGTAAATCTCACGTGTTTGCTATCATATAGCTTATTCTCTTCAGGCAAAAGTACAGTGTATCCAGTGTTTACATATCCTACTAGAAAACCTAACTTTGCTTGAGGTGAGAATTTAGTTTCGGTGTTACGAGGTATTTTAACATATGCTGCACAACCAAATCTTTTAATTTGATTTAAACAATCAGATTGTGAAGGCAAAATTTTGCTCAATGGCGTTCTCATATCTAAAAACTTATGAGGAGTTCTATTGTATATATACACTGCCGCTTTGACTGCTAAATCCCAGTAGAATTGTGGTAGTCCTGATTCGAGCATCATTACTCTAACTTTGTTTTCTAGAGTTCTGTTAAATCGCTCAGCAACACCGTTATGTTGTGGCGTGTCGGGACATGCTAGCTGTAATTCTGCGCCATATTTGCTTAATCTATCTAATGTTGCTTGTCCTGTAAATTCAGTACCTCGATCGCTTCTTAGAAAATAAAATTTCTCATTGGATCCAACCAGGTTACGTAAACTCTTTATAAACAAATCAATACACTCAGGTACATCAGATTTACATTATATGGGGAAAGCTAACGCTGCTCTAGTCGCATCATCTATCAGAACAAGCACAAATTTGTATTTACCAGGGTGAGACACTGGGCTTATTGGCCCCATAGTGTCCCCATGGACTATCTGTAAAGGTTTTGTCGCTCTCATACGTATTCTAGTAAACGGTAGCTTAACACTGTTAGCTTGAAGGCAACTTTTACATTCTTGTATTCAATTATCATTTACAATCCTATCAATATTCAACAATTTGCTATTGTTTTTAGCTAAGGCTATTAAATAAGTTTTTGAAACGTGGCCAAGTCTGATGTGCCACATCATGGCTTCAGAAAAGTTGTTATTTGAATTATCAATTAGCAAATTTGATTTTGATTTACCATCCGTGTCTAAACTTTTTCCATGTTCTAAAACATGTGTTTTTCTATTCTTTAATGTTTCTAAAAACTCATTTTCAGCTTTACTTTTACTTTGTTTTTCATTGGCTTTACTCTTATCTTTTGTCGCTTCTATCTTGTTATTAGATTCTGGATTTTCAAGATTTTTTTTACTTCTTGTGTTATAAAAACTCTTGCTATCTATTTTAGAGTAAATTTTATCACTTGGATTATTATCTACAATCAATCTTAAAGTCCAAAATGGTTTCTTGTAATCGCCAGATATAATACTTTTATTCAATTCTGGATCATAAATATCGATTATTTTATTGTTTAAATAGACCTCTAGGCCCTGATCAACAAAACGTCTTAATGATAGTAAATTATTAGACAATTCGTTGGAATACAAAATATTATTCAGAGTATAAGTATTATTATCTTTGGTTACAGTTTTTGTTTTTCTTAACCCAGAGGTTTCAAAACCATTATCTTTATTGGTGCAATCTATTTTAGTTTTAACATTATCTTTATATTCATTAAAAAACATTTTTGAGTTGCTCGGCGGCACCGGAATCCGCAATAAATTCAACTAGAATATTATTTTTATTATTAATAGGGTTATCTTCGACTGTACCTTTGTAGCTCTCGGCGATCGCTTGCAGAGATGACGCGGAGTTTGAAGCTCCCTGAGCTGTAGGAGGCATTTCCAGGTCTGCCGTCAGCATGCCCCTGCTTCTTAGTCACAGACTGACCGCCCTTTCCCCTGTAACTAGAGGCTGCCTTTCCCCTTGAAGACGACCATCTCCCTCTCTTGGAATCATTCGGCAGAGTTGAATAGTCTCTTGGACCATCATTTCCAGCTTTACGCTTCCTGCACTCACTGACAAGGTGAGTCCCGATTTTGAGGCAGTTGTAACATTGACGTTTGCCAGGGTGGGGACACTGCTTGGAAGTGTCCTTCCAAACCACACCCCCGACAAATCTGCCGTCTTTGTCTAGTCTTTTCCTTGTGAGTATAAAAGGCCTTGATGGTAGGAGTTGGCTCGTTACCACCCCTTGAGCCTTCAACCGTCAATAGATAATTTTTTAGTTGATTGCAATTCATCTCTTTAGACATAGTCTCTTTGTAGACACAGTCTGCAGTGATTATTTCAGGAACAGCTCCAGCTATTGCCTGTATAAAATAATCTCGCTTTTCTTTTTCTGAAAGTTCACCTGCATCTGGGATGTTTTCAAAAACTCTCACTTTTTCCTGAAATATATCATAGTAATCGGATGCAGATTCCTTACCAGGTTTGTATTTCATAGAAATCAAGTCTTTTCTTGCAGTTATGCTGGTTGTTTTAGTCTCATATCTTTTAACATCTTTTAACTTTTTCAAAATTTCTTTGGGTTCAGACAAGTTAATTATTTATTATAACAAACAATATTTATTCGGTTTATCATAATGTCTCGCACTTTAAATTTGTCGTCTGTAATCGTTTGTTCGTCATAACAAGTGTTCGAATCACTTTCTAAAACATAATTTAACTTTTTGATTCTCAGTTCAGATTTTAAATAATCTTCGAACATTTCGAACTTTGAATTTGGCGTTAATTTGTAATTTCTTAGTATTTGAGTGTCTTTACTCGAAATCTCTATCTTTAATTGTTCAGACAAATTTAGCAAGCTATTATCTTTAGTTGTTTTATCTTTTTCCTTCTCTTTTACTTTTAAGATCAATTTAACTTTACACTCGACCAGTTCGTTGAGCAAAGCAGTTGAAAAATTGTCATTACATGATTTATTTGTACCAATGTCGTAATTTGTTACCTTATCGTGGATGTGACCAGAAGGAAGACCGAAGCCTCGACCCTCCATGAAACGAAAACCTGGATTGTTGTTTCCGGAGGGGTTCTGCCTCCCGATGAACACTTCGCCTGGTGCGTAGTGTTCGTGGTCAGATGACTGCTCCGATATTTCGCCATCTTCTGACGGTTGTCGTCGTCTGTTTCTCCTCTCATCTCCATCAATGTTTCGAGGAGGAGGTGCTAGGGACGGGATCGTGTCATAAAGCTCGTCAATGTTTCTCCTCCCAGAGCTACTGTTCGGGACGGGTGTGGAGGTATCTTCGACAAAGGGTACTTTGTTCAAGATTATGTCCGACCTCACCTTAGGCAGGACTCTAGGCTGTCCTGTGCCCGAACCTCCCAGTGGTGGGCTTCTTTCCTTGGGGATGTCTGAGCACAGGGTCTCGGAAGTAGGTGCAGTCTCAGTGACTCCGGCAGCAGGTTCAGACGCAGGAACTATTGCTGCCTAACCGGCAGTATCAGCTGGCTCACCAGCTTCTCGATGCCCTTCAAAAACATTTTGTTTTGTTCTTCCATAAGGCCAAGAACTTCCTTCTTGGTTATGTATCCGTGGTTTGGAACATAAACCAGACTGAAATTGTAGAATCTCTCCCTAGCTGGCCACACTCTGTCGATGAGAGCTTTTTCTTCTACAAGAGATAACTATCAAACCTCCTGAGTTGTAACTCTGTTCTCCAGAAGTATAATGAACCGTCTGGTTTTCTCAGCAAGGTGATGGTGTCCCCAGTGTAGGAGTCGTTGGTGGCTTCGTGTGTCTCAGACGCATCCCATTCTCTTAGAATGATATTTCGAAAATCTTCTCCATCCTCACCTATTGATTTCAAAGCGACAGTTAGTTTCTGTTATTTGTAAATATCTTATATTACATTGTTTATATTAACTTATATATCTAGTATTTATTTTTTATCTATATCTATATCTCGTAAAAGGTGTCTTATCCTTAGACGCAATTCTTGTTGCTGACTCTTGTCAAATGTAAAATCTCCCTTTTAATAGTACAAACGTACTTACTCTTTAAATTCTTTCTTTCTTTTTAATCGTTCTTGTAACTGTGTTGACTTTAATTTATTATTAAATGACAAAACGACTAGCGTACTGAAAGGCTAGACTTTTCTGATGTCATAAGCTCTCTTAAAATTGAGCTAGGTACGCATTTGAGTGGGGCCCTCACTAAATGCGATTTTTAATTTATTAACTACAGTTTATATTTTTTTAAATGCAACACAAGTTTTTTTGAGAAAAGAAAACAATAAAATATTCAGTTGAATTTTGGCGAATATTTTAAGTTCTCTTTATTTATTTATTTAAAACAAACTATATTCGTCTATATATTTGTTATTTATACAAACTGCCATTATTTATTTATCTCTGAGATCAATATTCTGAACAGTCAAGTACTGCAGACAATTCAGAATGATACCTAATGTCGGTAATATAGCGCGCTACAGGAGCGCAACACAGTTAGCTGTATAGTCACGCAACTGTAAACCGAGGCGCACGCCGCAGCGCGCGCCGCGCGAAGGAGAGAAAGGGAAAATCCGAAAATAGCTCCTTCTCCTCGCTCGGTAAAGCACTACCAGGTATTTTCCATGTCACTCTACTGCACGTTCGATACGCGCGAGCTTCTCCGTCTCACTCTATCGCACGCTCGATGCGTGCAACCGACGCGCTGCCTCGTGTGCGCGACGCGGTTGTTCGTTGCTAGGTGAGAGAGCCTACCTCAGCATCTGTGCCTTAGAACAAGTGGCGGCCATTTTGCGGCATTCTGCCCTCTCCCCTTTTTTTCCGGTCGTTGCTTGTAAATTCCCGGAATCAACAAAATGCATAAATGTCTTTTTTCCCGGGAATCAAACAAATTTTACTTTTGCTTGACTTTTATACAAAGATAACAGTCTCAGTATTTTTAATTTTCAACTTTCAATTTTTTTCATATTCTGTTTGTATCTAATTTAACTCTAAATTTACACTGCTTTCTCTAAAACGACACTTTTGAACGACACTTTTGAACGACACTTTTGAACGACACTTTTGAACAACACTTTTCTATAGCGACTGTTTCAAACCGATTCTTATAATAGTTTTTTAATTACTGTACTTACTCGAGGACGAGTCGGCAGATGCTACTTGTTGCATCATAGCGTTCTTTGTCGCTGCGCTGCCTCACGTGCTGCTTCCCTCTCCGGATGCTCTTGGCTCTTCTCCCCGCGCGTAGGAGGATAATGGGTGCCAGGCGTGAGTTTCAATGCCTCTTGAGTCCTTCTGCTCTTGTCCCCACACTACACTCACTTTTATCGGGAAGAATAGAACACCGAAACCCGCGCGAGGAAAGCACGCGTCACCGTACCCACGCGTTCGGCTCTTTGCCTCCTCTAGCTCTCGTTGTACAGCGGAAGCGTCTAACCTCACCGGCCCATAACCTGTAGGGATTCAGGTAGTGAGGTAGACAAGACTTTGTATTGGTTTGAGTACCAAGGCTTTATTCAAGAAAAGACAACGATAAACTAGAGTGCAGTGAGAAAGGCGTGCTCTGTCTTTGAGCGTCAGTGTGGTACTAAGTCAGCGCCGCGAGAGAGTCCCTCTGAACAACCGAGCGGAGAGCGCATGCGCACGACGCGCAGCGACGCACAGCAAAGAGCAAAAGTGTACAGATTATTCTTTCACTTATTTTAAAGGTGCACAAATGAAAGTCTTGTTACTAGAGTATGTAAATTCACATACTTCTACAAACCAATAATATTTAATGGCAAAATATAAAGTTGTATTTGTACAAGAAATCCGCAGTTATACAAGCGAAGTAACTAGTCATTCCGCAGTATTTGAAATGCAGTAATAGTATATGCACATCCGCAGTAATATAATTAGGAATACTTCTTTTTAATGACTTTTTTTCGAAATAAATTAAAAATGTACAGTTTGCTAACGTATCTAGCCATCTAGGTTATACCAAAATCTTTAATTTAAAGTTAAGCTAGAAAAAGCTCTGCGGTAACTAGTACACTTACCCTTCAGCTCCATTGGAGCGCTGGAGAGTGTAAGTCACTACTAAGTAGACGGAAGAGGGTGCGCTCTTGCGAGAGGCGTTCAGCGCTACGATGGGACTGACTGGGCTCAATGGTGAGTGCTGGAATAGCACGGTCTTTCACAGTACTGAGACAGCTCTATTTTTTTTCGTGTGGAAACCAGCAGTTCCGGCAGTAGTTCGGGCAGTAGTTTGGGCAGTAGTTTGCGCCAGTAGTTTAGGCAGTATTTTATTTCCGTAAGGAAGCACTTACATCTTAAATATGACAGTTGGTGAGATCAAATCATAAAAGCTAGTCGATTATTTTATATGAAAGTGAATACTCGGATTAAAGTTATTTTTTATAGATTTCTATATAATAAATTATTAACAAACTGAGTAACAACGTTTCGTAAAAGTCATAATACTGTAACTTTATTAATTTTGTATATTTTGGTAAACCTATTATTACTGAAAAATGTCTATCTAATCACACTTGAAATATTATAAACTTAAAAATAAAAAAATAGGTTAGTTTTTCATTGATGTCCATGGGGATAGTATGTACGCTAAACTAGAGTGAGATTTCACTCTACTTAAAAGAGAAAGATTTCCAATCTATTTTTAGAGTTAAAAATCCACTCTAATTAGAGTGATTTATTTCACTCTAACGGGTTTAGCGTATAATAAAATCATTCATACGTATCATTTTTACCTAGATTTATAAGCAATAAAACATCAAAAATACTAATATACATTATTTTATTAATCTTCAAATACCTTTACAATCAATATTTCAAAAAATCAATGGAACAGTTATAAAAAAAACAGAAATATCACCGTTTATAAGTAATTGTATACTCTTTCAGATGAAAAGTGAAGGTGTCATAGAGTCTCCCTTAGCTCAATGGCTAGGACGCTTGCATACCGATGCAAGACGCTCAAGCAGTCGAGGTTTCGATTCCCGGCGAAAATTCTCGAGAATTTTTTCATCGAGTTTTTGGTCGGGAACAGATCTTCAAATAGGTATGCATTATGCTTTGATGCAGGATGTATGCGCTCATATAGCCTATAGGTCATACAAACGAACCTCGAACGCTGATATATAATAGTCTCGCTACATAATTACACTCGCGTTACATGTAGTGCACATATGGCAATTCATTTCTCTTGTAGGTAAGCTAACAGATATTTTTTGCAATCAAGCAAATATAATATTAGGGACACACAGTTTGTACCTTATTTACAGCTCTGACTGGCTGCCGTCGATTAGGTGACTCGAGCAGTATTCTAGGTTTAACAGTAGTTCAATATAAAATATAGTGCATTGACGGTATCTTTAATTTCGACATATAACTATGAACATACTTGACGGACCCGTCGTCTAGAAGTTTACGGTGTTTGAAGAATAGAAGGTCATAGATGATTATGCTTATTTGTATTACTTAGAAATATTACCTTCTATTCCACAAATACGCTATATATATATATATATATATATATATATATATATATATATATATATATATATATAATAATAAGAATGACAATTAATACACTATGACAATAATTTTAGCTATATTAGTCAAGATTATTGCGCCGCACATGCAGGCTTTAACATTATTTTTATGCGAGACGTTAAATAAATTACACACGGGAATTTAAGATAAAAGTATGATCACTTGAGGTTTATTCAATTTATGTACAAGGTATTGAGCGCCAGCTGCGCGAATTCGCAGCACGATTTTACAAGTGTTCTATCAACACATAAAATTATTTACGAGTCTAATCTAACTACCGTTTCCCACGTCGGTACAGTGGGAAACGGTATATAATCGAGAGGGGAAGAAGTTAATACTCAGGGATGCGAATTCTACAGAATATACGGTGGTGAAATACATGTGGAAAGAGGGCGCGCGACGCGATGCTCGACACGCACGCGGCGCTAGATTTAAATAGATATATATATATATATATATATATATATATATATATGTATATATATACTTGTTAAGCACAATAATATTCTATGCAACTTACTCTTTTCAAATCCGGTGTGGCCTCCTTCGAAGATACAAGTTGGTCGGCACACACGGTACGAGATCGACGATAATTTCGAGGTACGGAAGGCGGTTATAGATTCGCGAAGCGGAGCAAGTTAATTCTGACGTTTTCGCACGGAGCAGGTAGAAAAAGCGAAGTGTCTACGAACGCGGCTTAGTACGAAGTGAACGAGTTGTCGCTTCCTCCCCGCGGCGCTACACTCGGATTTCGGTAGTGCGGACCAAGCCCGGTTGAGCGCGCAGCGCATGATGGACTTAAGTAGTATCGGGCTGGGCTGCTCTTCCCTCGCGAAATCAATCGGGCCCATCGCATATATAGGATGTACCGACTCTACACCGACTCGTTCTCTGAGGCTCCGCCCTCACTGAATGATCACTTCCCTCTCCGACTTCGTCTGAGTAGTAGCCGTCTTGGTGAAGATAATTGAGTCCCCCGTTGTAATGCGTCCTTGTCCCCCGTTTGGGTCGATTATCACATTAATGATGGGATGAGTTTTTGATTTTTTGGTTTTGCAGGTCTACGGTAGGAGGGGTTGTTGGATGGGGATCGGACGCGTGGGGGGAGGGGGTGGTTCTTTGTTGGAATGGGGGGGGGGGGGGGGTCGGTGGGTGTTTGACCAGGACTGGTTCTTGGGTGTCCCTTTCCTCTTGTCGTGCGGCGCTAATCGCTGGGGTAGTCGACACGTACGGGGCCTTGAACTCCGTCAAGATGTTGCACGGGTCGAAGGGACATGCAGCCCAATGTTCCCGGTCGTTATACGATCCCCTCGGTATCGCACCCTTCGAATGATCGATTGGATCAATCAGTTTCTTGGGTCGATACATCGCCGAGAAGGGGTCGTATAGTAGTTCCGGTTCGTCCTCCGTCTGTACCAGGATACTAGTCACCGCGGGCGGGGATGCCCCCCCCCCCCCCCGGAACGAAACCGCAACTCAGCGGTCGAGGGGAGATCTGCGAACTGGAGTTTTCGAGGCCGGCCGCGACCCCGCCGGGCAAGCGGCTCCGCGGGTGGCTGGCTCCTCTTACGATCCCCGGACTGTCGAGCATTACTGCTGGTTTGGCCTGCATTCCTACTCTCTCCTCCGGTGTTTTCCCCGGGCGGTTGATGACCTGGTGTGGCATCTTGTATCCTCGACCTATTCCCATTCCTTGCATTGTAGCCACTGGTGTTGTTACCTGTTGAAGGAATAGGTTGTTTAGAGGGGACAGAGTAAGCTTTCAGGTATGAAATAGTACTTTCGATTTTTTTTTGACTATTTACATCCTGCAGCTGATACACGACAGGCGACAATACTTTTTCTACTTTTAACGGACTCACGAACTTTGAGGCTAGTTTCGCCGCAAAGTTGTCTGCTGCCGAGGACAACACGTGGTTTCGACGGAGTACTAGGTTTTCCATGTAAAAAGTGATTTTTTTACGATTTTATTATAATACCGAGCTTCTCGTTCACTTGCCTTATCCAAGTGTTTGCGAACTAAGTCGTGTATTGCTGCAAGGCGTTTTACTCTCTCTGCCCATGCTACCGAATTTGCAGGACTAGGATTTGCAGGATTTTCGAGGAACTGTTTAAAGGTTTTAGGTTGCCGTGGATTCTTACCAAAGTTTAGGAATGCTGGAGTCAGCAACGCTGACGCATGAACTGAAGTATTTACGGTGAATGCAAATTCATTTAAGTGGATGTCCCAGTTACGATGATCTTGTTTTACGAAGATAGAGATTATCTGTTTAAATGTACGATTACTACGCTCGACAGGATTTGCTTGAGCATGGTATGGGGCTATCGTCGTTTGGAGAATACCCATTTCATCCAACTTTGTCGTCACAAGTTTATTCGAGAATTCCGTTCCATTATCGGTTACAAGGTATTTAGGACATCCCCAACGAAATACTATCAGTTCCTCGAAAGCTTTTACTATGCACTTAGCGTTAGCTTTCCTAAGAGGTCTGATTTCGACGTATTTCGTGAATAGGTCTTTAAATACTATGACATAACGACATTGCCCTTTACTAGTGGGCAATGGGCCCATGACATCAGCTGCTACGATTTTCCAAGGTCCTTCTATTTTCCTTTGGGTCATAAGTCCTATTGGTGCCTGTTGTGGGACTTTATACATCTGGCAGTCAGGGCACTCTTTTATATAACGAATAACATCCTTTTTCATTCACGGCCAGAAATACGATTGGAGCAGTCGATGATAAGTTTTATCGACTCCCAAATGACCTGATTGGGGGGTGCTATGACATTCGAGCATAGCTCTCTCTCTCTATCGAGTTCTGGAACTACGAGTTTCCAACTGTCTAAGTCGGCTACGATTGGGTCGATAAAGGGGTTGGGACGGTGCTTGTATATGATATTGTTTACAATTTTCCAATCTAGATATTTTTCTGGATTATTATTTACCATTTTTATGCGATTGGTATACCAGTTATCCACGTCTAGCAGTCCCATTGCTGCTAAGCAGCAAACCTCATTAAACGAACGAGATAGCGCATCAGGTCCTTTATGAAGTGCTCCTTTACGATGTATGTTTTCCATATTGCAACCTTGAAGAGCTGTTGCCCATCTGGCTAACCTGCCAGCTGGGTTTTTTGTTCTCTGCAGCCAAGTGAGGCTACTGTCGTCGGTAATGACAGTAAATTTTTCGCCTAGAAGAGCCTTTTTATCCTCGAAATTTGTCTACTGCCCATATTACAGCGGGACATTCTTATTCTGTCACTGTGAGTTACGTTACGCTTTTGCTAAGGTCCTACTGGCATAGGCGATGTGGTGCTCTTCTCCCTGGATTATTCGGGTGAGCACTGCCCCTAAAGCGTAGCTGCTGCTATCTGTTTGTAGGCAGAACGGTAGGGTGGGATCTGGTCGGGCTAAAACTGGAGCTTCGGTCAGAAGTATCAACAGTTTTTCGAAGGCTTGTTGTTGATCTTCTCCCCACGTCCAAGGGACATTTTTCTTCAACAGTTCGGTAAGAGGGATTTTTATTTCAGCAAGGTTTTTAATAAAACGAGCATACCATGCTACCATACCGAGGAATCGTCGAAGTTGCTTTAGGTTTCGAGGTCGGCATAGTTTAGAATAGGGGCAATCTTGTCTGAATCTGTTTGGAATCCATCCCTGTTCACGACGTAACCCAGGTATTTAACTTCCGAGCAGCAGAACTCTGACTTTTCTTGGTTGATTTCTAAATTGACATCTCTCAGTTTTTTCAACACTTTTTCCAGCCAATATAGATGCTCTTCAAACGTGTTTGTGGCTATGATTATATCATCCATGTATACGGAAACATGAGGTCGCCATTCTGAACCAAAGAGGGCGTCCATGGCGGTTTGAAAACTTGCGAAGGCGTTCGAGGCGCCACACGGAAGTCTTGTGAACTGGAATAGCCCTTTGCCAGGTAATCCAAATGCTGTGTACTCTGTACTACTTGCTGCAAGAGGGATTTGGTGATACGCGTGACTTAAGTCTATTTTCGAGAGGAATTTGGTGTTTCTTAGATTGTCTAGTAACATGTCCATGTGGGGTAAGGGGTAAGCGTTTTTTCTTGTAGCGCTATTTAGTGCTCGGTAGTCGATACAAAACTTTATTTTACCGTCCGATTTCGGTAAAATTACGGGAGAACTATTACAAGCGCTTTCTGAGGGTTCGATAATTCCCTCTGCTAGGAGACGATCAACCTCAGCGTGGGCAGTGGTTAAAAGTTTTGGAGAGATTCTACGAATACGTTGTTTTATCGGACTACAACCTTCTACAATTATTTCATGGGGTTTTATCTTAGGGGTTGCGCCCGGTGGTGGAATGGTGAGATCGAATACGAGTTTATCTAGTCTTTGTTGTTGTTCTCCCGATAAGTCGGAGGTCCCTCCGATTGCTGCCGTTGCCATGATTGCTCCCGGATCCTGATTTTTCGGGTGAAATTTTCTCTCTACTCCTTTGTCTACTCGTGTGCCAAGTTCGATGTTCGTGGTCTATCGTCATCTTCAGCAGTGACAATAGATCCATGCTCAGTATGATGTCGTAGGTTATTGTTTTTGATACTCTGATGTCCGCGGGTGTTTCTTTACCGTCGAGGTGGAATGTAATTTTTGTAATACCTTCGATTTTTTCTAATTCGCCGTTTGGCATCATCATGTACCCGGTCTGGGGTATTATTTCGGTTCCTATCTGTTTCACCGCTTCTATCCCTATGAAGGAGGCAACTGCTCTACTACTGCTCTACTACTGCTCTACTACTATCTACCAGTGCAGGGAAGACTTTTCCTTCTATTTCGATATTGACGTATAGATGATTATCATAGCTTCCGACTGGACCAATAGTCATCGGTATGTTCTCTCCATAACCTGAGTTGACTAGGCCTGAAGCTTTTGATGTTGTTTTTGGCGTGAGTATTTGGGCCTGCCCGAGTTTAGAGGTTAACTTGGCCCTTACTGTTTCCCTCTTTGATCGTTTCCCGCAGTTGGTCTACATTTCGGGCACGTACGTATACTTTACGAGTTGTTGGATTTTCCTTACTTAATTTTTGGGATTGGGTGGGCTTGTTATTGGCGGTGTATTTCGTGTTTTGGGGTTTTCGGGGAGGCGGTAGGGGGGTTTTGTTATTATTTTCATTATTCAACTTTTTTTGTTTCAATATGCCTGATGTGTTTCCGACATCTTGTTTCCGTGCAAATTCGACTAATTGGCCTGTTTTTGCTTTTACGATGTTATCGACAGCTGCAACTTCGTTAGTGTCGTCTTCGTCTATTGAGTCGTTGTATTGTTGTACCGTTTCGATAGCGGCAATACGGTTTTTTCTTGTTGGTGATCTATAAGCTAATTAAGGGCACAACGAATGTTGAGGTGGGGGTGGGAGTCTATATTTCTTCTTTCGATCCCTTCGCATCTCTTCTTGTTGTCCCAAGGCCTGTAATTCTTCAAATGTCTTGAATTGATATCTATTTACTTTGTTGAAATAATCCTCATGTAGGTTGCGATAAGTTCTATCCAATTGAGCTATGAGGGTCATTGGGGGGAGGCATTGGTTCATCAATGCTCGGATATTTGCGATGAACGTAGCAATTGATTCTTTGTGTCCTTGCGATCTTGCCCTAATATCATCTTCTAATAGTAATTGGAAATCCGGTCTGCCATATTGTTGTCTTATGGCATTTTTGAATTGCTCTAATGTTCGCCAGTTTTATAGCAACGGGCGTGCCCAATACAGAGCTTGGTCTTTCAAAATAATGGGGATCATTTTCAAGATATCCCGGTCAGACATGTTACAACTTCTCCGGCAATCCTCTATTCGGGAGAGGAATTCCCCTAGATCTGCTTTTGGTTCTCCATTAAAGCTTACATTATATTTTTATATGAGACTGGCTACTCTAGTTTCACGCTGGAACGAGGAATCATTATTCGAGTTCTGAGGATGTACTCGCTCAGGATTGTCAAGAAGCATTTGACCGTACGGCAAGGTGTTCGATTTATTGTAAGGGTATCTTCCTTGGGGAATACCATACCCAAGGGGAAATTGTGCGAAGGGGTAATACCAATAGAGATTACTAGGTATTCGGACTTAAGTATTAGGGTTCACTAATGGATAGCCTACGAGATTAGATGGTAAATGTGGGTTATTTGTAGAATTCACTGCATTTGCTATGTACGACGAATTATCAGGGTATATTGTACTGCTTGGCAGTGTTTGGGATCTGTCTGAACTGTTATTGTGGACATTTTGGCAGGGAAGTGAGGGGTTCAGTGTCTGCGGGATGGGTGCAGTACTTGGTTGCGATAAATTAAAATTTTGCGAGTTTGAATGCGATAGAATTTGCGAGTAATTTGGTGGTATGGTTTGATGGGTGAATATATGGTTCACTGCTTGTTGGTGATGGTTAAATTGGTTGGTAGGGCGTGGTGCTGTTTGTAATGGTTCTGTAGATTGCGGAGTATGGTACATTGACGTTTGTGGTTACGAGTTTTCTGCTGACTGGTTCGTGGGTGTATGCGAATGTTCGTAAATTTGGGTGGCACCCTAAGTCTATTGGTGTAGAGGATGAGACGTTTGATTGGTATGGGGTGGGTACATTGGTGAGAGTTGAGATGTTTGTAAGGTAGGGATAGTATTTGTTTGTACAGGTTGGTGTGTGTGGAAATTGGAATATATTGGTGTTTGCGAAAGTGGGAGGGGTTAGGCGGTAGAGTTGGTCGGTACTTGTGAAGGTTGGGGAGTTTGCACGGTAGGGTTGTTTGGTATCTGTGTAGGTTGCGAGGTTTAAACGGTAGGGTACTTCGGCATTTGTGACTTTTGGGGGATCTGCATGGTCGGGTAGGTTGGTATTTGTGGAGGTTGGGGGATTTGGATGGTAGGGTTGTTCGATATCTGTGTAGGTTGGGAGGCTAGGACGGTAGGGTAGTTTGGCATTTGTGACTGTTGGGGGATCTGCATGGTCGGGTAGGTCGATATTTGTGGAGGTTGGGACCCTTGGATGGTAGGGTATGATGGTATCTGTGGGAGTTGGGAGATTTGGCAGATAGGGTAATTAGTTATTTGTGTAGGTTCTGAGGGGTTGACTATAGGGTTGGTCGGTATTTGTGGATATTGAGGGGTTTGTGCGGTAGGGTAGTTCACTATTTGTGAAAGTTGGGGGGTTTGTACGGTAGGATATGTATCTTGTGTTAAGTTCGTTGGTGGATTATGGTTGTATAATGTAAAGTTGCTTATTGGTGCAGCTATGGGCGGGGAATTCTACGAAATGTTTCCTATTGCCCCTCTGGTATGTTCTTGCATGCTAGCTGCCTGTAAAGGTGGAAATTGAGTCCCCCGAGATTTAGGTTTGCCTGCGAATACTGTAAGTTGTAGTTTGTCGAGGCCGGATCCACATTGTTACCGCTTATCGGATGATTTAGATTTGCCTGCGAATACTACAGGTTGTAGTTTGTCGAGGCCGGATCTACATCATTACCGACTATCGGATGATTTAGGTTTTCCGTTAATGAATCTCTGCCCCCTAGATACTGTTCTTGCATAGCGCCTTCCCCCGTTGCTCCTACCGGATGTGATGGTGTAGTCGGTGTAGTACCATCATCACATGTACTGTTTTTGGGTTCACCTGATTCGACAATAGTGGATAATTCTTGGAAGCTGAAAGTAGTTTGTTGATGGGGTTATTGACGCCCTACAGGTTCTACATATGATCCTGGTAGTTGGGGTCTCGGCGGGATATGTCACGTCCCAGCATTCGGGGTGCTATGAACGAGATTCGACCCTGTATTTAATGGTAACCCCTCATGGCCCTCATTCAGGGCTGTTTCAATGAAGGTGCCCTTACTATTATCTTTCGTCCTATCTGAGGTTTTCTCTATTTCTTCGAGAATATCTTCCGTATCCAACGACGGAGACTCTTTCCCTCGTTCAGTGGCATTATCTACTTCTGGATCCCACGTAGCCCCTTGATTATCGAATAGCCTTCGCAGGTCAAATCGGACTAATCGGTTAAGACGTTGTGTTCGTGTGCCCTCTGTATTAAGCCTTGATCGTCGTAGACTATTTGCGACCAATTTATCCGAATAAGTATGAAACAGTTCTGTTATACGAGTCCTCTCTAAATTGATTTGTTTAATTTTTGACGGGTCCATTTTAGGTAATTAAGCTGTATAGGGGAGGGAAGTACATTTCATGAAGTTACGAGTTAGCTCACTTTTGTTTGCTTTCCTACCAAATTTACATTTAAAATACATTTTTTCTAATTTCACAGCTTAATGCTGTTTATAAAAAGTAAAAAAAAACGAATAGAGGAACAAAGCAAAAACAAATACAACAAAAACTCAAGCAAATAGAATGAGAAAAAAAAAGTTTTTAAAATCAAGCGAAAGCAAGCAACAATAGGAAAAATAAATTTTTAATAAGCAGTGTGTAAAGCAAACAAAAGTGGTAGCGAAGTATTACGATTGTCTAAGCGTAAGCGGGTATGGGGTATGCAAGCAGGGATATAATGGGTAAAAAGGTAGATCGTGGGTTCCGATCGAGTACGATATAGGGTGGAGGGTTTTAAAGCTAATACTAAGAAAGAACATTCGAGTTGTTTTCCTTAAAAATAAATTTTTACGAGAGAAAAATAAAATTTTTACTTTCTTATGATTTTGACATAAATAAAAAATAAGAAATATTTTTAGGAGTTTTTTCTTTAAATATACAAAAATAAATCCAGACGAAGTTTATTAATTTAAGATATTTAACAACAAACACGATGATAATCTTCTTCCTCGTACAACTTCTCAAATTACCATTATTTAAGAAGACTGGGAAATTTTGTTAACTGAGATTGAATAGGCGATCAAACAATAAATATAATATACGGAAAATTCCGTACAAGTATTTCTGCATGCGAGCGGTAGGGATACACAAGGTAAAACTCAACTACTGGCAATTTGTAGTCGGGTAGGGTTCAATAGGGTCGTGGTATTGTTTAAGTTCGATATGGGCTGAGGGATGTGCGTTGATAGGTGGAATATAACTAATTCAAAATAATATGGTACAACTTATTTTAACGAAGGTGTATTATTGTAAGCTAGCGTTGTTTACAAAAAAAATTGTATTGCAAATGTAATCAAGGGTTGCTAACTAATTACAAAATAATAAAAAAAATGTTATAGATAATAAAAAAAAAATTTCAAAATGATCAAAGTTTTAATTTAAATTTACAATTAATTACCATGACAGCAGAAAATTTTACAATTCCTTTAACCAGGTCCAAATAGTAAATTAAACTTTTACACATAATATTTATTCGACTATACACGGTAAATAGAAAATATTTATGCTACATATTTATTTCGAATTTTACTACGAATATTTACTACAAATAATATAATATACAAGGTTCAATTTCAAAGATTTTTCAACTCAATATTAAAAAAGTATTATACGAAATTTTATACAAAGTGTCCGAAAGTAGATTAGGTGTTACCTATTCCTAAAAAGAAACAAACAAAATTTATCGAAGGGAAGAACGATTCACTAGTTGGGAGAAAATGTTATTCACTTATTTTTAATAAATCCACTTTGCAACGATTAAATCACTATAGTGATTATAGGATTATTATAGGATTCATGGGGAATAGGTGTAAAATATTATTGATCGGAAGGTGGGAATTTATAGTAACGATAGGCGGAGAAAATAAGTAATATATATTACGAAATTGTGCATAACGTACATAAAATATAGCGTAAATGTGCGTGAAATATAAAATTATGAACAATAATAGTAATAAAAATGTTACCATTTATTTTCGAGTGAGTGAGGTTTCTAAACTTTATGCTTTTATTCAAGTTCCAGAAAAATTTCCATAAAGCCGTGGCAATTTACGAATATACTATTATTATACGAATGTACTATTATTATAGTAATGATGATTAATATTAATTTACAAAATTTATGTTGTGAATATTCTAATTTAAAAGAAAATAAAAATAAAAGTAGCTATTCAATGTCTATTAATTGAAAATAAATTCCACTGTGCGTGTTTATAAGAAAAACGTATTTAAATCTGAATATAATTGCTCCAGTTATGTACAATTGCTAATCACATTTACTACTTTTTGGAAATATTTTTAATTAAAACAAAATTTTATTTGTTATACTATTATTTAAAATCGTTAAACAAACTGAGTGAAAAAGATTTTAATTAAACTGATTTTATAAAAAAAAAAAGTTGAAGTAGATTGTAGAGTCTATACTGTATCTAATGAACACGCGTTGCCAAAAAATATTTTTCAACTACCTTCTAAAATTATCGATTTGATATTACACAAAAAATTTTGAAATTCTTGGTAGTTATCACGAATTTTATTTAAATAATTTTCACATTAATACTCGAAAAAAAATTTTTTCGAACTTCACCACGCACTTACCCATTATTTAATATACTAGATTTGTATTTATACAATTCGAATTATTTAGGACATATGTATAAATTTGGGGATATATTTTATTGTATTTATGCCAATTTTTAAAATGCAAAATAATCAGCATAAATCATTCATGCCAAATAATGCTAGCGTGACCTACCGTCTGACGCCAAAGAAAAAAAAAGATGGCTGCCTACGAGACTACCTCGTATGCAAAAAATGGCCAGCTACAAGCCGTCGCGACGTTGTCGAGCGTTTCGCCCCCGCGTATATATCACTCACGAAAATACCGACTATATCTTACAGGTGCCACTTTATGTTTAAGTTCACCTGCACTGCCGTATTCTACGAATTTTTAATCACGAATTGATTTTCATGAAAATTTAATTTAATTTTACAATTTAATGTTAATTTTAACTTTAATTTTAATTTAATTCATATTTCACCGGAATTTTTGTCGGCCCCACGATGCTGCGTCAATTTTATAAGAATAATTTTAGCTATATTAGCCAAGATTATTGCACTGCACATGCAGGCTTTAACATTATTTTTATGCAAGACTTTAAATAAATTACACACAGAAATTTAGGATAAAAGTATGAACACTTGAGGTTTATTCAATTTATGCACAAGGTGTTGAGCGCCAGCTGCGCGAATTCGCAGCACGATTTTACAAGTGTTCTATCGACACATAGAATTATTTACGAGTCTAAACTAACTACCGTAAGCACGGCGGTACGGTGGGAAACGGTATATAATCGAGAGGGGAAGAAGTTAATACTCTGGGACGCGAATTCTACAGAATATACGGCGGTGAAATACACGTGGAAAGTCGGTGCGCGATGCGATGCTCCACAAGCACGCGACGCTAGATTTACACCATATATATATATATATATATATATATACATATATATACACTTGTTAAGCACAATAATATTCTGTGCAACTTACTCTTTTCAAATCCAGTGTGGCCTCCTTCGAAGATACACGTTGGTCGGCACACACGGTACGAGATCGACAATAATGTCGAGGTACGCAAGGCGGTTATAGATTCGCGAAGTGGAGCAAGTTAATTTTGATGTTTTCGCACGGAGCAGGTAGAAAAAACGAAGTGTCTACGAACGCGGCTCAGTACGAAGTGAGCGTGTTGTAGCTTCGTTCCCGCGGCGCTACACTTAGATTTCGGTAGTGCGGACCGAGCCCGGTTGAGGGCGCAGCGCATACGCCTGGTGAAAAAGAAAGAGAAGAAAGAAGGAGGAAAGGGGAGCGTCTGCACTCGGTGATGTCACGCTGTATGGCGCGCAATCGACGGCTTGCCGACGGTGTTGGGGAGGGCGAGGAAGGGCGAGTGGCCAGGACGAGAAAGTACGACGAGGGATGCAGCAGGAGGTGTATCTGAACGACGGTGCCGACGAAGGGGCACGAAGATGAGAGCTGCAAGTTCCAGGACTGCGTACTTGCAGCCGGAGCAGTGGACACGGTTAACCTCGAAGAGGTTTTTATTTACCTGCAGCTTACTACACTGCATTCTTCAACTGCCACTGCTATCAGGTGAGATTAGTGTTCTGTATACCACTGTAATCTCTCCTTGCTAATGCTAGGTTGCTTCTAGGTGACTGGCGAGTGCTTCGGAGACTGCTGCTGCTGCTGTTATGGAGGAGCGGGCCATGTGCTGAGCCACGTTACTGCATTTGAGAGACCACACTGCCTCTACAAACCCTCCAAACCAGATAAGAGAGTTCCAGTTTGATGTGTGTATCTGCTGTAGGCCAACTCAGCTTTATGTTTTTTAGGGTGTACGCTGCAAGCCTTCAGAGTACGTACGTATATATACTAGGGGGGTACCCCCTGCGTGCTCCGCGCGTCAACCCCCGGGTTAATATGGTCAACACATACGCCAGATTTTGTTATCTAATATAGGTTTTATTATATAAATACAGGATTTATAAATGAATCATAGAATAACTAATACACTTCTGCTATTGTTGTTTTAATAGATTAGCTTATAGATCAAAGACAAAAAATTTTAGTCCATTATTATTTGGTGGTAGATTAACAGAACAATTATTTATACATGCGATAATTATGATAGAAAGTAATAGAATGAATTTTTTTCATAAGAACCAAAAACAGTTACGTATTAAATGCTATCAGCATTTATTAGATCATGTTCATAACTACATGCATTGTTAACATAATAAAACTTTGAAAGCGTCTATTCGATCACATAAACTACCCTAACCTTGCGGTAGCCCAAGAAATATAGAGGCAAACCAATATAAAATTTTCGCTTTTCATAAGAACTACGCATCAGAATCGATTTTCCTTTTACGGATCGCTATATTTGGACGAAATAAATAGCGGAACACTGAAAATTTGAAGTAAATCATTCTATTTCTCAATAGGAAAGTGAAAAAAACATTTCTTCGAAAATTTCGTTTTATGCCAAAAATACGCATCAGAATAAAATTTTTTTTTGAGGATAGCTTTATCTAGGGAAAATATATAGCGAGCACTCGAATTGATGTTATTATAGTCAATCAAAGTGACCTAACGATCTTCAGAAAAATAAAAATTAATTTATATGTTTTATAGATTAAAAAAAATTGTTTAGATATTTTTTGATAAAATATTCAAATTTATCGAAAACAGCAGGTAATATATGAGTGACTTAGTTTTACCTTAAAAGTATTATCAATTAATTTAACATTTGAAGGTGTATCTGCCCCTCAAAGAAATTTTGAATCCCCGTCAGCCGAATTTTTCGGGGACATTTTAAGAATAAATGTCTTTTCGGTTTTTTCGGTGGCGGAGGTCGGGCCTGTAGTTCGCTACCTGGTTAAGGGCAGTATTGCCCTTGTACGTAACTAAACAAAGAAACAAGAATCCAATGGGACACCAAATGACATTCCAAACATTAACCAAAATTGATTAGTCTTTTAAATGATATTACAAGAATATGTATATACAGTGAATCACAGAATTTTTAGAGTACCATTAGGCTTGAGTACCATAGAAACGGCACTCTTGGAATTAGATTCTGATAAAAATATATTGTGCTAGGTAGATGTCATAATTTGGGATTAAACATCCATGATACCGAAAAAAGCTTTCACATAGTAGATAAAACTTTAAAAGATGTATGTATGAATAACGTACCATTTGGTGGAAAATTAATTTAAAATTAATAATTTTAGGTGGTGATTTTCGACAAATCTTACCAGTAATGAAAAACGGGTTTAGGACTGCTATAATAGATGATACAATAAAATATTCAACGTTATGGCCTCTTTTTAATACAATAAAATTACAAAAAGAACTTTACGTTCTATAGACGAAGAATTTTCTTAATTTCTTTTAAAAATAGGTAAAGGAAAAATTAATTCATTTATTATATCTGATAACTTGAAAACTAATGATATTTCTTCTAAAATTTATAAAAATATTAATAATGAAGATACTGCAAATCGCGTTATTTTAGCTCCTCATAATGAAGATATGCAAAGTTTTAATAACAAAATATTAAATTTACTTAATGATGAAATAAAAACTTATTATAGTATAGATTATGCTACTCACAAATTTCATTAATATCTTCTGCTAGACTTGCATTATCCATTTTTTCAAAGTTTTTAATTCCAACTATCTTTACTTTAGGGTTCTCAATTTGTTCTTTATTTATCTCACAAACATTTGATAGTTTTGAATTTAATGAATCATATGCCTTGTTAACACTCTCTTCATATAAATAATTCATAATTAATTCATTATCATTCTTCTTGATTATTTTTTTAGTTTGAATTGATTTGTTTTTGATTAAATAATGTGATACGAGGGTAGTTCAATAAGTCTTTAGAATGACCAACAGATGGCGCGCGAATCGCTCCAAATCATCTGTTTTCAGTCAGCACCACTCCCGACTAGATATATGGTGCAGTCACAGTCCACATCTTCTGAGTTTACGTGTTTTTATAACCAATTGAAAAAAAAAATTGCTTGTTAAGAAAAATGGAAAAAACGAGTTCAGAGCGGGAATTAAACATTTTCATTTAAAGGGTTTAACTCCATATGAGATAAAAACTGAATTGGACTCAGTTCATGGCACATCTGCCCCTGCCTTAGCAACGGTTTATAACTGGGTAAATGAATTTAAGCGTGGTTGTACATCAATAAGTGACGAACCACGTTCAGGAAGGCCCGTAGAAGCAACTACTCCCGAAATCATCAATAAAATCCACGATATGGTGTTGAAGGATAGAAGATTAAAAGTGCGTGAGTTAGCTGAGGCCACAAGGATATCTATAGGTGCAGTTGTTTCAATTCTACATGAAAAATTAGGCATGAGAAAGCTATCGGCAAGATGGGTGCCGCGTTTGCTCTCAGCTGAGAATAAACGCAATAGAGTGGTCGCCTCTGAGGCTCTTTTGGCGCGCATAAGTCGGAATCCTGAGGAATTTTTTCGTCGATTTGTGACTGTGGATGAAACATGGATACACCACTACACTCCTGAGACAAAGGAACAATCCAAACAGTGGATTTCCACAGGCGAACCAGCTCCAAAGAAGGCAAAGACCGTAAAGTCAGCTGGTAAGGTTATGGCTACAGTTTTTTGGGATGCACGTGGAATTATACTTATTGACTACTTGGAAAAGGGTAAAACAATTACTGGTGAGTATTATGCATCATTATTAGAGCAGCTGAAAGAAGAAATTAAAAAAAAACGACCACATTTGGCGAGAAAAAAAATTCTCTTTCATCACGACAACGCCCGAGTTCACACATGCTTCGTTTCAATGGCTAAAATTGAAGAACTAAAATTCGAATTGGTCGAACACCCACCGTATTCACCAGATTTAGCCCCCAGTGACTTTTTCTTATTTCCAAACTTGAAAAAATGGCTCGGTGGACAGAGATTTACGGACAACGAAGACGTCATTGCCTCTGTAAGTGCTTATTTTGAGGAACTTCCGAAAACGCACTTTTCTGAATGATTAAAAAAACTTAAAAAGCGATTGACCAAGTGTATAGAGCTCCAACGAGAATATGTTGAAAAATAAAAAAAAATTTACCCAAAAAAAATTGTTTTTATACTTTATTCTAAAGACTTATTGAACTACCCTCGTACTTCTTCATTAATCTTGTCAATATTTTCTGTGTTTTTAATCTTTGTGATTATAATTTTGGGTACTTGTTTAGACTTGCTTTTGTCATTAGCAGTTACTTCTGCAAAAGTATACTTTTTTGTAGTTGTAAATGCATTTTTTTCCTCATCCTTTAGATTTCTTAAAAATTAATTTTTTCTTTTAATTCCTTGTTCAGTTCTTTTAATAGTATGTTTTCAATCTTTAATGTTTCAAATTCTGAGCAGGCTTCATATTTAGAATCATTAATATCATCATTATTCTCTTCCTCTACTATTTCATTTATTCTCTTATTAATCGCTTCTTAAATTTCACTGTTTGTATTGATTCTATATAAGCAATGATAACTGTAGCCTCATTATTCAGCTCATTTTCATCCACTTTTGAGGTTAGTTTTAGCTCCTCGTGTTCCGAACAAATAACAAAAATTTCACTTAGTCTTTTTATATTATTATATTCAACAAAGATACTTAGGTGATGACATTTTCACATATTATGCACACTACCGACCTAAACTTTTGCTATGGATGGAACTTATATGTTATTTCTTCTGTATAACTTAGAGGACCTGCACTCTCCTCCACCATCTTGGCACATTTAGATATTCATATTTTGAAAATTAAATACGACCAACTGCCGTAATAAAAGTATTAAATTTTAATAAAATTGTAATTATAGTCTATCTAATATTTTATTTTAATAATAAGTCAAATACTGAGAGTATATAAAGATAGTTGTAATATCAATAATTGAATAAAGTTTCATTATTTTATTAATTTTAATTATCGAAAATTTCTTTCCAACAATATTAATAATTTCTGATATATTCTCTGAATTATTTTGAATGGATATTAGGGCGGTCGTTAATTTTTTCTTTCTTGGGGGACTTTCTCTCCGGGTGAAAATGAGTTCTATATGATGCAAAAACTCTGCGCAAACAGGAATTAATTTTTTAAGATCGATTTAACACGTGCCTCAAAGCACTTCAAATTTCCCATGTATTTTAAATGAGAAAAACAGGTTAAATCTTATCCTTCTAAATACCAGTGAAAATTTCGGAATTTCCTTATTGAAACTATGTAGTCTTATATATTTTGAGCCGCTGAATCGATTGGTATGATTAGTTTTCACCTAAATAGCGATAAAAAAGTTTTATCAGTTAAAAAATTCTAAAATTTCGAAAAATGAGCTATAAAAAAGCAATTATCCGTTTCGTAACGTCCATAATCAGTCAAATGTGTTTTGAAAAACATGTATTTTTATGCAATTTGAGCCGCTGAATCAGATAATGTTATTAGTTTTTGTCTATATAGCGATACAAAAATCCTACAAGCGAAAAACATCTAAAATTCGAAAAATGAGTGTAAAAAAGAGAATTATTTGGCTCGTAACGACCATAATCAGTCAAATTTGTTTTCAATAACATATATTTTTGTGTATTTTGAGTATTTATCGCTGAATCAAATGGTATTATTAGTTTTTTGCTAGCTAATCGATAAATTAAATTTATAACGCAAAATCGTTAAAGAAATTTGAATAATCAATGAAAAAGAGCAGATAATTTGCTTACAACGTTGATGGTCGTTAAAAAATCAGTCATTTTTTCTCACTATCTTGCACTATTATATATTTTGGGAGCTAAAATGAATGGTGTCATAAGCTTTTTTTAATTTTTGCTATAAAAAAAGGAATTCGAAGGTAAATAATAAGAATTATATGCTTTGAATGATCATTATCTCACAAATTTCTTGATGTAAAAAGGATAGAAAACTTACTTTCGACGTTTCTATTACTTTAATTCAAACTGTTACAGAAAAAGCGAATTTATAATCTTTTATTGATTTAAAATAATTATAAGCTGTTAGAAATCTTTCAAATGATTATTTTGTAGGCAAAAACTATGAAGGAACTGGGAAATAAAGGGAGAAAATTTAATTGAGAAGTTATTAAAAAAATTATGTGTAAACTTTCAAGATTAATTACAGATTCAAAATAAAATTTCAAATTATCTTCCATACATCATAAACTAAAACTATTTACAGGTTATATATTCATTTAAATTATTCATTAGTATGACTTCATCAATGTGTCCTTGTTACTATCTGGAAATAAACTACGGTAATCTTCAATCACAGGTAATAAGTATTACGATTGCTTGGAATCCTTGGTCAGAAGGTTATTGAACTCAGTCATCAATTTTACTCCTCTATCAGCTGTATCATTCGCGACTCTGGGCTTCTCGACAACTTTCCAAGCCATGAATGAAGTCTCTGTCTTTTTTCTATTTTGATGGATCTTTTGTTAAAAAACTTTCGTTGATTTTGAATCGCTCAAAAAACTGATATGTATCATTGCAAATAAAATCCCATATGCTTGAATTGACCAAATCTATGTCATTGTTATCATTAGCTAAAATTCGTTTTTCATAAACGAAAGAGCTAGAACTTGACTGCAGGGCTTCACACATTGCAAATATACATATATATATATACATATGTATCATTGCAAATAAAATCCCATATGCTTGAATTGACCAAATCTATGACATTGTTATCATTAGCTAAAACATCTTCAATGATCAAACCCACACTTTTCAGGATTTTAAGTTTTAAAATGAATTTACATAAATTAAAAGGGGCATTAAAAGGTTTTGGAACCATTTTTTATGAAAAATGCATAGAATTTTCTAAAAAATCCCTTGTTGCTATTTTTTTAAGAGATTTAAATTTGTTGAATAAATGGAGTTTGAAATTTGCTAAAAAATGTAAAAAATGACTACATGCTCATAAAGGCGATGTGAATTGTGAGTCTAACAATCTCGCCGAATCATGAACGGATCAGCATACAAATTTAACAGAATTTTCTTCTAATAATAATAAGAGATGTTTTGAAAATTATAAAAAAGTTAACTTATATAAATTTTATTTATAATTATATATATAATCTCAACTAGTTGCTGAATTATACCTGACTGATACGAAGAATACAAAAATCAATCAAACTGCAGTGGGGTAAATCCATTTGTGTTCGGTGATCCATATTTTTCATTATAGATATCGCATTGAAACTTTTACTATATAAGCTTCAGCATGAATGACCCTATCTATAGTCAATATGTTACATTTAAGAGCTAGTTCTTAGTGCTTCAGTTTTGATAATTTGTAGTTTTGTACTTAGGTTGTTTTTATCGCAGCGAGAGTGATATAAGTTGAATTCTATTGTACTTCGAATTAATATTTTGTAAATATATAATAAGATTTGTGGGTGTGATCCCCACTATGTATTTTTAACAAGGGAAGTTCTTGGAGTTTGAGTTACAAATTTTGATGAATCTTTGAGGATTGCTTTGTAGTATCTTAGTATATAGCCCAATATCAAAGTTAAAAATATTAGTAATGGTCATAAGTCGCCCAGTTTGGGACACTAGGACTTTTGCGTATAAAGTTTTTGTTTGTTAATAAAATTGTACTTTACAAGTCTCTTTTGATTGGTTTTAATACTAGAAAACAGTATAAGAAAGTTACATTATAATTAAGCAACTACGATAATTACAATTCAACACGCAAGTCAGGTATAAGTGCCGCCCAGTTTAGGACACTGTTTTCCAGTATGGGGCAATTTCGTTTAATCATATTTTAACTGTGCTAACCATGATTTAATGTTACTTATTCCTCGTTTTGAATGATAATATTATATTTTTATAGTAATTATATAAAAATTAACCTCATAACATATGATTGTCATGACATATCAGTCTGTATATCAATATAATGCATAATTTTCCATTTTACTTTGATGGAGCAGACCTGAGTTAAACCCAAATGATTATTATTTTACGAGTCCAGGAAACTTTTTATGTTTAAAAGCAATCATTTTTATAATTTTTAAGGGGGTAGTCTGCTTTAGGTCCCGAAAAAAAGCGTTTTTTCAGCGATTTTTTTGAAAGGAAAGGAAATGATTGCGGTAAACGAAATTTTGAGAACATAATGTACTATATTTTAGCTTTAAAAAACAATTTTTGTTATTAAAAATTATAAAATTTCTTCAAGTTATGACCATTTTGCCGGAGCGCCTGGAGTCTGCACTGTCTAATCGGTGCCGGTGATGGAGGTCGTGCGGTGCGTCTGAAACAGTCAAAACAACTTTTTTTTAAATTTTTATAAGTTTCTTTTCTATATGAACTCAAAAAATATCGAAGAAGTTCTCAAATTCCAAATTTTTTCGAAGTTTGAAAAAAATTCACTTTTTTGAAAAAAAATTCACTTTAAGTTGCAAAAAAAAGTAGTTTAAATAATACTTTTGTACAACTTTTTTAGTTTAAATAGAACATAATTTAATACTGAAGCTATATCACATTGATTTTTTTCGATCGGACGTATATTCTTTTTGCCATCACCGGCACCGTTTTCTAAAAATCGTAAAAATGAAAACTCGAGAAAACGCGCTTTAAAGTTTTCGGTCCAAAAAAATATAAGTTTTTGGGTACTTACAGTAATTAGAGGTTAATCAGCTATCCCTGGGCCATACATTAGTCCTTCCTCTTCTTTAAAAACTCGTTTTGGCTGAGGGTTTCCAATCTTCGGGCTGTACGAGCCTTCTTACTAGAAAACGATGCGCGCCGGTTCTCCCGCGTTATGCGCTCAACATCGACGGCATCAGCAAAATTTTTGCACTGCTGCCCGATGATGATATTGAGAAGCTGCATAGTGGAAAGTACAGCACAGTAGCCCTCGTTAAAAATGCCTGCAGCCATATATGCTGCAATTTCGACGATTTTATAGCCGGAATTCAAATGTTTCGGACTTAGGCGCCACACAATCGAATTGAACGATTCGTTGGAATTTTGAGTGTGGCTGCCTAAGCACCGCCTCATTAAATCGTCATTAGAGAGCTCTTCATAAATTGGACGAATGTGCTTCTCCACGGTTTCATCGATTAATCTCGCCGGATGTTTGTAAGATGCAAGATTATTCACCGCTTGAGCCTTGCGCCATTCGCACCAACTCTCGGCGCCTTCTGGACAATTTTCATGCCGACGATTTTCATTCGTGGAACAGTAGTGGTCTAACGTTGCTATAATAGCTTTCTGCATACCTTTCACTGAATCAATATTTCGACGAATTGCCAGACCGTAGTATATCGTCAATTTCTTGATTACACTCTCCGTTAGCCGCGTCTTTCCTCTGAGTTTCTCGGTTTTTCTCATACGCTTTTGCACGTGTCCAATACACTCATTTTTCGTCACTGTGCACTCGTCCCCGTAAGGATTGCTATTTAAGATTCCAGTAAAAGTTTTGGAGTCGCCATCGCCGATATAATTAGTGTACATAACTCCGAATTTCTCGACGGATCTCGAAAACATCTCCATTATGGAATCCACCTTCATCTTCCCTGCCGAACCTGCATGATGTGAGGAGCATGAGTATTTATGATTCTCATACCACTCCTCAAATGCGTCTTCGTCCAAAGTATTTTTACTTATGGCATATGAATGACAATATCCACTTTTTACAATGAGATCGATTACTTTGCCACTGTAGTATCCGATGAGCGTTGTTACACCGCACAAGGAAGTATAACCGCGCTTTTTCCACGATCCATCGCCCGAAACCTTCAAATGATTTTCAGGTCTTTCATGTTCAACGTTTTTTTCTTTGTCTTCCTTGACGGCTTTTTCGCAGGTGCTCTTGAACATTGTCTTCGACGCTGCGTGCAAATGCTCAACGATTTGTTGGTAAGTAGATTTTGCAAAACCTGCAGACATATCCATAAGACCACAGAATACGTTTATCTCTTCTCGTCCGATACCAAGAAGCCTCATAATAAAAACAATTCGTCTGTTGATTTCGTAGCTGGTATTTATCAATGGTCCTGACTGGATTTCGCGTTGACCACACATACACTGGACAATAATTTTAAATCCTAGGCCTCGATGACCGCTTTCTGCAAACGTTAATTTTTGCTTGCATGATCTGCAAATTGCGATTTCCGAAATGGCGAGAAACATAGATATAAATTCAATAATGCGGTAGCAGTGCGCAGAATGAATAATGACATCATCGCTGCTTGCTGTCGTTAACTTCTGCTCACTGTGGCTCATGTGTAAGTCTCCGTCGTCCGATGAAACACTTGTAAAACGATTGCTGTGAAATTTCCGCTTTCGCGGTTCCGCAGCACGCTGTCTTTTAGATCGATCACCTTTCGGGTAGCTTGACATTTCGATGTGTACTCGGCAAATTCAAAAGTGGAACTGAAAGCTGACGCTACAAATAGCAGTGTAGAAGCCGATGCCGAGAGCTATAGTATACCGTTATATTGTATACCGTTCTCTCTATTACTACTCAACACAGACCTTCTAGAAACTCCAAATAATGTTTCAAAGGACGGTTGGACCTTTTCAGGTATATACGAGTATAGTCGAATAATAGAATACATCGAGGAGCAGAGCGCGCGCGCTCGGGTCTGCCCGAGCATCGCACCTGCTCGATGCTCGGCCACTAAAACTGCTCTAGCTTCGGAAATATGTCGAATTGGCCTCTGAAATTTTGAAGACATATTATTGGATAGTTTTGGAATAGATTTAAGACAAAAAATCGATTTGTTGAAGCCGGTAAAGCAGACTCCCCCCTTAAGCTATAAATACTTAGTAATATCTCAAATTTTACCGTTGTAAAACCTTAAAATCTTGTTCCGACACATCATAATAAATCATTATCTTCAATACCATCTTTATTAAAGAAACTTTGTTCCTCACACGATTGTAGGTAACGTGATAAACGAAAAAATATTTTTCGACGGTTATTCGACTCCTTTTGACATGTATTACAAATTAAGCGAAACACTTTTTTGTTTAATTCTCTTTTATTATTTTTATTACTATTACGTTTTTTTAGAGTTCCAACCAAATTTTAAAAAAATATTAATAAAAATTGTTCATAAGATCAGTTGTGTCGCCGAAAAAAAAACAATGAAAACAAATTTAACGTAAAAGTGCTTCGCTTAATTTGTAATACATGTCAAAAAGAGTCGAATAATCGTCGAAAAAAATTTTGATTCGCAGGATAAGTTAAAAAATCCTGTCCCATCCTGAACGACACTCTGTGTCCCAAACTGGGCGACAGACATTAAAAAAAAATACCCACCAAACTATACCCCGCTTAGAATTTTTGAAAAAATCTTTAACTAGTCTCCAAAATTAGTACTATGTAACGTCTATTTTCGATTGAATATATCAACACATCAAGTCGTCTAATTTGTTGTATTAGCAGTCTATATGTCTCAAATTTTGTAAATAGGCTTCTGTCATAATGTAGTTCAAAAACCCAAATCGATCCCGCTTATCGTACTTTGAAAGTATTGAAACCGAAGGTGTCGTATCCTAGGTGCTGTCCCAAACTGGGCGACTCTTCAGTCTTCCTTATGCATCTCCATTTGTAAATACCTTAAAGTACGTTTAATATACATATTTAAAACATTAGATATGGTGGGGATGATACTCACAAATTTCGTCAAATATTCATAAAACACAGACCCACGTGACCTTACGTTTGAGGTACAACATTCAAAATTGTGCTGATTGATTTTTATTAATAATAAATCAGCACAATCACTTTTGACTGCAAAAATGTACTAAAAATTCTTCTTATGCTAAGCTACCTAATTAGAATTGAATATCTTAATACGCTATCGAAACGTATTTTTTTAATTAATGAAACATGAGTGGTCAAAAACTGCTACTGTATAATTGCGATTAATTTAGCTTGGATATAATTTAATCGTACATGAGTAATCGTAAAATAAACTAATAAGTTTAGTATTTAGTAGTCTATAGATAATACATTTTTTAATAACGAAATCTACTTAAAATACACTGTTTTAGTCATTTTTTTTAGGTTAAATGGAAAGTATTTTTGCAAATTCATCACGTTTTTATGGTAATATGTAGCGATAAAGATATCTAATGTCAAAATATACATTACATAACTATTTTCTTTCATATTTTATTAATTTTAATATGTAAAATAGTGTTTTAAAAAATTACTGTTAAAAGAACTATCGAAAATAAAATTTATATTGCTGAATAAAATATGCAAGTTAATAGTTATGTAATGTATATTTTCACGTTTGGTATTGATATTATTACAGATTATCACAAAAATATGATAAAATGTAAAATACTTGCTATTTAACCTCAAATAAATTACTAAAATAGATTATTTTAAGCAGATTTCGGAATTAAAAAAATATATTATTTATAGACTACTAATTAATTACTACTAAACACTAAACTCATTAGTATTTTTTACCATTACTCATATATAATCAATTCATATTCAGCCACCAGCCAATCTATAGCCCTACCTGCGCAATTTGCTTTTTTTTTTATATCCTTATGGGTATGCGGCTATATGTCACTATGTCCCTACTACCATCCTGGCCTCCCTTGGTGATAAATAAGGAAGACTGGTTGTGAAAT
The DNA here is from genome assembly GCA_949152435.1 of Gastracanthus pulcherrimus. Classification (NCBI taxonomy): domain Eukaryota; kingdom Metazoa; phylum Arthropoda; class Insecta; order Hymenoptera; family Pteromalidae; genus Gastracanthus; species Gastracanthus pulcherrimus. The sequence continues at coordinate 126,968,123 of OX424576.1, forward strand.
GATAGAGTCAATAAGATGAAATGAGACCGTATGTGTGACCGTAATGATCGGTCACTAACGGGAAGAGGATGGATTTTTAAATAATGAATTAAAATAAAAAAAAGATGAATAGGATTAACCCTATAAATTGGTATGAAAAGCGAGGTGTTCTTTGATTCTCGGAAAGCAGCAAAACAGCTTCTCGATGAGTAAAAAATTCACCATTACCTATTGATCGAGATAAAACTGATGATTAGAAAATTATTTGGGAATTGTAATTTTAAGGGAGTATATAGATGGGCAAAAATAAACTGAAACTTTGCGAATTTTTTTTTAAAAAACTATACAAGATTTTTATTTGAAAATTTTTTGGTTTATTATTCAAACATTAAATATGCATTTCTTATTTTTTTTATTACATTATTTTGTTTATGCTAGTGATAAAAAAATGATGAACCATGAACTTTTTTTTCTTTCTACAATTTTGTGCGCACAGTTTCTCGGCGAGTTTTCAACTTATCATAAAAAAAAAACTCCATTTTGAAGGTAATTTCATAATCTAGTCGATGAACCTACTTATTTTTGAAATAAAAATTTATTTAACCACAATTTTGCAATAATAATAAAAAAACATTACATTTTTTTTTTCAAAAGTCCACCATTTTGCTATGGAATTTTTTTACACTTTTAATTTAGGTTAGTCGACGAGATTTAGACCTAATAACAACAAAAAACTTTTTTTTTATGTTTCAGAGAGTTACGACGACGACAAGTCTGCACACAAAACTGTAGGAAGAAAAAAAAAGTTCATGGTTCATCATTTTTTTATCACTAGCATAAACAAAATAATGTAATAAAAAAAATAAGAAATGCATATTTAATGTTTGAATAATAAACCAAAAAATTTTCAAATAAAAATCTTGTATAGTTTTTTCAAAAAAAATTCTAAAAGTTTCAGTTTATTTTTGCCCATCTATATAGGGATACTCCCTTAAGTCAAAATGAAAAGACAAAAAGGTGAAAGTTCAAACGAATAAATTGTTCAAGTATAAAAATTCTTGATGGGAATAGTCAAAATAGATAGTACGAACAATGATTGTTAAATATGAAGAAACAATGATCTGAAATATGCCGTTCCAAATAGCCGAATAAGGAGAAAATATTTACGCCAAAAATTTGTTATCCTCATTACAGTGATGGAGCAGCATAGAGAGACATAAGCCATCCATATTCAATCGTAATTTCCTTTGTTTGAGATCAATATTGACTACACATGAGAGTCTAAATTGATATAGAAGAATTTTGATGTTATATGCGGAGTTTGAGTTTAAGTTGTTTACATTCGGTCGAAAGGTTCCCCGAACCCAACCCAACTGAAAGTTGAGGTCAAATGTAAGCAAGACAAACTTGAATGTAAATATGTATGGAATGTGACCGTTGAAATTAGAAAATTGTGAAGATATAAATGAAGATGATCTATGGCAGAATTGATATATTGATTGATTGAAATATTGATAAAAATTGACAGATATTGAAAATTGTTAAAATGCGAGCCCAGCTATTTAATAGTAGAGACGTAGTCGGAAGAAAATTTTTTTTTTTTTAATTTTGTTACATTTTTTTAAATTTAACTATGGGGGACATTAGTATATAATATGATATATAATAAATGAGAATGAAAAAATAAAGAGATGTGTACGAATTAATGCGAATTAACCAGTACAATTGAATAATACTCGTGCAGGTGGTCGATGGACACTTATGAAAATGTGCGTGATTAAAGATATATAGAAGATATTATTTTACTTCCCTTAAGTTCTCTGGCCAGAAAGAGCGTCACTAGAATTTCACACCTCCGGCGCCAGCAGGCATGAATGACCCCTCGGTGGGAACCTTCCTCCGAGTAAAGGTCGAGAGGTGGGAAAACCGACGACGTATATCTGCCGGCCTCCTTGAAGGTTTCGAAAAGTTCGCTTCGAATATCGAATATCCCAACACTGTTTCTCCAAACTTGTACAAATATAAAACTAATCGGGGGATGAGGGGGCGAAGGAATGAAATAGATGATTTCTTGAGTGTGATTTTGAATATGATTTTTGGAAAAAGGCGAATGAACGAATAAAAACCAGTAAGTGGCTGAATTTTGTGATAAGTCACGAAAATTGAGAGAGAACAGAATGTCCGTTCACTTCAAGTTCTGCGCGTCGAGTCCATTTTCTGTCTCTGTCTTTCTACTTCCTGCGCAATTTGCTCCGTGACATGAGACAGGTTTTTGCTCGCAAGCGGCTTCACATTGCTTTGATGTTCAGCTTCGACCGGTCGTCTGCTAGGTATCGGAAAGGTATGTATAATTTAAGATTACTAGACATATATATATATAGAAGAAAATAGAAAAAGTGTATATATATATTTATATATATATATATATATTTATATATATATATATATATATTTATATATATATATACACTTTTTCTATTTTCTTCTATATATATATATATATATATATATATATATATAAATATATATATACACTTTTTCTATTTTCTTCTAATAGACATTAGCCCCAGGCTATGTCCTAGATTTATATTTGGTACTTTCACTGTTCCATTGCTGGTATCTAAGCGAGACCAGGTTACTAGTACCTTATAGGCTAATTGTTTTATTGAGTGAATCGTTCCCAGATATGTCCATAAGAAGTTTGTTGGATGCGACTGGGAAGCTAGCCATAAGCCAAACTGTGATTTTGTATCAGAGAGTCCACATCAGCAAGTCTGCAGATGCAGAGGAATTCTCGAGTGTCCAGGAGTACACCCGTTCCAGCCTATGTAGACCTGCATCTGCATCTTAGTGCTCTCAATCAGGTAAGAGAAACTCCAACTATCTTCTCAGATTCAGCAGAATACTAAATATTTTGTTGAGTTGTAATTTCAGAGTTACTAGTGCATCCCAGTGCAAACTATACAAAGGGGATGGCTGCTGAGATGGTAGCAGTCTTATTCCATATTGTGCCTCGGCCTGCACCAACGCTAGTGGTGGTGCTGCTGCCCTTGCGACACAGCCACGCAGATGGAGTTGGAGTTCGACAGAGTCCACCATCATGGGCTGGAAAGTGAGCGAAGGAAGAAGCCTCGAGGATGAGGAGACTTTCAAGGTTGTGACTTTAGTGCTTTCTCTTCTCTCTATAGCCTAGCTCTGTCTCTCTCCTATTTTATACACACTCTTTATGTTACAGATAGAAATATCATGTTCTAAAGAAGCATGAAGTATGTACGAAGCGCGCGTATAAAATGTAATGTATACGTATGATTTATTGGATTGAGAGCATGGCGGCGGTTCCTCCGCGGCTTGTTTCTTGACCCGCGCGAATCTGCATGTGCGATTCGTTGGCTTCAGGCCCTTAGTTATGGGCGACTTTGTGGTCGCCCTGAGACTATCATTGACCTCGTAGAGAGCTTGTCTCCGCAGTGAAGGTTACTTCAGCATGGGAAAGCCTAAAGGCTGACCTGTGGCTGTCAGGCTATAAAGATAGAAGCCGTGGGAGGGATCGCGCCGCATGCTTATGCTCGTGTCTATGTTTTTCATATTATTTGGAAGTGAGGCGCACGCTCGGGTTACTTCGTACTTCTTCGACAGTCGACGGTAGGGCCATGTGCGTTGCAGCGCCGATTGCAGCGGCGGGCCGATCGATACGAGGGTGCCGCCGAGAGACCGACTGAGAGAGTGTCACTTCACTTCATGCTAGCTCTCTGCTATAGTAGCTTTACATTTTTATATTACGCGATAGTTTTGCTAGCTAATTAGAAGATTTTGTTATATATTTTCATATTTTATGTTGTGATTATTTCGGCAATATTTAGGTTAAATTCAGACGTTTATTGTAGCATTTTAAGAGTTTTATTATTTTAATATATTTTAATCATAATTTTAATTGTTTGTGTTAATCTTATTTAGTATAAACCCATCCTACTTTATCCCAGAAATAATACTTTATGTGCGATGTGCGACTTTGTCTCTCCGTTTGTCTATCTCCTCTCTTTAACTTTGGGTATGTGTGTGCGAGAATTGGTTCTCTGGGGTATGCTTCGTTATCGAGGGTAATGATGATGGTGGGAGCCTTACATAGGAATGTGATTTCTTTTGTAATGGTGCTGCTGACAATTTTTTTCACACTAGTCTCCTTGTGGTATTTTTGTTCTTGTGCACTGATGCACTGTGCTTTATCATTTGTTATAGATCCACACATAAAAGTTTATTCTCAAGAAGTTGATTTGAAGTGCAATAATTAATTTTTTTTAACAATTTCTCTAGAATTTTTATGAATTATTATCAGAAATGGAACTATAGTTCATTGTAATAATGTAAGATAGGAAAGAGTGCATACACTTTTACTTTTGAAATTTTTAATTGTCATTGTTTCATAAAAAATAGTTTATAGTCATCGAGTATCAAGAAAACTCATGTGGGAGTAAAAGTGATGTATCGTGGATGGACCATCACTACTAATTTGAATTATGTACAAGATATAAAGTTCTAACAGGAAAAACATGTTTGAGTAAACTTATATTTACAAATAAAGAACTCCGTTTTCAATTACCTTACGGGGATGTCGGAGTTAAAAACCAGTTCTTTTTTTACTAACAACTTTTCAAATATAAAATGCAAAGAAAAATTCGAAGTTGAGCCATGTAGGTAAATGATATCAACAGTACTGTGCAAAGCAAAGTCATTCTGTTACGTCGTCTTTACAAAGAAATGGAAATACTAAAGGTATATTTCAGTGCTTCATAACATACAAATATTTTGTATTTCCAATTGTTTGTAAAAACCACGCAATATAATGACTTCTCTTTGAACAATAATATTAAAATCATTCATATCTAGGCAGCTCAAAATCCCCTTTTTCTTAAAATTATAAACAATCAAAGATGCACATAAAAATCATGCTTAGACCGACCAAAACTGACTCAACCTCAGCTTGACACCCCTTCACATATATAACAACTGATAATTTTTCTTTTTATTGCAGGCATAGACTCTCTTTTACCCACTTAATAAATAACAAATAAAACATATTACTGTTTCAAAATATTTTATAAATTTAATTTAAATTTGGTCCTGTATGAGCTTATGAAAACTGTAATTGGCTACCCTGATATCAACAAAATTAATTATTCAACAATCAACCTCTCCTTTAAGGGGGTAATAGGGTGCAAAAAAGAGAAAAATTATTAATGTTTATTTTCAAAAATCTGATTTATATTTGAAAAGATACTTCTAATAAAACATTTTTTCCCAGTTAGAGCTATATATCTTGTGCATATTTCAAAATAGCAGTGGTCCAGTCCCGTCACGTCAATCACTCCTGCATGACTTGTCCATAGGTTGTTGCTGCAAGGAATGGTTCATCCAAGTATATTTATGGAGAAAATTATTTAAAATAATGGTATTTATGACTGTGACCACTAAAACTTGCAACTATTTACATTATCATTATACTATATTAAACAATTGAATTAAAAATTAATAAAATCATCTACTTTTTCAGTAACTTGTAACATTTGTAGCTCTGCGCTTAAATTTTTATACGTGTTAGTGATCAAAGCTATGAAGACCGTTAAATTAAACAATATTATCGATGGATAAACTTTTACAGTCCATCCCTTGCAGAGAAAACCTACGGGAAACTCATATTCTAGTGAAATTCAGTGTGTCCACCGGTCATGATAACCTGGAAAGTCAGGAAAAAGTCATGGAATTTTTTCAGTGATGGAAAAGTCAGAGAAAGTCAGGGAATTATTTTTAAAGTCAGGGAAAAATTATAAATTATTAGAGAAAGTAAATATAATCAAATAAAAAAATTCAGTACCTTAGACAAATAATAAAATATCACAAATCATTAACCCAAATATCCCAGGGACATTCATTTCTTATTTAAGGTGATGTTAAACCCCTTGTTACCGGTAAATACCGGGAACTACTTTTCTCGCGTAATTTTCCATTTTGAGAAAATATCTCTATGGAAAGTTGATGTTTTTGATTAGGACAACAACGTTCCATAGAGATATTTACTCAAAATTAAAGATATAATGAAAAAAGTGGGTGCTTGGAATTATCGGTGACGGGTGGGTTTAACATCACCTTAATAAATATTATAAAATAATATACCATAAATTGAAGTACACCAGAGAGCAATTTCCTATTCACAATAAATATTTTAATAATCAAATAATTTTTTTGCTAAATATAATACATATTTAAAAGATACAGTCACAAATATAAACTTATAAGAAGGTTTTAAGAACTGGGTTTGGTTTGCTTTTGTCTAACCTATTGTAAACGTTTACGTTCATCTAAAACCTAAATACATGGATCAGTGCTGTCGGAATAATGCCAATAACTACTCATCACGGAAAAATTGTTTCTAAAATGCCGGTAGTGGCGGTAGTATCTACGAAAATTATTGTAGTATTGACAGGAAATTTAGTAGAATCTACATAAAGGTTTGGAGTTTTACCAAACCTTTTCTGCCGTGTAGACTCACAAGGAGTATTGCATGTGCGGAAACTGGATTTCGGTGAGGTTTTATAGGAGGTTGTTTTTGGTTCTTAAAAAACAAACCAGTGCTCGTGATAATTTGTTCCGATAGGCCTTTTTACTGAATATGCGCGTTATTTTACTAAATCAAAAAAGGTACTTAACTTTTAATCATAACTTTGAAAGCTTTTACATAATTGTAAAACGAGCCAAGTAGAAGGTAAAATTAGACTGAAAGAGATTCAAGTTGAGAAGCTGAAATGCATGTAAATTCGATGATTTTCATCTGTTTAATCAATTTTTTTTTAATTTTTCTTAACTTAGTGACCAAAGTTAACAGGTTGGCCAGACATCCCTGCTCTATGGGACTAGTGACCACATTTAAAACATCACTTAAATTCGATTCCCACAACATTCCCATCACTTAAATTCATGGCACTGTTCCTGTTATTACGTTTCCATTAATAATTGATTTTTAACTAATAAAATCATTAATTAGCAACTCAACTATTGTAGTGACAACAATTCTTTTATGAGATAAAATATTTAGATAATAATGAATCATAAACTATAAACCAAACTAATACCTCAGAAAAGGCAAATTTACGAGTAGTTAAAGAATCATTTGATTAATATTCAACAAACCCAATATTTTACCATTTCAATATTTAGGTAAATATTTATTAATGGATGATTTCGTCGTAAATTCCCCATTTTGTGTCCAGGCATCTTAGACATGTTCTTATGTGCATTTTCTCGGGGATGTAATAAGTATTTTTTAACACTATGGCTGCAATTAACTTAATATTTGATATCTTATTTAAGAAAAATTGTGTCATCTGAAATCTCTTACATTTCGACCTAGCGCATTAGTGTAAACATTAAAACCTCAATATCTCGATAACACGAAAAAGTCAGTTAAGTGGTTATTCCCGGAAGTCACAGATATTTTTAGATAAAAATGCAAAAAATCAAGAAAGTGCACAAATAAGTGACCATATCTACTATTTACGAGTTTTTTAACATCATGTTTAAATGGAAATTAAATACTAAATTTTAATATTTCAAAAACATTTGTTGGCTGTAACTTTTGATTTTGTGAAATTTAAAAATAACAATTGAAACTTGTTTGTTGAATGGACTTTTTTAAACAAAGAATTTTTTTCCAAAATAATAATCTAAACTAATTATAAATCCAAGTTTAAAATTTGCGTTTTTACGATTTATAAAAAGTTTTACCTAGTACCGCCCACTAATAGTTTTAGTAGTTTTAATGGTGTAAATGGTCAATAAATAATAGTTAAAAAATGTTTAAGGTAAGTAACTAGTATTTCTATTAAGAAAATATAGTATAGCATTTGTTAGAATAAAAGAATCACTATTCTTACTCTTTTTGTGATATTTCATTTATAAGTCGTTATTTTGACTTTATTACATTTTTCCCATTCGTTTTACCTTGTATTCAATCTTAGACATTTTGCCGTTCAAAAAAGTACAAAGGAAAACTCAAGAGTATCTTACAATATAATTTAAGTTCTAATAGGTTAAAAAAACTTTAATTACGAAAAATGTATATAATAATATATGAGTGGTACTAGAAATAAGTTGTGCGAGCGGTACTGCCAAGGTCAAGGTAGTCGCTTCGTAGTTTTTAGGTAATTTGTGGATCAAGATTACAGAAACAACGGTGCGCACTACCTAAACCTCGTCATCGGCTAGCATAACCACATAGACACCTTATCCGACCAGCACGTACATGTAGACACGAAAAAGTACGGAGCGCACTACCTAGATCTCGTTATCGACGGCCATAACCACGTAAACATCTTCTCTATCCAGCACGCACAGCTCACCTTTTTCGCGCTGATTAACTGCGCTCCTCATCCCGCGACGTTCTGCTCATCGGCCGAGGTCCCATTTTCTCCAATACTTTATTGTTTATGTTTTTTATCTGAGGTCGAATTTCAAGTGAACTTTGCAAACGCAAGGTTGGTTAGAATAAGAAGAATTTGCAGCATATATTTTTGTACCACAAAGTGATCGTACAGATTTATTATTAAAAAAAATCAATCAAATTGATTCATCCTAATTGCGAGTCCCCCGTTCAGTTTTGTCTTCTGCTATTCGCTTTTAGGGTTAACTTAAGCGGGTTTATAATAATAAAGTAAGCAATACAATAAGCTGGAGTCTGGACTTTGCTAAAAGAAATGTGAATGAAAGAAGTTTCGCCTCAGATAAGTACCTCTTTAAAATATAATTAATTTTTTGTATCAAAATAATTGTTCAGATTCTGACAATATTTCGTTGTATAGAAAAATTGAATTAAATTTACATTTAATTATTGTTGAAATAAAAAATATTTTAATTGTATGCATTTATGTAGAAAATAATATATACATATTATTAAATAATTAAATGTAAACTTAATTTGACTTTTCTATAGAACAAGTATAGACCGGGACTAACAGTTTCGACGAGATAGAACGAATGCAAGTGTATGGATAAGTGTTGCTGTAGAATAGAAGACGTACTTTCAGCGATGTTATGCGAAGGCCCCAAATTCTTGAGGTTGTATGTTTATGTAGTGTTGATGCAGAAAAGTGCCTCTTCCTTCTCCTCCGAGTGCTGTTATTCAGTACTATGAAATTGTGAAGTGCAGGAACTATTATTGACGATTTGGCACAGTGATTCCAGCTTTCTTTCATGTATTGCTGCTGGTGAGAGGCGAACCGGGAGCTAGGCTGCGACACTTTATCAGAGAGTCCAAGAGGGAATCTACATGTATCAGTACGGTAAGAGTGTTCCTAATAACTGCTTATCTTTTACTTGTTCTAACTGAAATGCATACTTCCTAGGGCAGATGCTGTGGATCTCTGTGACTGTCCAGGAATTCGTTCGCAAGTGAACCTGTATCCGCTATTCAGTGCTCTCAAGCCGGTAAGAATAACTCCAGTAGCTTTATTGTTGTTGGCACGTTTTCTAATCTTGTTTTGTTTTGTAATTACAGGTTTCTAAGAGTGAGAGGAGGTATAAGGAAGTAGCTGTTCACATGATAGCATAATGTGGCGAGAGCTGGCCATGCTCGGGTATAGTTGTAACACGGTCTGCGCCAGGAGATGGTCTGCTTCTACTACCTCGGGACATTGTATGCAGAGAGAGCTCTGATCGCTGGGTGATGAATGGCTGTTGCTTGTGAGAGGAAAGCCTGGAGCCAGGCTGCGACATTGCATCGAAGGGTCCAACAGGGAGTCTGCATGTATCACTGCGATAAGATTGTTCTAAATAACTACTTAACCCTTGCTTCTTCTAATTCAAATGTATACTTCCTAGACAGATGCTGTGGATTTCTGCTACTGTCGAGGAATGGATTTGCTCGGATCGAAGTGGATCTGTGTCCGCTGATCAGCGTTCGAACGTGTCTACTGCTTTAGTATGTAAGAATAACTCCAGTAGATTTATTATTATTGTCACGTGTACTAATCTTGTTTTGTTTTGTAATTACAGGTTTCTAATAGCGAGAGGTTTGTAAGGTACCGTCTATGCCAGGATATGGCTGTTGCATCGTCTGCTTCTCCTGTTTCAGGGCATCGCATCCGGAGAGAGTTCTCTTGCTCTTTATCAAATCAACGAGGGAAAGTTTGGCAATGGATAATAGCCAAATTTAGGGGTTTAGGTAAAGTAATTACCAACATAATTTATGATGCATAGATAATTTATATACATATGAATGATTCCACGTCAAGTGAGCAAGTAAAAAATGTTAAAACTAAATAAGTTTAAGAAAATGATGTATTACATACCCAAAATATCTAAAAAATATTTCGAACCTCTACCTCTATTGGTTCAAAATGTATGTCAATCTGAAAAACATGATTATTTCCATTTTTCTAAGGATGTATATATTTTTATTTCGAGAACTATAAAAGATAGAGTACTTTAATCCACGTGTTTTGGAAAGAGAATTTGATGCAGTATATGATAGTATTTTTTGCATCACCAAATTTGATGATTTTGGTTGGTCTAAATTTCTGCCCAGACGCCGATGAAATTGTAAGCTGAGCGCCACAATCTATTTTGTTGAAAAAAACTCCAATGATAGTTGAAGATGTATATTTTAAGATAAAACAAGATTTAGAATCTTACTATAACTCGGTTACGAGATAGAAATAAATGAAATTGGCTTATTTTACCAAATTCAGGCTCTTATGGGATTTTAACATGTCTGTTTCTGATAAAATATGTCAATTTTTTTACATATTTTGCAATGGGTACGAAATACATCATTTTCTTGAAGTTTCACAGTTTTAAAATTCTTCACTTACTCACTTGATGTGGAATCATCCATATATAAATAAATAGAAGATTACTAGATATATTTTGCTGCTATGTATACAATTTAAAACATACCATTTAAATGTTCATTATAAAAGTCCTACGGATTTTTTTTTAGCAATTTGTTATTGTATACAAAGCAGCAACAATTATTTTCTACTTTTCTGTACGGTTTAGAAAAATGCGTTGTTTTAAACATTATGCTTTATTCATTTTTTTTTATTTATTACAGTGTCCTAATGAAGATTAAATTATCAGTATGTATGACTATATTTTGTAAATTATAATTTTTACAACGAAAGGTTATTATTTATAACGTATATATATACATATATATATATATATATATATATATATATATATATATATATATATATATATTGCATGATAGTTCTTAATTAATTTGCTGTGTGCACCAGCATATAATATTGAAAAAAGCAGAGAACGTTCCCCGTATGGGCATTTGATCTTTTCTGTTATTTATATTTATATTTAAATCTATTTATATATTATACTAGCGTCCCCCGTCGCGGCTTCGCCGCGATTTGAGTGTCTGGAATTCATTTGTTAATAGATTTCATTCAATCATATAATTATGATTTTCTGTTTCATTTGTAATAATAAATCAATAAAAAATGTCTTAGTCTAAAACTTCTCTGTAAACTACGTTAGCGACGTTGCCTTTTGGAGCTAATATTACCAGATTACTGGCGGAGCCTACCCTAGAACATCCCACATAAAACTGTCCGTGAGAGAAACAGTTTTCTATCAAGTCGATGCCAGCCATTTTCAATGACTGCCCTTGAGATTTGTTGATGGTCATGGCAAAACACAACTTGATTAGAAACTGTATTCTCTTAAACTCAAACGGATAGTCTGATGGGATTAGAGGTATTAGCGGAATAAAAACTGATTCCCCGCACTTCCAGTGATTATTGTAGCTTCTATAACATTTTTACGAAGAGTTTTTATTTGTAGTCTAGTTCTGTTACACAATTTAGGAGGACAAAGATTTCTCAGCAACATTATAGGCGCTCCAACTTTGAGGTTCAATCAAGGTGGAAACCCGGGTGGAATCAAACTATTTAAAAATTCAACAGGGTAGTAGACAGCATCATCGGTTTCAATAACAGAATCAAATGATTTATATTCAGCAATCTGTTCTTCAAAAGCATTCAAGAGTAGCTCATTAATGGTAGCTGCTTTATCATTTTTTGGCGTTAAAATAGCTCGCTCGCACAACCAATCTATGGGTTTATTCCGTTGCCTATTTGGAGTAGTGTTTCTGCGAAAATTCCGACAGATTCATCATTATTTAAATAAACTCTCATATTTGTGTGCAGAGAAAGTTTTTGAATATGAGGCCATAAATATGACTTCTTTATGCAAGAATTCACTTCATCCGCATGTGTACCTCTAGGTACAACAGGCAATGTTTTCCGGAAATCTCCAGCTAATAGAATAGTGACTCCCCCATCAATCTATCATTTCCCCTTATATCTTGCAATGTTCTCTTGAGAGCCTCAAATCCACCTTTATGGGCCATTGTGCATTCATCCCAAACTATTAACTTACACTCTTTTAAACCTTGTGCCATATTAGACTGTTTTGAAATGTTACAAATTGGTGTCTGGAGTTTATTTAAGTTCAAAGGTAATTTAAAAGTAGAATGAGCCGTTTTACCTCCTTGCAGCAATGTAGCTGCAATTCCTGAAGAAGCAACAGCTAAGGCTATACGGTTGTATTTTCTTATTTTCGAAAGTAAAAGATTAATGAGGAATGTTTTACCGGTTCCTTCAGAAGCATCAAGGAAAAACATTTGACCGCTACTTTTCTCGACGCTTTCTAAAATTATTCTGTAAACGTGAGACTGTTCATCGTTCAGTAAAATTTCGCTATCAATTATAATTTGTTCCAGAGCATTCGTATCGTAACTGATTTCTCGAATATAGTCTCTGTTTTGTAGAGATAACTCCTCTCGATGGCTGAGGCAGACCATATTGCTGCAGACATTGACCACCCATTGACAACAAACTATCTTCCAGACAAACTAAGCATTTATTATAAATTTTACTCAACATTGAGTTGATGATCCCATCTTGTAAGTGAGCTTCCATTTCACGCCGAATATCTTCTGAAAGATGATCTTTGTACTTTCCCAAAGACTTGAAGCATCAGATAAATGACAAAATAATAACATAACCGCAAATAAATTTCGCAATCTGAGTGGAGAGTCACAAAGTACTGCTTCTTCCAAAGTTGCATCCCAGTGCTTTTCGTCTTCTAATAAACCTAAGGCTTTACACGCTGCCTGAAATGTAGGTTGTACAATGCCATCAACAGTTTTCAATTTCAAAAAAGATTTTGGACCTCGAACTTCGTGACGCAAAAGGCGTAGATAATAACACTCAGAGTTATTAGGGTGGATGGTATATACTCTACCTAGAGCCGTATCTTTCTTTACTTCAGGCCAGCCACTGACATCATCCCCGCGTTTTCTTCTTTCAAATTTATTTTTCTTCCATGTGTAATAAGATGGAACTTCAACGTAAAGAAGCGTTCTTGCAAAACTATCTACCTGGCATAATTCAAAAAATGCAAGAAGTCTAGTTTTAGGAGGATGATTTATGATATTCCTCAAGCGATTAGAATCTTTTTGATCGAAGTAGACGCGTTGACCATTTTCTAAATGAACAGCGAGGTGAAAGACTGTTGGAAATCTTTCATGAATAGGGAAACTTAAGATTCTCCATACTGCCTCGGAACTACTGATATATCGACCACTTTAATAAATTTTAACTTCGTCTTTTTTATCTTCTATAGCGAATACAGCCTGATCACTGCCTTTGGTGATATATTTACAAACATACTTTACCGATTTAACAGAGTTGCAGTATTCCACATTGATATGAGCTTCAAAAATCCGCGAAAGAACAGGATTGTATGGTACGACCCAGCGGTTATGAATGGTGATGCCATTGATTTCAACAATAAAACCACCATCTTCCGGTTTCCTACGTCGATATTTTGGGTATCCATCATCTCCTGTTTGAGTTTCTTGCAGAAATTCTTCAGGAAATTTTTTGCTGCAACAACCTTCTTTCATGCAAGGCGACCTGTTATTTAAGCTACCGCAAGGTCCGTGGATCATGTTGGCCTTGACGATTTCATAAAGAAGAGGATCTTCGGCTAGGTCTGGTATTTCTGCGCTAATAACATCATCTATCTGATCTGGAGTGAAACGTAGTTTAAGCCACAATAAAATATATACAGGGTGTCAATTAAGTCCCGGGATGGCTTAATATTTTCTAAAGTACTGCTTTTCTGGAAGAAGTCAAGGTCATTCCTTAAGTAACTTTGAACAAGGAACCCAACGGTGACCTTGAATTTGACCTTGAACCTCATTTTCAAGGTTATTTTGAGGTCAACCTCATTTTTTCAAACGGGAACCCCTATTTTTTATAGCGGAATCGGAAAGAGCGGAAAATTTTACATCCGGATATGTATTGAGGTATGGGGTTGAGGTAACCCCTAGAGGTCAAATAGAGGTCAAATAATAACTTCTTAAAAATCTCGCGAGTTCAGTGGTAAAACAAAACAAACAAAGGTCATACCCAAGGTAAATCTTTACGGGGTACCCGACGGTGACCTTGGATTTGACCTTGAACCACATTTTCAAGGTTGTTTCGAGGTCGACCTCATATTTTCAAATGGAAACCCTTATTTTTGATACCGGATTCGGAAGGAGCGAGAAATTTCAAGTATGGATGTGTTGAACAAGGGATGTAATTGTGACCTTCAATTTGACTTTGGACTTGACCTTGAAGGTCATTTGAAGGTCAACTGGATTTTTTAATCGGAAATCCCAGTAATAATACCGGAAACCGATAGAGCGAGAAATTTTACATTCAGTCCTTATTCGCTCTATTGGTTTCCGGTATTATTACTGGGATTTCTGATTAAAAAAACCAGTTGACCTTCAAATGACCTTCAAGGTCAAGTCCAAAGTCAAATTGAAGGTCAAAATTACATCCCTTGTTCAACACATCCATACTTGAAATTTCTCGCTCCTTCCGAATCCGGTATCAAAAATAAGGGTTTCCATTTGAAAATATGAGGTTGACCTCGAAACAACCTTGAAAATGAGGTTCAAGGTCAAATCCAAGGTCACCATCGGGTACGCCGTAAAGATTTACCTTGGGTATGACCTTTGTTTGTTTTGTTTAACCACTGAACTCGCGAGATTTTTAAGAAGTGATTATTTGACCTCTATTTGACCTCTAGGGGTTACCTCAACCCCATACCTCAATACATATCCGGATGTAAAATTTTCCGCTCTTTCCGATTCCGCTATAAAAAATAGGGGTTCCCGTTTGAAAAAATGAGGTTGACCTGAAATTAACCTTGAAAATGAGGTTCAAGGTCAAATCCAAGGTCACCGTTGGGTTCCTTGTTCAAAGTTACTTAAGGAGTGACCTTGACCTCTTCCAGAAAAGCAGTACTTTAGAAAATATTCAGCCGTCCCGGGACTTACTTGACATCCTGTATGTGAGGTAAACCTCGCTTCTGCCATTCAACAGAATACATGTAACATTTCATTTCTCCAAGTAATTCACCCTTCGTTAATAATGCTATAAGCGATTTCACTTTCAAGTGGAAGACCCTAGCTATGATATCATGCCGGTCGTAAGACTTTTGGCCATGTAGTAATGCTTCTGTAATGTCGCTCCATCTGGGATTACACGTAAATGTTATAAATAAGTCCGGACGACCAAAATTGCGGATGTACGTCATAGCATCCTGGGCCTTTTCATGCATATACCGTGGTGATCCAGTAAAAGACGATGGAAGCACTACCATCTGACCTAGTTCGGCGACATCGGTATCTTGTCTTCCAATAGCATCTTTTAGGTGCATATAATTGTCTACTCTAAGTTGCGCCTGGTTGTTCCGAATAAAGTTTAATCGTTCTGTTTCAATTTTCGCGTACATATCTACTAAGAATTGATTAAAGAGAGATCGACAGCACAGTAAAGGGTTGATCTCTGTTTCTCGGATCATGATGCGGTATGAATAGAAATTCATGGCAGATACTGTTTTTTTAAGAGGTAAATTTGTTTTTGGATCAATCTGATAAACATCTACAGAGTAACCGTCCTCACACCGGCAAAACAGTAAAGGATACTGTAAGGCATCATACGAACGATGCACCTCATTTATTTTTTGTAACTTATCATCATGACTTTGTAATACAATATACCTTTTTTCAAACTGCTGCCCAACTATGACCAATGCAACTTCACTTGCTGCTGGAGCATTATATCGGCCACGATGAGCATTGGCTGGTTTCCTATCAGCATGAATTACAACTTCGAAGTTTTTACAATTTTGAGGTATTTTTTCGAGAGTAGTCTTCAAATCCTTTATGTAGGAGTTATAACGATGCAACATCGTCTGCAGTTGTTTTACCAGATCCTGGCGTACGTCACCTCTCTTTCATCCTCTCCAACAAAATAAATCTGTAGAAATTGAGGATTTTGTTGGGGCAAAGGTTGTAGACCACCAATTAAATGATACACTTGACCTTGTACTTTGAAAGTAGGCATAAATCCATGTTCCTTGATTTGTTTGGCTCCGAAAGATGTCATTTGGAAACAGCTATTATATTTTCTAATCCTGTCCATGAAATGTACATGGTCCCGGTGAGAGCCCATGATCAAACTGAAAAGTGGTTCGGGAAGACGCAAAGTAGGTGGCAGTTGCACTTTGCCGGCACTGCAGCACATTCCGGGTGGCTCAGTTTTATACTTTAAAGCGCCACAGTGTTTGCATTTCTGACTCATCGTGCCGATGGATACAGTTTTATCGGTTTCATATGATATCTCTGGATCGTATTTCATTCCGGAAAGAGCTTTAATCTTCCATGGAAGTAAGCGCCTTTCTGAGCGTAATCCTGGACGGTTTTGTTCATAAACACTAACAGCGGCTCTATGAACTTCCGGATGATTTTGCTGGTAAGAAGAAGCAGCGGCTCTATGGGCTTCCGGATGATTTTGCTGGTAAGAAGAAGCAGCGGCTCTATGAGCTTCCGGATGATTTTGCTGATAAGAAGAAGCAGCGACTCTATGAACTTCCGGATGATTCATCTGATATTTTTTAGCGGCTCTTTTGAGTTGATTTTTCCTTACGTTATTTGTGAATCTTGCACGACTTTTCTTATTACGCTTAGCAGAACTGGATATTGGATCAGAAATTTCCATACGCTTTGCGGGACTCGGTATTTTATCAGAAATATTTTGAACAGTTGTAGCGTCATTGCAAGGTAAATAAACATCAAAATGTTCGTTTGATAAGTCTAATGTGAAACGAAGTCTCTTAATGGGACTTCCTTCTACACCGAATCTTTCATACAGATGTCCATTGCGATATACCTCAAAAGTGAAACCAAATATTTGTGCAGCAGCTATAACTCGCATAAACTTCCATAAGTGGAATGTTTTAACATATCGATCGAGTATTCCTCAGAATTTCTATAATTATTTCCTATATCATCATGAGACATGATCGAAAAATATTGCCAATTGTTAACAATATGATCTACAATCTGAATACGAATCAATCGAGACAAAACTTGAGTGTCGTACAGATGAAAAGATATTGCATTGAAGAGGCAAGCACCATCCGCCAACATGGGAACTACTTTATGTGGCGTCATAACGCCATTTATGCTCAATATTTCCACAATCATCATGACAACGCAGGAAAACCGTGATATTACTCACAATAGGCTAGAGTTCTCAGACTCCTAATGCCTTTTCAAGGCTTCATCGCCTTTTTTCTCTGCAAAAATTTTTTTTCTGCGAAAATTTTTTTCTTTGCGAAAATTTTTTTTTTTGCGAAAATTTTTTTCTCTGCGAAAATTTTTTTCTCTGCGAAAATTTTTTTCTCTGCGAAAATTTTTTTCTCTGCGAAAATTTTTTTCTCTGCGAAAATTTTTTTCTCTGCGAAAATTTTTTTCTCTGCGAAAATTTTTTTCTCTGCGAAAATTTTTTTCTCTGCGAAAATTTTTTTCTCTGCGAAAATTTTTTTCTCTGCGAAAATTTTTTTCTCTGCGAAAATTTTTTTCTCTGCGAAAATTTTTTTCTCTGCGAAAATTTTTTTTTCTGCGAAAATTTTTTTCTCTGCGAAAATTTAGTAAGAAATGGAAGAAGCGTTTCAACCGTTTGCACACACGGAGGGTGTGATTTTTTCGAATTGTTTTTTCCTAATGTCGTGCCAGATATGATGCCGCAAGAACCATCCTGAAATCTCTTTCCCCCACATAAATATAGTACAGCTGGAAAAAATGCACATTTGACGCATTTCACCCCCTGGGGGTGAAATTTAAAAAGCTAAGAAATTTTTTTCTGAGTAATGATATTCCAGTTATAATGCCGCAATAACCATCCTGAAATCTCTTTCCCCGCAGAAATATAGTGAAAAAACGAAAAATGCATATTCGACGCATTTCACCCCCTGGGGGTGAAATTCCGAAAAACCCAGAAATTGCTTTTTTCCTGATGTTATTCCAGACTTTTTGCCGCGAGAACCGTCTCAAAATCTCCTTTTCCCGCAGAAATATAGTAAAAAATCGAAAAAACACATTTTAACCCTTTCCATCCCCTGGGGGTGGAATTTCAAAAAACCGTTTCTTAGTGAGCACCTACTATGTGGGTAGAAGGTACTCACAAATTTTCAAGTTAATCGGATGAGTGGTTTTGGCTGGGCATTGATGAATCAGTCAGTCAGTCAGTCAGGACAACTATTTTTATATATAGAGATAACAAGATAATTATAAAGAAGTAATTGTGCGATCCAGTAAAGCATGGAAAAGTCAAGCACAGCAACTAATTATAATGCATGAAATAAGCTAGAAATAAGTATTTATTATATTATAAGCTAATGTTTAATTAACGAGTAAGTAAAAAGACTTCAAACTTCTCTAGTCTTTATACGCAGCCTGCATAGAACTCTGTAGAACTTTAACGCAACCAGCGTAGAACTCTGTCAGACACGTTTAGTGCACGAAGTTTGGTAAGCAACAACGTATGTGGGATGGTATCAAAGGCTTTAGAAAAGTCAAATAAGATCAGAATAGAAATCATTCGTTTATCAATCGCAAGCCTAATGTCATCCAATACACCCAAGAGGGCAGTTTGAGTGCTGTGGCCGGTTCTGTAACCTGCCTGCCTTAGATCAAGCAGCCTGTGGACTTCAAGGTAGCCCAACAGCTGTTGATGAACCAAGCGTTCTAGAACTTTCGACAATTCCGAAAGTTGAGCAATAGGCCTCGTATCAGATGGTGAAAGAGGTGTCTTGACATTCGCGAGCGGTACGAGAAGAGCCTTTTTCCACGACGTCGGAAAAGTAGCAGTAGCTAAACACGCGTTAAATAAATCTGTTAGCGGATCTAAAATATTTTGAAGACCGATTTTTAGCATCGGGACTGTAAGACCATCGAGTCCCGATGCCTTGCATGGGGCACGAAAAAGCGCGTCTTGCACCTCCGTTATTGTAACTGGACGAAAATCAAAGCGAGGAGCATCAGGAATACTGCGCGGTCGATTGCAAATAGCTTGATAATCAGATTCAGTTGGCGGTGGAGAGCGATTTAACACGTGTGCACTGAAATACAAAAAAGGCGATGAAAGGTTCGAGCCAGTTACTCGCATACGCCGTAGTTCTCGCCAATTTCCTTTAGTATCAACCGCCCCATTGAGCTTGCCTGCAAGAAATTGATTTTTTGCTGTATCTAGAGAGTTTGAAATTCGCGATCGTAGGGCTCTAAAATGGTCATAGTCATTAGCGCGCGTATAGCGGGTGAGACCCAAGGTTTTCGTTTGGAAGATAGTACAATTTGCCTTCGCGGTGCAGCGGCATTATAAGCCGAAATGAGTGACGATGTAATATGATTTTCGAGCTCATTAACATCAGCCTTGCACGGGCCAAGTACAAGACCAGAGATGGGCGTAGCTGTCAAAAATGTGTTAGAAAATAAGGAGGGAGATGGAGGGATGGCAGCAATTTTCGCGCGTAATACTGCAGTAAGTGCTTTATGGTCTGCATTTTTTAGATTTCGCGTAATTATTGTCCTAGTGCAGGCCGCAGGTCTGACTATACGTAAAGTGAGTATTACTAAGTCATGCCCCGCTATGAATGGTGCATCACTCTTTTGATAATTTATAACAGAATCTGTGTTATTGACAATAAATAAATCGAGCCAGGTATGAGAAGACGGGTTTCGCCAGAATACATGATCTCGGACGGTACTAGCAAAAGAGAACGAGATTCAATTTGTTCGCGTAGGTTACACGACGCGGCGTTATGTAGGCACATATTTATATTACTTCAAGCCCATGATTAATAAGCTCCTAGAAACCAATAGCCAAAAGTACGCGATCCGTTGCTGTTGGCATAGTCAGCTCGATCTGCGCTGGAATTTTCGAAATAACTACTTCACACGGATCCTCAGTAATAATGCTACGCGACAATGATACAATTTCTGAGCGCAGGGCAGTCACGTCAGCACGGTATTCTTGATCCGCTTTATTTATTTTCTGTTCAAGAGCAGTAACGCGATTTGAAAGACTTATTATAGCAGTTTCTGTGCGCTCAACAGTTTCAGAAGTTTTATTGAATTTCTCAAGATATTTTTTAAAATATTCCGGAACATCTGAATCTGACATGCTGGCGACTGTTAACGACGGAGAAAATGTTTTCCTGCGATTTCCCGACTCTAAAGCAGTATTATCAACGAGAAATGAAGGCAGCGACTTAGTGCACTGCTCTGTAACTATTGATACGAGTGACGGTGATGGGGGAGAAGTAGATTGTTTCGCTGAACCGCTGTTTGACGAAGACGATACTTTATCGAATAAAGGAAAGGCTAGGCGAGAGTCTGATGTCACGCTCGGCTGCGAACGCGAAGATGTACTAACAGCTGATCGAATGCTTGTGCAACAACGCAATATATTATATTCGTTTATGAGCACAGGATGAACGCACGTTATGTGATAGACGTAATTACAGATTTCGCACTGTATGGAAAGCTCTTCACCACGCACTATGGAACGCTCGCATAAGCTACATTGACGTCTACTCATCACTGCACGCACACATTTATCGATAGAAGCATAACCGGTCGTTGTGATGGCTCTGCCAAATTTAAACGCACTACATATACATATATAAATCTATTTACTACACGTCAATTCTCACACGCACAGTACCGACACTTGCAGAGCAGATCGCAGGTGATGACATCTAATGAGAAAGCGGAGAACTTAAGCCCCAGTTCGGCGTAGGCGACTTGTTATCTGCTGGAGAACCTCGGTGTCGTGGAGAACAGTGTTTCTAAATTCCAAGAAGATCTCGGCTTTCTCGGAAACTCGGGCATGCGCAGATATCAATACCAGCATGTTTGCAAATCGGCGTGGAAATAACCTCCAAAGCAGTGAACGCTCCGATTTTCACAATGAAAAATGAAATGCAAGCACCTCAAAATACTGTTAAATAACAGCAACAGTGAAGGCTTGCACTAATTCGCTTGCAAGGATCTGCAAATAAAAACGCCCGAAGGCAAAAAACGCAGAAAATCTTTGTTTCAGACGGAGCGAAAAATTCGTGTATACTTCTACTAACACAGAGAGAGAGAGAGAGAGAGAGAGAGAGAGAGAGAATTTTCATTTCGTTTCGACGAACGAACGAACGAACGAACGAACGAACGAACGAACGAACGAACGAACGAACGACAGACGGACGGACGGACGGACGGACGGACGGACGGACGGACGGACGGACAGACAGACAGACAGACAGACAGACAGACAGGCAGACAGACAGACAGACAGACAGACAAATAAATAAAAATAAATATGACATACAGTTATGCGCTTCATATCCGCCAGTTTAATCTCGCATGTACTCACGTACGAGTATATCACAGTCTTAAATTTTAACATAGATGAAAAGTTTCTAAAACTGCTAGGGATGGAATTGCAGAGGCGCGCACCTTGGGCTGTCAAAGAATGAAGGCCGGTATCGGTACGCGAGCCGGGAATTAAGAGTTCTTTAACATCACCCCTACTGGAACTCCTAGCCTGGTTTTTATTAAATAAAGCGTTAAAATATGACGGCTCACCTATTCGAATAATTTTGTACATTATAATCGCGAAAAAATATTTTTTTCGTGCTTTTATGGTAGACCAGTCCAGTTTCTTCCGATCGAGTGTGATGTGCTCGTCCCTTTTAACGCCGCAGATATATCTCACACACGAATTTTGTAACCGTTGCAGTCATGTCTATAGTTCTTCTGATGCATCAATATATACCAGAGAGTAGTAGTCGAGTTAAGGCACAATCAGCGTACTTGCCAGCTGTTTACGTAACACCTCGGTGGTGCAGGACCGGAAGAATGTAAGGACATATAAGGCGCGATTAACGCGTTTAGTAACATAATCTACGTGAATGAGAGAGAGAGAGAGAGAGAGAGAGAGAGAGAGAGAGAGAGAGAGAGAGAGATATTGGTTTATATATATATATATATAATATATCAATATCTCTATAATAACTCTATATATATATATATATATATATATATATATATATGTTATAAATAAACCAATATCTCTCTCTCTCATTCTCGTAGATTATGTTACATTATATATATATATATATATATATATATATATATATATATATAAGCAGAGAATATTGTCCGTAAGGGTATCTGCTTATTTCTGTTATTTATATTTATATTTACATTTATTTATATATTAGTTGTATAATAAGATAGAATTAAGTACTTATTTTATTATAAGGGTATATATCATTATCGTGTAAATAGTATTGTAAAATATTGGTACTTGTACGTATTAGTGTAATTTTAAATTAGCAGGCAACAATACTATGGTAAATCATGATATATACGTCATGTATAATTATGCGTATAATATATATATATAATTATACGTAAATATAATAAGATCCAAAACTAAATGTTACGCATCGGAATAGCCTCTAGATGCGCAATCAGCACTCTACAACGGCGGAGTTTAGGGACTGCTAGAGTGAACTCCGCTGCGGTAGACTTCCAACTCGATTATCGCACGCATTATCGAATATGGCTGAAAAATTCCGCGTGGCGCCATCTCTGCCCAGACGACCGGTAGTAAGTCGCTTTTACGCGTTGGAATAGCCTACCCGCTTCGCGGTACTCACTGACGCGCGATCAGCACTCCACCGCGGCGGAGTCGCATGACGGCGAGAGTAAACGCCGCTGCGGTAGACTTCTAGCGTGATGATTGCACGCCGAGTATGCCTGAAAAATTCCACATGGTGCCATCTCGGCTCAGATGGTCGATACTAAGTGGCTTTTCAACATGGCGCTGTGGATGTCATGTACGCCGGCCGTCGCGTCATATTTCCAAACTTTTGTGAAAAGTACGCGCTTGATGCCGAGTCTGACAGCAGAATCCACTACCTTTTGGGCATGGCTACGCGGCTCTGCTATTTATTTACTCTGTAAGTACGTCTATTTTTTATATTTACACTAAATAATGCTCTAAATCGCGATTTCATCACCTGACGGCAGCGCCAGCCTAATGTACGACTATAAAAAAGTCGTGTAACGCAATAAAACGGAAAAGTGTGAAATTAGAAAAAAGAGGGTACATAATACGGTGGGAAGTGTGAATTAATAAAATTAAATTATACGGCACTTATGTACAGTACATCCGTTTAAATACATAATTATGTGTTTGTATGTGTAGCTATTATGCTTGATTTGTACGACTATCAATAAAGTCGTGTAACGCAATAAATCGGAAAAGTGTGAAATTAGAAAAAAGAGGGAAAGGAATGCGAGGGGAGAGGGGGCTGAACTGATAAAATTAAAGTAGACGGCACTTTTGTATAGTATATATAACTAAATTCATGTTTGTGTAGTACATATAACTAAGTGCATATTTACGTACGTGTTAGTATATGTAGTTATTATGCTTGATTTGTACGACTATGGAAAAAGTCTTGTAACGCAATAAATTGGAAAAGTGTCAAATTCGAAAAAAGATGGAAAATAATGGAGGGGGGGGGGGTGGCGGATTGATAAAATTACATTAGACGGCACTTATGTATAGTACATACGTTTAAATACATAATTATATGTTTGTTTGTGTAGTTATTATGCTTGATTTGTACGACTATCGAAAAAGTCGTGTAACACACTAAATCTGAAAAGTACAACATTAGAAAAAGAGAGCCAAGAAGAAGTGGGGCGAGGGGGTGAAGGGAGTAAGGGTGAGGTGTTAAAATAAAATTTTTTTTTCGCTTTTTACAATTTTTTATATTAATAGTTTGTTCTCTCTTTACAGAAATAAGTTTAAAGCTACTATAAAGTATATCAATCGAAAGGAAATTATGTCAACTTTATGAAAATGTACATAGTTTTGACAAGTTTAACATATAAAGTAACAAAAAAAATTTATTTTTTAGTTGTACAATTTTTTTAAACTAATATTTTGTTATTATTTTACGTAAATAAGATTAAAGTTATTATAAGGTATATCAATCGAAGGGAAATTATGTCAACATTATGAAAACGTACATATTTTTGACAAGTTCAACGTATAAAATAATAAAAAATTAGTTTTTAGATTTTTACAAATTTATAAAAATTAATGTTTTTGCAAGAAAATGATTTTAATATTATCCAATCAGATCCAAAACCTAATCAGTTCTAAGTTCAAACATATGCCATATGCCTGCCAAATTTCAGCTCATGATATGCTTCCTTTGAATAGTTATGGTGGACACAAATTTTGGATTCATACATACATACGTACACACATACATACATACATAAATATATACATACATACATACATACATACACACATACATACATACAGACAGACCTTTTTTGAAAACCTATTGTAAACCCATTTTTATGACTCAGAAACCTCGAAAACATCGAGATTCATCGAATCTCAAAAGAAAACAAATTTATCATCATTACAAAGCTTTCTCTTTGAGAAAGAAAAATGAGATTTTCTCTCAAATCAAAAATATGCAAAAGTAACGTAATTGAATAGTCATTTACCTACATAGAAAATTATCCGAATTCTTATTTAAAGCAATTGTAGCTTTTCCAGGATTGAGATTTGTTAACTACAAATGTATTTTTTGATAGATTCACGGATAATATAATTTTTTATTAAAAATACTTTATATAATAAATCAAGTGCGAACATATGTAATATGAACCGAAAGTTCCACTTTTCCTTCCGGACACCTGGAGAGAAACGTGTATTTTCGGTGCTGGTGTGAGGAAAAATAGTATACGCACCATGAGAGGTAAGATACACACCTAGATGCGTAATATACTATTCATCTTGATATATTCAATATTGTACATGAAATATACATTTTTAGGCACACGCGAGACACTTCACTCAAAGTTTAGTGTAATAAAACGCTTGACGATTTCGCGATGTTTTGTTTTCTTTCAATATCGGCAAAAAGTATTACCCCGACTCTGAGACGGCCAACGTCGATTCATTTCACTGGCCCATTCTTATCAAAACGATATAATTTCTTTATTGGTTCAGCACCGAAAAGTAATTTATTGGTATACAATATTCAACCAGAATCAGCCCGAACTATCACTGCTGGAAAATTCTTTCATGGGGGCTTTTTTCATGTACGTGTTGAGAAAAATCATATTAGTCATAAATTCATAAATTATAGTATTAAAATGATAAAAGTCAATGCAGTATAAGTACATTTGGTAGTCGGATGACGAATCGTCTTCTTTGGTAAAAATGATTGCACCCTGCAGTCTTATTCGTCTTATATCTGTCGCGTTCAAATATAGTATAAACTCACACGATCATAATATATACAGCATACTATCATCTCGCTCACGTTGATAAATACACTCATACTACAAGTGTACCGACTGCATGTTTTTATTAAAAGTTTCACTAAATGCCACCATTTTGTTTTTTTTTACAAATCTTGTCCGTGTTGCGATAGCCATTGATATAAGATTGAAGGTTGTTTTTAGGCACGACCGCTCCAAGGGAGAGTCTTTTTATTTTCCTTATTATGAGCCTTATATTTTCGTAATCGCAAAAAGTGTGATAACTTAGAAATTAACAAATTGTTGCATAAAAACATGTTTTTACACCCCTAAAATGTATGTACGGGTGTTTGTATGTATGTAATCAAGTTTATTAATTATCTCAGCGAGGTCTTAGCCATACCGGCTGAAATGTATGGGAGATGCTTGTCTTATACTGCCGCCGTAAGCAAGAAGGTCTGTAACTTCAAAATGTCACTTTCGCCGCAATTTTTATATAAAATTTGAAAGCCTGCCGTTTTCTATTAAATTAATCATTTTTATCAAAGTGAATTTTTTTGTATATAATTATTAATGATCTAAACAAGAACACATTTAAAAAACGAGTACAACGATGATTTCATCAAAAAAATGTTAGTTACGGCTTTTTGGTTATGAAATTAGAGGCGACCATAAGCTTTATACAGAAAATAATAAAACTATTTTTTTATTAATTAAAAATATGCTAAAAATAATTATTAATGCATATTTTTTTAACAGGATTTATATTATTTCAACAGTTTTATTTAATATTTGCGTAAATAAAATATACATTTTAATGCTTTAACGTAAAGATTTCTAATATTAATAAAACATTATTTATTGTTTGCCAAGTTTTGCCAAAAAGAATGACGATTATTTGGCATTAAAGGGAGAAATGTTTTCACCATAAGATTTTTCACATCTTCGTCGATTCCGCAAGGTTTTTCTAAGGCATCAGGTTTTTTTGGTATGTTTTTCATCCCTTTACTGATATAAAATCGAGCTTGTAAGAGTCACCATTGAAAGAGGTTTTATACGTCAACGTCATTAACCCTCGTTCGGCAATGATTTGAACCATGTTTCCAACTAATGGTTTTGGATTGTTTAATTTTAGATTGTTCGTCCTTTGCACAGAATGACCGTCTAGCCAGTTATAAAAATCAGTATGCTCCATGGCTTTTGTGATGGTGTGAGTATTCGCACCTTTCACTGCATCGCAAAAATCATTGAAGTCATACGTTCTTTTCTGTTTTTTTAATAATTTTTCTACCTGATGATGAAAACTATCAGCACTCATAAATGTATGACCTGGTTCAAAATAGTTAATTTCAATGGTATCAGATGATATTTCATTAGAATTAATAATGTGAACAAGATACGTTAAGAAACCCCAATTTTTGTTTTGGGCAGTACAATTATCGAGCCACAAAATGATTTTCTTAGAATCTCTGTGATGTAAGAAAAAAGCATTATACGCAGAAATCAGATCCTCTTTGCGCCTACCCGAAATACCCTCATGCCATAAAACTGCAAAAGTATTTTTTTTTTATTTGATCCTACGGGTACGAAACTTTCGTTGTAAAGAGAAATTCTTTTTGTAAATAAAACAACTTTGAAAGTATCAATTATGGGGAGCATTATAACTTTTTGCAAATCTACGGACAACAAATGACACCATCTGGAAGTGCCTGATCTGCGTATTCGCGGTATTTCTCGCGGCTGAGCTTAGCTTTATCGATATGAGTTTTCCAAGTCATACAGGCATCGCAATCTGCATCAAGATTCGTCTCATTGTGTTGAGAATTGTGCAATTTAAATGTCTTACATTTTTTGCACTCTTCATGCCCTAACTTTGTAAAACTAATATTCATTTCCTTCAAGCATCTACTGTAAATACTAATCGAAATCTTCAGCACCTTATGTTCTTGACAAAAATCTTCATACATACTAGTAATTGAAATATCACTAGGTAAATACCGAGCATTCGGAGCATGTTCTCTTCTGTAATGGGATACCGTTGGATTGTATTTTTCAATGTGCGCGAATACAACTTCTGTGTTAATTTTGTATTTCGATGGTTGACGGCCACGATTATCGGCAAGGGGCGTGATTTCTTGCTTATCCGAGCCGCGCACGATGCGCAATATCATCTTGTCGTTATTTGCTTTCAAACCCAATGTCGTGAGAAAAAAAATTCTACAAACTCGTGTTAATTCACCGGTGTTTTTTCTAAAATGATACTTTATAGACATCGTTCGAATTCGTTTAGGGGATCTCGATGGTTTGGCCGGATCTTCACGAACACACATACTTAGAATAAACATATGTTTGCCATTATAATCAAAATTCCAATATTCCTTGTTAATAGCTTTTCGTATTTCTTCGTCGAAATTCTCAGAACATTTTAATCGGCACTTTGAAGTTTTCTGATCGTGCCTTTTTTTTGTATATTCTAAGATTGAAAATGCGTGTATAAATATTTAAAATGTGAAAATATAAATTGAATAAGAATTAAGAATCAACCTATGACATCTGGAGATTCATCATTACTGTTCGACTCATTTTGTGTCTCGTTACTGGTACTTCCATTCACTGCAGCATCGCTTATATCTGGTAATGGTTCATTTTCTTTATGAACAGAATCATTGAGAGACGGAACATTGTCGATCATATTTTCAGGTTCTAATAATGAAAAAATATACGCTGATAATCTTAAATTAACCTCGATATACACGAAATCTCTTTGTAAACAATAAAATAAAGCTATTTAATATTTCATTTAAAAAATTATTTAAAATAACAGTTTAAATTAAACATAAATAAATTACCAATCACATCTTGCGAACTAGCTGCAGTTTCACCATTTTTCCGTTTAACTTTTATAAATCCGTTTTCATCGACATAACAATTTATTAAATCGATTGGTTCTAACGTTATACTTTCGTTCATGATAAATAAAATTGATTATCACTAAATTGATGTCTTTCAATAATTATAATTATTGCAGGAATTAAAATCAAATCGTCGTTGTTTACTTTTCATAAACAAGAAAGGCGTAAAATCAATTGTACATAACCAAAAAAGACGTAATCGTCGTGCCCAACGCTGGTCGTACCGTAAACAAAAAAGTCGCGACTTCATGAAGTTTACGTCTTTCTTGCTTATCATCGTATCTTTACGGCGTTTTTGCTTATGAAAATACCAAATATCACCAAAACCGTAACATTAAATATTGTGATTTTGCACAAAATATTACATTTTTACCTCATTTTCTATTTTATTATTATAGATATGGTACATATGTGTCAGAATAATCAAAAATCTCATTTTTGAATTTTTTGAAGTTAAAGACCTTCTTGCTTCCGACGGCAATATAGTTTGTAGCAGATGGTCCTATTTTCAGCCAAATCCAATAGGTATATTCCAAATAGGACCACTTTTATAGATATTATTTAAATATTAAAAAATCAAATTTTAGCTGTATCTTGATTAATTTCTATATTCCCGGGTAAAAAAAATTATCTGGGACAAGTCTAGAAAAAGTCTGGCTCAGAAAGTCTTGAAAAAGTCTGGCTACGGAGACGATTCCAGAGTTTTGATAAAAAATGCAACAAAAAAAAGCATAGCGTTCCGTGAAGTGTGCATTAACCTAAATCTTTGTCTCTTTTTTACAAATATTAAAATTTTGTAGAAGATTGCAATATTTAAAAAGATTTTTCCACGGCTTAAACGAAAACTATTATTTTGTACAATTCCGGTCGATATTAACAATAAGTGTAGTGACCCAATAACTTGTAGGTACAAATAAGTTTTCGTGACATCATTCAACAAAAGTCTGGCATATAGTCTGCCTTACAGTCTGAGATCGTCTTCGTAGCCACACTTTTTTGCGAGACTTTTTGAGCCAGACTTTTGCCAGATTTGTCTCAGACTTATTTTTTGACACAGGGTTTTACTACATTTTTACTGCATAATTGTAGATCTCGAGAAAATACAACTTTTTTGTATTTAACACTTTTTACAAACACGTCACTAAATCCGAGTTGTAACAATTTGATTTTCAGCTAAATGAAATTTGATTCTGATGCGTATTTTTTGAGAAAAACAAATTTTTTTAACGTATTTTACCGGCGGGTAAAGTAAGTCCGACGCATCCCCTTAAACTAGATACTTTTATGTAAAAACCTCATTCTTTTGTCAAATTTAAGAAAGTAATGTTAGGTCCGAACATATCAAATTCAGATTCTCATGAGCATTACATTTTTCTTACAATTTCCAATAACTTTAATAACATATAACATTATATTAATTGTCTTAAATACCGTAATATTGATAAAAATAAATGCAATGTAATATAAAATATACAGCATGGCGTTCAAATTAGTGAAAGCATTTAATCAAGTAATTCTTCTTTTTCAGTTCGTCATTTTTCGTTTTTTTTCCATGATATGTTTCACACCGCGATTATACCACTTTTATGTCCTGAATTCTACTCCCGCGGGTCGCTTGGCGTACTTGGTCGTTGTTTAAACAAAAAAAATGTGAAAAAAAAGGTAAAAGGGTAACAAAAAAAGAAGAAACAAGTACGAAGCGGGTGAGGCAAGGACCTGCGTGGTTAGAGGAGGCTGACGCAGACTTGTCGATCCATTAGCAATTTCGTAATTAAACATTTGAAAGACAATTCCCGAGAGAAGCCCAGATCTCTCTCTCTCATTCTCTCTCTCTTTCCCTTTCTCACACACACACGCGCACGCGTTCGCGCAGCTTTCATTCATCAGAGGCGTGAGCATAAAACTCACATATTGTACCAACGCCGAGACTGTCGAGACATTCGCCTATTGTGCCTGTGCGCTCGAAAGATTGCGCGTCTTTCCTGTATTTCACTCGCGCATGCAGCCGTCCCCCGTGGCTCGCATATCGACGACCTCGCTCACCACCTGCCAATGCTAATAAAAAACCGCGCACGGAATAAAACGATTCGAACAGAAAGAAATGAGACTTGCGATTAAAAGATGCGCGCTAGCTCATGAAGTTGCGTGCTTATTGCATTTCCCTGACTCGCTATAACTCGGTTCAACTCTCCCTCGTGAATTTTTTGTGAATTACGGCAACCGTATCATGATAAATATTAATTATAATTATCAAGTATGTTCTATATTGATTTGAATATTATATTATTAAAGTCAGATTATTGATTTTACTCGATTACGTGGTACATCAAATTTATAAAGTATAAGAATAAAGTCGAAGATTATTCCCGAGGGTAGGTTTACTGCCCAAGCGAAGCGAGAGAAGTAATCACCCGAGGGAATACTCGACTTTATGCCCGTGTTGCATATAGAACTTTATTCTCGACTTAACTGTGGCCACTTTATTGACTTAAAACGAGGGACTTCGGGTAAGAACTAGAATTTATTGAAAATGTATATTAATATAGAGAAAAATAATTTTAAAAAACATGCATTTGCAGGAAAAAGAATTGGCGGGAAAAAAGTAAATTTGTGGGAATCATATGCTACTTTTGTCCCGCTTTTGAGGTCAATAAAGTGGTCATTACGGTTTAGTCGAGCATAATAGTACATTATGCAATAAGGGAATAAACTCGACTGTATTCCCGTGATGAAATGCTATTTTTGTCCCAATTTTCAGGTCAATAAATTGGCCATTACGGTTGGGTCGGGAATAAAGTAAATTTTTACGTCCTCTCTTAAGATACGTTTAGGGGGACCTGGACATTATTATAGTTTGATTTTGCATTCTAAAAAGCGTGTGTTTGCACCGTGTACGACTTTTTGTCCGCTTTATAGGCACGAGAAAGCGCGAAAATCGTGCATGTGTTACAAAAAATAAGTTGCGTATCAAGGGCGGAAAGTAGGCGATTACCTCGAGTGCGAATTGCAGGCCGAGCCGATGTCACCCGAGCAGTCCGAGGTGAGCCGAGGAAAAGTAACGTACTTTCTATTCGAGTGTTTTATTTTTCGCCCCAGAGTGGAAAAGAACCACTTTCCGTTCGTTTTATATGCATGAAAAAATATACTTTCGGTGCAGGTAAAACGAAAATAATTGTATGCCCATCTGAACGAAAATGGGCACTTTTCTCCCTGAAAAGCGAGACAAAAATTACACTTTTTGCCCGCAAATCACTTTTTTCCCTCAAATACGGGAAAAAAGTAACTTCACTAGAAACTAGTCCAAATTCCTTTATTTCATCAAGCTCTACCAATTTTGCATTTGTGGAGAGGGAGATCAGGTAAATGAACAATCTATTTTCTTTACGTCTCTTTATTTTATACGTATGACAGCGAGGGTACAAGACAGTGGTGAATGAACTGAGCCGATCGGAAGCTCGCGGTGGACTCTCGTCGAGAGGGCCAGTGGCTATGCGGCCCAAAGTTGGAGTCGAGAAGACGGGGGTCTTGAGCCGCCATCTGGCTGGAGGCGAGAGAGGAGCGCTTGAGCCGCCATCTGGGACGGCGCGGCTGCAGCGGGGACGGGAGGAGGCGCGAACATTTAAAGTCAACAACCAATAACCCTGATTTTCGATTATCTTTTAACAATATTGTCTTTTAACAGTCCATTAGTCCCGTTTTCCAAGTCAAAAAATGGCCACAGTTGAGGTGGACATAAAGTACTATATTAGTTTTTAAATATACCGTAAAGCGGGGTGTCTTGGACCCTTATTCTAAAATAACTCTTATCAGCTTTATAAAATATCTGGAACGTTAGTCCAGCTGATCTAACCATACTAAATCATTGTAAATATAGAGGCCTCTACTAGCACATTATAAACTGGAATCAAATTTTAACTTGATTCGTGAGTAAATGAATTAACTGTGGCTAGGCTTGTAAAAGATTTGTATTTACTTGTGAGTATGTCCCAGGAGTCAGTATACATGCAGATACACTGAGAGAAATGATTCTTTGCGGCAAAGAATATTTCTTAATTGTTAAGTTTTGTAGATTTGAATACGGCCAAATGAATATTTCTTAACAGTTAAACGCATCATCTTAATTATGAACTGAGTACTTGATTAGCGTCAACGGCTGACCGCCTGACTTTAAGGTTAACTAAATTTTTCATATTTCTAAAAAGTTTATACGACCGTTATATGTTAGTATAAGTTTTCGCTTGCCACGATTATGTCTGCGTATAGGATTTTTTTAAATTTTAATGCTTGAAAAGCATCACTATATGCTAGAAAATCATCAAATAACCTTTCGTACTCGACAGGTTTATCTTACTCGTGCAGCATTGTGGCAAATACGTGAGAATTCGATTCCACAATTACACAATTCATTTGCCACAAGGAATCCTTTCTCTCAGTGTATCACTTAACGACTGCGTCCAAGAGCAAAAAAATGTGCAAAAAACACTGTTTTGACAATTAGCGGAGTGTCTTGGACCACTGAATTTTTCGATCTTTTGGTAAGTAAATATTTTCTATACTAGTTTTTTTTAGTTTCTAGGACTAAGTTTAGCAATTGCAATTACTTATAAAAATAATTCGTTACTGTAAATCAGATAAAATTTGTTAATGAGGCATCAATTCCAAGAGAATTATTGAAAACGTAATTATTGAATTTATCGTCCCGAAGACGAAAAGCTGGTGCGAAGGCAGCGTTAATAAGCAAAATTATGTCTCGTATAAAAATAAACGAAGAAACACTCCATCGCTCACTAACAGATTTTGTAAAGAAATACAAGGCCAGTTAGACTACTCCAGCAGCGCTCACTTTAGATGAAGAACAATCAATCGCAGATCACTTATTGCGCTGTCAAATTACGAGTTTCCTTCAATAAAACACTTTTAATCTTCACTGCTTTATGAAAAGCTATTCAGATAAAACAAACCAATTATTACGTATTAACTAGCTTCAAACCCAATCTGCCTAATGTTACACTTAAAATACAAAAGAAAATAACTGTGATAAAAAATTAAAGTAAGAATCAATTAATAAGTTTAAAGAATCTGTCATAAAAGCTAATATAAGATTTAATAATAAATATAATATGTTAAATAAATATCTAATGTAAAATAAATAACAACAAAATACGTGATTCAAAAATATTTAGAAAGTTATAACGTTTGTTTGTCAATTATTCTTTACTTAGTTTTTTATTTAGACCCAACAACAGTAAAATTAATACAGAAATACGTGTGTGGTTCAAGATACCCCGGTGTGCTGGGTTTCTTGGACCATCATGTTTTTTGAGTTCTATATAAACAAAAAAGAAAGAAAAAGACATGTAAAAATGAGAATGCATAGAGTATGTTCATATGCAAGTATAGATGCTGAAAATAATTTTTAAATTTGGGCTTTACAGTGTGATACAGTGATCTAAAGTCAAAAAGTGGATCAAGACACCCCGCTCTACAGTAGTACAATAAAATACAAAAACCTTTATACCCTTACCTTGCATACTTTTTCATACAAAAATCCATAAAAATCACCTATTTTCCTAGTGGCCAGACCGGCAATTTACCTTATGGTGGATCCCTGGTGAAATTTTTAAAATCTCTATATTAAATATTAAAAATCTGGGGCTTATATGGAATATTTATTATGATTATATGAATTTGCATAGCAATTTTCAGATTTTTGTAGCCTTTATATTCAAAATTATTCAGCATAATATGTTATGTTTTAGTAAAAATGGACTATATTCAAAATAGCCCTCGCACACACCACATTGTCATGAACTTCTAAAATAATTCTATCATATTTTTATAGCTAGAAATAACCAATATTCGCTTTTAATTTGACTTGATTATTTATTATATAGCTCTTAAAAATATATATGTGATTTTGTTTCAAAATTAAAAATTGTTAAATAAAGATTACTTTTTACAAAAGTATATGCTAATCAAGTATGAGTTCTTCTGGCTTCATATTAGTTCATAAAACACATCTAAAAAAGTATTCTAAAAAGGGAGTTTAGTGTTACCAATAGGATAGTTGCCGTGCGTGGGTGTATAGGGATCGTAGTTCGCGTTATTTACACGGAGCAATTAAGCTCCGTGGTTCTTCGGTGGTTGGAGTGGTGGAGAAAGAAACCACAAGGCGAGGAGTTCGGGACAAATGCGTTTAAGGTAGTTGACCCTGTTCTCGATAGCTTAGTAACAGGCTCAACTTATTTCGCTATAAAAAATGCTTTAATTTTAAAAAAATTGAAAATTTTTTTTTCAACTATTAATTAATATACTTATTTAGCAAATAACTCGAAAAAGACGAAATTTTAACGTAATGTTTACTTCTAAATTCAATAAACCAAAAAATAGTCCGAGGGAGCAGTTGTCGATAACCATTTTACGAGTCGGAGCAATTCTCGATAGATGCAAAAGACCCAGTTCTCGATATACCAACAAGCCCATTATTCAGGTTAGGTTCTAGGTTATGTCAAAACTTGATTGAATAACATACACATTTTGATTATTATAATTACATAATTATTAATTAAAAGTAGTGCTTAAGTACTTTTAAGCATTGAAATAACATTTAAAGAAAAATTTATTTGTATTTTGTATATATTATCTGACTATCGACAACTGGGTACGCACGCATAATTAAGACGGAGTTGTCGATATATGAATTAAAATAGTTATAAGTAAATAAATCAAAATTTAACTTTTTGATTACGCTTATTTTGTTGAATTTAAAGCTAATCTTGGTTTTACAGTTTTTTAAAACGTTCAATTTATTACAAAAATGTCACTTTAAAGTTTACTGTTTGTTACGGTCGTTATTAAGGAAACGTCGAGAAACGCATCAAATCTGAGAGTGCCAAGAAGTGTGAATTTCTATTTAACAAGTAGCGCTAACTGAGTTTTTATAATTCAAAATATTTATTCAGTGATATATTCTTAATATAGAAATAATTTTCTCGTACCGAAAAATTGCTCAAAATATATCTAAAATCGTATTATTCCTTCGAGTTATCAACAACTGGGTACCTATCGAGAACCGGGTCCACTACCTTATTGCTGTATTAGAGAGAGAGGTGTGTGTTGGTCCTCAGCTCAGGTCGAACCGGCGACAGATGCGCTCGCAGTGCGCCGCAAAGTCGGTGCACGAAAAAGATCGCGCAGCGTCAGCATTCTCGCTTCCGTACGTGACATTAGTAATTAGAAAATATATGTGTAGAATATTAAATATATTCATGAAACTATATGTGAGTTGATTTTAATTTTGATTAATAAACATTATTAATCATTAAAGTTTATATTTACTATTTATATGCTTTGGAATGATAAATAAGTAACACAATTTTATGCTAAAGAAAGTAGGGAAATCAACTAACAAATTGTCAAGTAAGAAAGAAATTTATTTTACTTGTAATTTCCGCTTTACCATCGTTTTGTATTCCTTTCAAAATTTTGTACAATGTCTTCATTTGTAGAAAATAACCACAAACATACGGGCTCGTCGTCCAATAGTTCGAGCTGTATTAGAAAAGTAAGTCATTTTCTATAGCTTGTTTAGTAAAAGATAAGGGAAATGTAAATGTTAAATGTAAAATATATTTATTTATTTTTATTTATTTAAACCAGAAAGATTCACATACATAAAATTACAGAATGATGTAAATCCCTACAGAGGTAAACTAAGTTACCTGTGCGCAGGTAAAGCATAACTAACTTACTTAAAACTAACTTAAAAACTAAACTAAACTAGTATCGTATACATCTCATAGTAGACTAGAAACATTATAAAATTTAGAAACTTTTAACATTATAAAAAATATTGTTTGTATAGATATATTTAATATAATTGCATCTCATATATTATAGTTATCTTTTATCCACATTTTCAGTTTATATTTTTGTGACTTTTTATCTAATTCTAATGTTTTTAGATCATTTGATAGTTTATTGAAAACTTGTATAGCTTTTGTGTAACTATTTTTATTGCTGACCTTTTTCTTGTTGCTGGGAATCATTAAGTTTTTTTTCCTTATGAAATTGACTTTTTAGATTAGGGTAATGATATATCAGTGATTCAAAAGCAAAAAGTTGTTCCAAGTTCAGTGGATTATCATGTATGATAAAATTTTTTTTATTAACAATTTTCAGTATTTTTCTACAGATTTTGCAATAAATCAAGATTGTTCTTATAAGCACCACCTCAAGCAATTATTCCATAATTAATTAAACTATGAAAAAAAGCATAATAAATCATTCTCAATGTTTCGATTGACATATATTTGGCGATTTTATAGAATATATATACTAAATATTTAGTTTTCTTTATAATGTATTCAATGTGCTTATCCCATTTTAAGTTATAATCAAAAATGATCCCTAAGTACTTGCAAGTTTCTACTCTATTTACTTTTTTGTTTCTAATTTTTATATCTATTTGCTTTGGAACACTATCACAATAGTTACCAAAAGTTATACATACAGTCTTATTAACGTTTAATGATAGTTTATTTACTGCTAACCAATTATCTACCAGTAACAAATTGTTGTTCATAGATTCCTGAGCTTCGTCCCACGTATCCCCAGTATATATAATTGCAGTATCATCTGCATAAGACAAAATTTCATCAGGATGGATTACTTTGAAGAGATCATTAATATATAAAATAAAAAGCAGTGGACCTAAAATGGTACCTTGTGGTACACCTGTGTATATTTTTAAATAATTACTCTCACTATCATTAATTTTAACTTTTTGATGTCTATTATTAAGATAACTTGAAAGTAGATCCAGTGCCTGTTCTCTAATTCCAATACAGTAAAGTTTATCCAGTAATATTTTATGATATACAGTATCAAATGCTTTAGCCAAGCCCAAGAAAGTTATTATTGTTGGTTTACTGCGATCCAAATTATTGAATAGTACATTGGTAATATAATTTAGGGCATCTTTTGTACCTATATTTTTCATGAAACCAAATTGGTGATCAGATATTATATTATTTTTTTTAACAAAATCAAAAATTCTATTATATAATACTCTCTCAAAAATTTTAGCTATATTAGATACTAAAGAGATTGGTCTGTAATTAGAAACATTGTATTTGTCATCAGATTTGTAAATCGGCACAATTTCAGCATTTTTTAATGCGTCAGGCCAGATGACTTTTTCAATACATAAATTAAATATATACTCTAGTGGTTCCGCAATATAATTACAGATAACCTCCAAAGTTTGAGCATTGATTTTGTTTACACCACCATTTTTTAATTTCACATTATTTATAATACTCATGATTTCATATGCATTTGTCGGAGTTAAAAAAATAGAATTAGCATACATAACTGGCATTTTTATCACAGATGTCGAAGGTTTATCTATCTTATCACTCAATTTTTACCTATTTCACAAAAATACTTATTCATATTATTAGCTATATCTACACTATCTGTAATTTTGACATTATCAAATTTAATATAATTTATAGTTTCATTTAATTTCGTTTTTTTCCTATTTTCGTGTTGATAATTTCCCATAGTTTTTTAGGGTTGTTTGTATTATTTTCGACTAAATATTTATCATATTTTATTTTAGCATCTAGGATAACCTTACCTAAAATTTTTGCGTATGTACTGTTATCTAAGTTGTTCATTTTTAACATCCAGTTTCCATAAATTGTATAAGAATTCTTTTGTTTCGCATGATTTACTAATAGCATCAGTAATCCAAATTTTCCTACATTTATGTACGCCTTTTCTTTTCTGTGTTTTTGCTTGTTCCATACATTTTTTATTTCGCTTATCAATTGGTTAGTAGCTATGTTTGGATCATGAATTGACATAATTGAATTCCAGTCTCTTGTTTCAGCAATGTTTCTCAATTTTTTATAGTCTAATATTACAGAAGGTCCGGAGTCTTTAGTTTTGATCTTATTTATAGAAACAAAAATAGGGTAATGGTCTGTCAAAGAATGTCTCAATTTATATGTAACTGTACTTGAAATTTTAATTGACTTTTTAATAGGATACAAAATTAAATCTTAAACGCGTTTTTCTCAAGACTACATTTCTAACTTTAAAAAGTGATTGGCGCCAAAGATTTTAATGAATCTTTTTGAAACTTCCAAGATAAGTTGTTTATGTTTATTACTTGTAACACAATATTAATATTGTAGCACAATTGATTGTGTTATAATATACTAAACAACATAAATAGAGTTATATTTTCAAATAACTTATCTTTTTATTTGTTTAACTAATTTAATATTTTCTAACTATTTACATTGATATAAAATATTACTTTATAAACGCTTTGAAACCGTTTGGAATAGTTTATGATATGTTTATCATAAATTAGAACAAATTTAAACAGAATTTTATTGTTAATCATACTTTTATACTTTTTAAAACAATTTAAAGATGTTTTGAGGTTAAATTTTGTGTACAATACTATTAAGATTCTTACGTTTACTTATTGCAAAAAATATTAACTTTATTTACACTATTATACCAGCTTATGCACGCTTGATTAAATGAGAATCTTTCTTTATTTACTTTCCTGGGTAAAAATAATTCATACATCCTTATATATGATGCTGTATGAAAATTGATATGATTACATCTGATCACGTATGATCATGTATAATCATATCCGACGTATGGCAATATATAAACATTTATACGCATATATGCGCATATATGAACATAGGTGATAATATCTGATCAGATATGAGCATATATGATCATATATGATATAATAGAATGACAAATTCTTCGCTTTTTACTTTCATATATTGTCATTTATGATACAATAAATTATTCACAAAAAAAGAAATCTCTAAAGTGTATTTGAACATACAACCTCTAGATGGAAAGCCATTACCTTAACTACTAACCCAACAGTCTTGTTGTAAAAGTAGTATCTAAAATACATCATAAGCTGTACCGGTACTCACCTTATATATAATGATATATAATTATATATAGTTTTACATATATAGTTATATCTAGTTATATATAGTTATATATAGGTATATATATTTATATATTGTTATATATAATTATATATAGTTATACATATATAGTTATATCTAGTTATATATAGTTATATATAGGTATATATATTTATATATTGTTATATATAATTATATATAGTTATACATATATAGTTATATCTAGTTATATATAGTTATATATAGGTATATATATTTATATATTGTTATATATAATTATATATAGGTATAGAAATAATAACTATATATAACTATAACTATGTATAAATTAACTTAAAAATTTTTTCAAAAGAAAGTAAAATATAGTCAGTAAAAAAATGAAAAGCTAGATATAGTTATAAGTATTTACTTATATTTACTCGTACATAAAATGTTATAATACTTTTTAATTGGAATTAATATTAATTATTCAAATCGGTTTTATATGTATAAACAAAATTAAATATAGTCGGTATCAATAATGCATTATAAGTTTTATCCACTTTAATTCATTACTAAATATGTTAATTTAATCCTATTTAATCGGTTTTTATGCAACACGTTGATTAATTCGTATTAACCCAATTCTTCCCAATTTATAGTCGATTGGTTTTTTGCCTAAAAAATTGTTGAAAAAAAAGTAATAATAACCAATAGTACTTTTCTGAAGTAAAATTGTCCGCTCTTTCCGATTCTGAAGTCAGAATTTTGAAATTTCCGTTAGAAAATTTCAAAATAGCAGTTTTAGGCAAAAAACTAATCGACTATAAAATGGCCACTTGGGAAGAAATGGGTTAATACGATAAAACATTATTTGAATTAATAGGTTCTAATATAAACTCAATGCGAGAATGGATAATAGGTTTTAATCGGTCAGAAAATAATCGGAAATAATCTATTTCAATTAGTGCAATAATTTCAGAAAAGAATCTTATAATACGTTTTAATCGGTATTATAATATTCATTATTCTAATTGCATGTAATATGCATAAAGAAAATTTCACTTTAATACATTACTAAATATATTTCGAAATAATCGGTTCATATTGCAATTATTCTAGTCGTTTTAAATATTAAACCAAATTAAATTTAGATCTTATCAATACTTTAGGATGCGTTAGAACTTTAATTTATTTCAATACATTATTGAATATACTTCAAATTAATCGTTTTGTATTGAATACTCGGAAGAAAGAAAAAACTTTTTAAATGTAATATACATTTTTAAATTTTTATAATCATAAATTTTTTATTAAAAGAACAAGTATACTGTAAATCCGAAAATTAGACATCAATTATTGTCATACATATATTAGACAGATGATTAAGAAGTGTTAGCCCCATTCGTCACTAAGTCCTTTTCAAAGAGCGCTAACTTTTTCATCTACAAAACCTATTTTAAATTTAATTATTTTAACTATGATATGTGTCCAATGTAATAATATCAAAGTACCCACACAGCATGAACTATTTCCTAAATATAACTATAATATTTCTTGTAAGATTTGGAATATTACAGAAATATTTCTGTAATATTTCCAAGATCAAACGGCTTTACTGAATCTTTCGAGGAATATTACGGAAATATTTCATAAATGTTTAGTGTAACATTACATGAAACGTTTCAGAAATATTTATGTAATATTTCCCAAATCAAACGGCTTTACTGAATCTTTCGTGAAATGTTACTGAAGTATTTCAGAAATATTTCTGTAATATTTCCAAGATCAAATGGCATTACTGAATCTTTCTTGAAATATTACAGAAATATTACAGAAATGTTTAGCGTAATATTACATGAATAATTTCAGAAATATTTAGTGTAAAATTACATGAAATATTTCAGAAATATTTCTGTAATATTTCCAAGATCAAACGGCTTTACTGAATCTTTCGTGAAATATTACTGAAATATTTCAGAAATGCGTAGCGGAATATTACATGAAATGTTTCAGAAATATTTCTGTAATATTTC
Source organism: Gastracanthus pulcherrimus (assembly GCA_949152435.1). Lineage (NCBI taxonomy): Eukaryota > Metazoa > Arthropoda > Insecta > Hymenoptera > Pteromalidae > Gastracanthus > Gastracanthus pulcherrimus. The sequence goes on from OX424576.1 coordinate 127,009,779, forward strand.
CAAGATCAAACGGCTTTACTGAATCTTTCGAGGAATATTACATGAAATGTTTGAAAAATATTTCTGTAATATTTCCAAGATCAAATGGCATTACTGAATCTTTCTTGAAATATTACAGAAATATTTCAGAAATGTTTAGCGTAACATTACATGAAATATTTCACAAATGTTTAACGTAACATTACATGAAATATTTAATTAATATTTCCTGAAATATATCCTGTAATATTTCCGAAATATTTTTGCAATATTACAAAATGGCTTCCAAAATTTTCAAATGAACCTTTCTTGTGATATTACGGTAATATTTCTGTAACATTTCGTGAAATAATTCAGGAAATATTTCATTAATATTTCCTGAAATATATCCCGTAATATTTCAGAAATGTTTCAGAAATATTCCATGAAAATATGTTGGTTGTTGGTAATATTACAAGAAACATTTAAGAAATATTTTAGAAATATTACACTGAAATATTTCTTGAAAGATTACATTTAAATATTTCATGCTGTGTGGGTAAGTTATTAAAACTTTATTATTGTTAAGAGAAATAGTAATATAAAGTTATAGCTTAAGGGGGTCTGAAAGTCCTTTCCCTGAATTACTGACCGAACCATGCATTACTTACGTTATAAACAAAATTACGCATATTTAGCTAAAACTGAAACTCGCTAGCTCTTCATTGAGTAGTACTTAATACACCTCTCTACAAAGTTTGAGACGTTAAAAGCAACGGCAGCCTACAAAATTATTGGAATGAAATTTCGTCAACATTTTGTTCCAATAATTTTTTAGGATGCCGTTGATTTTAACGTCTCAAACATTGTAGAGAGGTAGATTTGTGTATTACTACTCAATGAAGGGCTAGCGAGTTTGGGTTTTAGCTAAATACACGTAATTTTATAATTATAAATAATTATTCACTACTCGGTCGGTAAAAATCAATGCGGGAAATTTTAATTCTCAATTGACTTTCGAACCCCCTTAAAAATCGAAGAAATATTTAGAATTTGTTGAGTCCCTGGTTGAGAAAAAAATTATTGTAAGTAATAACTTTATTTTTTTATGGATTTAATTTTCTTATACTTTCATAAAAATATATTATTCGGTTCAATATGTATTCTGGTGTCTAAATACATGAGCTGAAAGTTAGAAAATTGGAATACTGTCCCGGAATAGTTAAATGTGTACTTTGAACTTACCGAAAAACCTGTAATAATTCCTGTGTTAATTCCGCGTATAAGAAAGTCGTGACCAAAAGGGTTAAATGGTTAAAGGTAATAAATATTAGATTTGTGAAAAATTCATACACTATATTAGTATTTACTAATATTCCTTTATAATTTATATTAGTGGATACTACTTTTAGATAAAATATTTTTTTTTAATATACAAATTACTAGAAGACATATAACGTAGAATCAAGTTTGTAATTATTTTGTCATTCCAAATATTGCAACAACGCAAACAAATCGCAAATCACAAAATAAACATTTATTAAAAACGTCTCGATAAATTCTAATTAATTTTTCGATTTTTGATTTTTATTTAGTATTTGGACATTCATTACTGCAAATTAAACTATTTATTTGAATTTCGTATATTTTTGTTGAACAGGGGAGATGTAGAATAAAAAATATGGTAAATAACTCTGTTTTACCGGCACTCTACTTTCAATACTAAAAAAAAATTTAATTATCAAAATAAATAATAAATAAATAATGATAATAATAATAATATTTAATTTAAAATGTATCAATTTTAAGAAAATATATTCTTAAGCCATTGTTGTGGATATTTATTTTAACGAAATAATAATATTTTCATTACTAGTAATTGTAAACCTGTATAAGTCAGATTTTTTTCACCGAATTCAAAGTTCTTCCGTAGCGGAGTGGTTAGAGCGTTGGAGTTTCATGCAGAGGTCGTCGGTTCGATTCCCAGTCACGGCAACATTTTTTAATTGATTTATTCTTTCAGAATTTTTTTCAATTATTTTAATAAAAAAATTGTTTTAGATTGTAACATTGTAATATAATATAAAAATGTTAAATGCAACAATCTAAGTAGAAATTATAAATAAAAATACCAATAAAGATTACATTGAATTAAGTCCTATTAAATACTATTAAGGGGTTATATCCCCCAAATTTTTTTGTTTTTTTCCATTTTTTTTATTGGCTTAAATCTTGCCAAAACAATCCTAGAATCAAAATCTACAATGCCCAAGTACCGATTTAAACTCAAAATTTTTTTAAAACAATTTTTTCCAAACAGCTTTGATGCTCCAAAATCACACTTTTTGCTTATTTTAGCGATGCTCGCTTTTTTGAATTTCGCGGCTTTGGAAATTAGTAGAAGTTACCTACGATCGATATCGTGTTTTAAATTTGAATTATAGAGGTCGCTACATGACATTACGACGGTTACAGCGTCTTTACAGCACGTGTTTACTCACACTTGCCCTGTGTTTAGTCGATCAGCCGTTCTCGTTGTTTATGTTGTTATTTTGAGTTTTGCTTTACTTTTTAACTGTGAATTATATTTACAAGTACTTAATTATGAGTGAAAAGGTGTACAGTGGCCGGAAAGGCAGTAAAACAAGAAGTACAAGTACAAAACGGAGTAAAATTAGTAATCGACGCCCGTCTAACCGCCATTCGGTCGAAGGCGATTCGGAGCACGTTAAGACCTCGGCTAAGAAATTGAAAACTACTGATTTAGACCGTGACCGCGATGTGGATAATAATTTCGGCTACTGTTTCATCAATTTTTTCGCTGTATTTACTGCTCTTTCTGAATTAGTAGTATGCAAAAAATGTAATGGTGACGTGCGGTTTTTAGAGTCGAACAAGCGTGGACTAGGCTTCAAAATTATTGTGTCTTGTTCGAACTGTGGTGATGCTGATATTAACAGCTGTCCTGTAATAAATGGTCGTGCTTATGAGATCAACTGCCGTATTATTTTAGCTATGCGCATCATAGGCATGGGCATCAACGGTATAAAAAAGTTCTGTTCTATGATGGATCTTGCAAAGCCTGTTTTTCAAACAACTTACAGTAAGATCATATCTAATATTGCCACTGCTACTTCATCTGTTCGAATTATATCTATGAAAAAATCAGCGATTAAAGAAAAAGAAATTTCTATCGAACGAGGTGAAAAAGAAGGTCTCACGGTGTCAGGTGATGGATCTTGGCGAAAGAGAGGGTTTATCTCTTTGTTCGGATTGGTGACTTTGATTGGTTGGTACACTGGCAAGGTATTGGATGTATGTGTAAAATCTAAGTACTGTAAAGTGTGTGAATATTGGCAAAAAAAAGAAGGTACTACTGAATACGAAGAGGTATACCCTTCACACAAACAGAACTGTGATGCCAACCGTGAAGGTAGTGCAGGGAAAATGGAGATCGACGCAGTTATAGAAATGTTCAAACGCTCAGAAAAACTTCATAATATCAAATATTTTAAATATATCAGCGACGGTCATTCAAAAACATATAAAGGTATAGTCGACTCAAAACCTTATAAAGATTTCATCGTCGAAAAAAAATAATGTGTCGGACACGTTCAGAAGCGCATGGGAACGCGTCTGCGCAATTTGAAAAAAAAACAACGAAAGGTCTTGGCGGCCAAGGAAAGTTGACCGGAAAGTTAATTGATGAACTTTCTATTTATTACGGACTTGCTATTAGGAGAATGAAATTTGGGCAACGTTACTTCATAAAATGTCGACGAAGGAGAATACACAGCAAGAGAAGTGTCCCGTCGGAGTAGACTCTTGGTGTTCTTGGCAGCGCAGTACAGCGCTTGGTACACTTGCAACGTACGAGCACAAGAGTCCAATGCATGAGGATGTTTTTAACGCAATAAAACCCATTTATAATGAACTCAGCTCCGACAACCTTCTGTCACGCTGCTTGGGTGCGTATACTCAGAACAATAACGAGTCGGTTAATGCTGTAGTGTGGTCAATTGCTCCAAAGACGGTGTCAAGCGGTAAGACTATAGTTGACATTGCGACTATCGTAGCCGTTATTATCTTCAATGACGGCTACTCGGATCTGTTTGCCGTTTACGATGCTCTTGGGTTGACTGTTGGACCAAACATGTACGAGTTTTGCGTGGAAACGGACGCCAATCGCGTCAAAACCGCTGAGCATCGTATGTCCGATATCGCGAAAGAGGCCAGGCGCAGCATTACAGCAGGCAAAAAAAAAGAAGAAGAGGAAATGAAGCCCCTGGAAGGACAATTATATGGTGCAGGGATAGCAGACTGAAGGTAAAAAAATTATTATGGACTATATTTTTGCGATTCTTAAGATTTATAGCATTTTGAAACTTCAAACGCGTTTTCTCGAAACCATGTTTTCAAAATCGGCAAGCAGTAGAACTCAAAAAGTTTACATCCCATTGACTAAAAATTTTAACAGTAGCTTCATTGTTTGATTATCTAGTGAAGTACACACGATTTTAGCGATTAATTAACAAGAAAAAAGTTATAAACAATTTAAGTCGATTTTTTTCGTCGAAAACACGATTTTTTGTTAAAACATCGCCATTTTGCGAAAAAAAATTCTAAAAATATAATTGTGTGTACTTCACTAGCAAAACTCATGTAGATAATAGAAAAAAAATTTTTTTGTTATAGGTGGAGTTGGACGAGACTTGTACTGCTCGTCGCGGAAGACCTTTTTGAAAAAGCGGTTCACGGTAATCACTGCACAGCCGCCATTTTGTAAAAAAAATATCAATAAAAATTTTTTTTCTCTTCTTCAAGAGTTGCTTAATTCAATGCTATATTATTTGTATACCTTTAATCTCAAATGTCCTTTAAAAAAAATAATTAACAAAGCCTTGTTTTTTAGAGCATAAGGGGGATATAACCCCTTAAATAGTTTCAGAATTAAAATTGATTAGAAACAAGTAATGTATTTCATTCGCGATTTATGCTCTGAAATATCATAATAACAGGATTATATTTTTTGTATAGTACGTTGCAGGATATTAAAGTCGATAAAAACCGATAAATATAAAAATATTGTAATAGGTTTGAATACTAAAGAATAGCTAATTTTATGTCTAGTTTAATCGGTAGTAATAGGTTATTGTAATTGGAGTTAATAGGTTTTAATATGTAACTACAGAAATTACCCTGTTGAAAATGTCTGATTAAAACCGATTAAAACCGACTACATCCGATGAAACCGATTAAAATAATTAAAAATTATTATAATGGAACACAAAACCGTATTAAAACCGATTATTTAACTGGTATTAATACGGTTTTGTGCTCCATTTCAATCGTTTTTAATGATTTTAATCGGTTTTAATCGGACATATTCAGCTACGGTAAGTAATCCATTAAAATCCTATGTAATGGTGAAATTCCGGAGCACAATTTCCGACCGTAATGTATTACTTTTGTTTTAATCCGATTTAATCGGGTATTTTCAGCAGGGAAGGCATATAATTATATTTATATAGGTACAATTAGGTCTAATATTAGGGTTACTTATCATATTTTGACTTGTACGTATAAGAAACAAAGTGGCTCCACCGTAAAGTGGAGGACTGACCCGAGTAGAAATCAAATCAGGCTATCATGATTTCAAATCAGGGCCTGGTCAGTATACATGATAAGAACATGATCACGATTGTAACACTTATCCGGTCATACCCTGATCAGCCGCAAATAAATTCAATGATTTTATAATGAACTAGTTTATAACGAACTTAGCTTGATCATATTATAGTCAGGATATGCTAACCTTTTGAGTAGCGGAGTACAAGGACGAAAATAAACTTGGAAACTTTTCAGAAGATGTTGTGTTCATAATATATGCATGAATTTTGTGTAAAAAAATACCACATTTCTAAGGAAAAATCCCGGGACTCAAAAGATCAATAGAAATCATATAATATGTTATTCAATGAAACTTTTATCTACAGTACGTTTTAATCTTTTCTTATAAAAATATAAACTTAGGTTTACAAATTTGCAATTATCTAACTTAATCAAAAATACACTGGTATTACAATCATTATAATCTAAAATAACTAAATAATATATAACACTTTTATAGTTGAATACAAACATTGTATATAATCAATTTTTTGGTTATGTTGATTGTAATGCAAGTGGTTTTATTATCGTGAGGTTAGGTAATTTTAAATTTTGTGTTTAGATTTGTCTATTTATCCCTGATAACACATAACGTTTTTCAAACGTTTTAACGTTAGGATTAAAACCTTCCAACGTCAAAAAGAAAAGTTATTAATACGGCTGAAAAACGTTGGTAAAACGTTTCAATGTCCGGAGATTCGTTCTACATAAGACGTTGTAAAACCGTTTCTAAAACGTTTGAAAAACTCTCCAAGGTCTGTTGAATGGTAAAAATTTAAACGGTTTAAAACCGTTTTTAAAACGTTTGGAGTAAACCGTTTGAAGAAGGTTTGAAAATGGTTTAAAATGGTTTGAAAATGGTTTGAAAATGGTTTAAAAAAACTAGCATAGAATATATCGAAAAAATTATTTTAAATAGAATTTGATGCTACAAATATTATCTAATTGGGAAGTGTCATCCCCGTGGTACTTCCAAAATTGGTAATATTTGTAACATCAAATTCTACTTAAACAATTTTTTTCGATATATTCTATGCTAGTATTTTTTAAAACCATTTTGAAACCTATTTCAAACGTCTCAAAAACGGTTTTACCAACGTTTTTCAGACGTATTTAAAACTTTGCTTTTCACGTTTGAAGGTTTGAACTCTAACATTTTCAAAACGTTCGAAAAACGTTATGTGTTATCAGGGATGAAAATGTAAGCTTTCGTCGTTAGAAGAAAAACGAACTATAGAACAAATTTAAACGAAATAAAACAATATTACGAGGGTAGTTCAATAAGTATTTAGAATGACCAACAGATGGCGCGTGAATCGCTCCAAATCATCTGTTTTCAGTCAGCACCACTCCCGACTAGATATATGGTGCAGTCACAGTCCACATCTTCTGAGTTTACGTGTTTTTATAACCAATTGAAAAAAAAAATTGCTTGTTAAGAAAAATGGAAAAAAACGAGTTCAGAGCGGTAATTAAACATTTTCATTTAAAGGGTTTAACTCCATATGAGATAAAAAATGAATTGGACTCAGTTCATGGCACATCTGCCCCTGCCTTAGCAACGGTTTATAACTGGGTAAATGAATTTAAGCGTGGTCGTACATCAATAAGTGACGAACCACGTTCAGGAAGGCCCGTAGAAGCAACTACTCCCGAAATCATCAATAAAATCCACGATATGGTGTTGAAGGATAGAAGATTAAAAGTGCGTGAGTTAGCTGAGGCCACAAGGATATCTATAGGTGCAGTTGTTTCAATTCTACATGAAAAATTAGGCATGAAAAAGCTATCGGCAAGATGGGTGCCGCGTTTGCTCTCAGCTGAGAATAAACGCAATAGAGTGGTCGCCTCTGAGGCTCTTTTGGCGCGCATAAGTCGGAATCCTGAGGAATTTTTTCGTCGATTTGTGACTGTGGATGAAACATGGATACACCACTACACTCCTGAGACAAAGGAACAATCCAAACAGTGGATTTCCACAGGCGAACCAGCTCCAAAGAAGGCAAAGACCGTAAAGTCAGCTGGTAAGGTTATGGCTACAGTTTTTTGGGATGCACGTGGAATTATACTTATTGACTACTTGGAAAAGGGTAAAACAATTACTGGTGAGTATTATGCATCATTATTAGAGCAGCTGAAAGAAGAAATTAAAAAAAAACGACCACATTTGGCGAGAAAAAAAATTCTCTTTCATCACGACAACGCCCGAGTTCACACATGCTTCGTTTCAATGGCTAAAATTGAAGAACTAAAATTCGAATTGGTCGAACACCCACCGTATTCACCAGATTTAGCCCCCAGTGACTTTTTCTTATTTCCAAACTTGAAAAAATGGCTCGGTGGACAGAGATTTACGGACAACGAAGACGTCATTGCCTCTGTAAGTGCTTATTTTGAGGAACTTCCGAAAACGCACTTTTCTGAAGGATTAAAAAAACTTAAAAAGCGATTGACCAAGTGTATAGAGCTCCAAGGAGATTATGTTGAAAAATAAAAAAAAATTTACCCAAAAAAAATTGTTTTTATACTTTATTCTAAAGACTTATTGAACTACCCTCGTATGACATAAAGGTCTGATCATGATTAGTATGACCAGGTCATGATCACGAACATGACTGGATCCCGGTCATAGTTGTAACGTTCATCCTATCAGGACCTAACGAGAAAAACAAATTCGTCATGAATGAAGTTATCATGATCGTAGCGTGATCATGATATAATAATGATCCATTAATAGAAATACGAGGGCAGTTCAATAAGTCTTTAGAATAAAGTATAAAAACAATTTTTTTTGGGTAAATTTTTTTTTATTTTTCAACATAATCTCCTTGGAGCTCTATACACTTGGTCAATCGCTTTTTAAGTTTTTTAATCCTTTAGAAAAGTGCGTTTTCGGAACTGTGTGTCACACTGAACTGTGACAAAACGTACTGTTTTATGCATAAATTAAGTAATAAAAATTATTCTTTAAGAACGCTTTAAAAATTAAATAGACCGAACATTCGTGACTCTTAAAAGTAATCTAAAGAATTATTTACAGACGTTTTTCTGAAAAAAGAGTTCATAAAGAATTCTTCAAGCATTAACAAAAATTTCTTTTTGCTTATTGATGGGCAGTTATTAACTTTCTGGACATAAGAATATGTGAAAATTAAAGTTAATACATGTACCTTCAGTCATTTGGGATTGAACAAAACCGGATTATTTTTCATCGTGAAACCATGACAAGACTTTCGAATATTTTACTATAATCAATGAAGAACGTGTATCAGTTATTAACTTTCTGGACATAAGAATATGTGCAACTGTTAAATTCACGTTGGTAATTACATTTGTAAATCTCCAAATTTTCTGAATAAAATTATGTGATTTATTGGCATATCTGTATTTTTATTATTTATTAATTGTTACTATACCTTACTATATTAATATTCAAATTATTTTATGAGGTTATGAAACCACAAATGAAAGTATAAAGTCTGAAGTGCGACCCCGAGGCTTCGTATCGTACTTAGTACTCATACTTGTCATCATGGCGCTACCGCGCCCCTTGATAAAAAATTTTTGTATGCGAGAGAATAAATTTATGTCCAAATTCAGAACTTTGATGAGTTAATATACCAGTTATGGACATGGTTCCTCAGTCATAAAAATACAGCAGAATTACTTTTTACATGATTATTTCAAGTTTTGTAAGTCTAAGAAATACATAATACGATTTCAAACTACGTTTTTAGTCAGTAAAAAACTTGACTTAAATAAAATACTAGAGGCATCAAAAGCATGTTATAGGTTAATTTCATTGATCAAAATTTCTCCAAATTGAATCAAATTTAACGTAGAAACTTATTTTGTAGAATTGTGAAGAAATGAAAAACTGTTCTAAGAAAGAAAAGCGATTATTTTAACGATTTTTAGAATAATAAATGACTTTGGATCACTTTACCAGAAGGTCCGATGGCGCTGTTCTAGCAATTCGTTTCTAATAGTGAAATCGTGTATCATATGTATGGGTGATTCTCTGTGAAATCAAAAACAAACAAAAAGTGTTTTCTGGAACTTTAGCAAAAATGTTCCAATTCCAAACCTTAGGTTTTAAGTTGTTTAAGGGGGTAACACCGTGTGACGCGCCTTTTTTCAACGTTTATTTATGAATTTTTTTGGGGTATAAAATAAAATGCGATCTTTCTCAAATTTTTATATGTTTTTATTAATGTTTACTAGACAAAAAAAATATTTTTTTTATAATATTTATGAGGTTTTATTTTGGTTTTGCCCACCTGAAGTAGACTCCTCGTTTTGGAGGCGATGGTGGGGGGGGGGGGGAAGCATTCAGGCTTCTGTGATCATCTGAAATCAAAAAAACACATAGATTATTGTTTGTTAGATGTCTCGCTATTACGCTAACCTTTAATATGCATATATTTTTCATAAAAAAAAATGACGGACTTTTAAGCAAAACATTTTTTTTTGTTTTTTTTTTGCCAAAATTGTTTAAAAAAATTAATTTATTGCTAAAAATTTTAATGTTTCAGAGGTTAGCGTAATAGTCTTGTATGTTAAGAATAACTGGTAAAAATTTCAGCACGATCGGTTGAATAGGTTTTTGTGAGTGCTTCCCCCACGACCAAAAAAAGTGGTTTCGAGAAATACGCGTTTAAAGTTTTGATAACAGATTTCTCGTAAAAAAATCAAACTTACCCTAATCGGCTATGCCTGGTCCATAGAGTAGTCCTTCGGTTTCATCAAAGTTTTCATCTGCAGCAGCCCTGAGAGCCCTCCGTAGAGTTTTAACCTCTTTTGAGTTGATTTCAGCGTCTTTGTTCGCTTTTAAAATGCGTGCATTGTCGACAACGTCGGAGTAATCCCTTGCTGTTTGGCCAATTGTTACTCCCATTGTCTCCATTATTTTCAGCACAGGTAGAAAACCTTCATTGAAGATACAGGCAGCTGTCAGTGTAGCGATTTCCAAAACTTTTTTGATCCATTATTGAGCAAAAAAGATTGACGCCCGCCTGGCCAACGCCGAGTAATCGCATGACGAAAGTAAACCGTCGATTTATTTCGTACGCGTTTTTGATCATCGGGCAAGAATCAATAAGATAATTTGAATCCTAGTCCTCTTTGTGAATTCATAAGAAATTTTATGGCACTGTCACATTCTTTACACTTCACAATATTTTCTAATACACCAAACACTAAATTGAAACAAATAAAAACGTACTTGAAAGACGGATCATGAGACACTTCAAAAGCATCGTTATGTTCGATTTTTTTTAGCAGATGTACTGACTAATGTAGTATCTTCTTCCGCGGTAAATTGATTACCGTGAAAAGATCTTTTTTTGCCTCCTTTATTTAGATACCGACTGTCTCTATTGTCGCGTCGGTCCATTTTCAAACTTGATGTTTACACGTCGAGTGAATAACGGTTACTGCTGAAATGTCCGAAATTTTGTAGGTTCAAAATTTTATACCTGTATATATCTATGTCGTATACTATAATACGTTACTTATAATATGTACACCTGCGTAGATATATAAAAATAAAGACAGAAGGGACAAGAGAGTGGGGACGGCCGGAGCAACTGCTGCCGACGAGCACTGCTGTTTGGAGCGTTACAATATACCTGCGGCGCGCTCGCTTCTTTTAGCTATATCTTTAAAAGTATTTTGAATTTCAATCTGAAATTTTCACACAATATTTTCAACATATTTTACTTGCGAAATATGTCAAAAACCCAACATCGATTTTTTGAAGTCGACACACGGTATTACCCCCTTAAGGCTCAATATAAGCATGTAGCAATTTTTTAAATTTTTTAACATCTTTCAACCTACATCTATTCAACAAAAATTAAATCTCTTAACAAAATAACAAAAAGAACTATTTGGCTAATTTTCTGAAATTTTCAACAAAAATGGTTTGAAATCCATTTACTACGACACTTTCCAATTAAACAGACCCATTTAAAACCTTAAAATTTTTGAAAAAGTGGTTTTGAGGGCTCGAACCATCACACTAAAAATCATGAAGATATATCTTTTCAATACAAAAGCGACTGCCATAGCCGTAAAATGGGTAATAAGTAATATTCAAATAAAAAATCGAAATAACGTGAAATACTGATTAAAAAACTATTAAAATGCATATTTGGCAGTATGGTCATTTTTAGCTAAGGGCGTTGTACGCGCCTTCAGTGATCGCGTATGACAATTTTCCGGGCGAAGGAAGCAGGGTGAAATCGGGAAAATAACAGAACACTTGAATAAACAATAACAATCACTATGTTTATTCCTAACAGTTGAACAATAAATATAAGTAAAATCTACATTAAATACTAATGACTTGTGCCATAATAATTAAAATGCGCGTGAAAAGGTCGAACGCGTTGCGCGCGCTTCAGAGCGCGTGGTGTGCTCAACTTTCTTCTCAAGTGGCTCGTGTACATCTAAATACGCAGAAACGCGGAAGAAAGTCGGAGAAAAGTCGCGAACCGAGGAAGAATATATCGCGTGATTTTGTGGGGCGTTAACCGCGGAACACCGCAATTAATTCGGGCGTTAAAACTAGTGCGGCCTGAACATACCGCCCGCCACGATATAATTGACAAATTTGATCATAAAACGATAACTTAATAAAGAGCTAGAGTACAAAATTCGACCGTAACAATAAGTTTCGAAAACTATATATATCACAAAAGCAACTTATTGAAAAACAATCTTAAAACTTTTATGTTATGCAAACGTACCGAACGCGCAATTCATTAATAAATAGAATAAAATTACTATACATCAAAATAAAAATTTGTAAAGATTAATTGTGACTAATACAATAAAAATACTACAAAATTCAATTCGAAAATTTGACAGAAATACAAATTGAAAAATCTAAAAATCTTCACTCTTCAGTCTTCTCTCTTCATACTTCTCTCTTCATGAAGAGTCAGTGTGTAGATTGGCCATTGAAAGGTCATGACCGCCCGCCATGACAAGACTCACCTGAGAGTGGTGAGCCACAGCCTCCACTGCATTTTCGTTTCCATTTTTTTGAGGTTTCACCAACTTTCTTTGATTTTTAACTCAAAAACTAGCCACTTTTAAGAAAAAAGTGTAATAATATTTTTTGTTGGAACAGTGGTCAAGTTATTACATATTTCACTGTATAAGTGCGAATAATAATGCGACGGATCATATGAAGGTTCATATAATTGATTTAAAGAAATTTTTAACCTATAAAAGTAACTTTTTAATATTGACCGGAATTGTACCAAGGCTGACCGATATTACCCCTTGCTGTTGGGTAAATCCGGTCAAAATACTTTTTTATATTTCGACTTATAGCTTCGATATCTTACATTTTTATATTAAACCAATAATAAATATTTAAAGTCAATGCTTTGAACTAACATAATAATTATTTAAAGTTAAAGAAAACAATTTGAAAGTGGAAATAACAAGCACGTTTGCTTAGGTGACCGGCAATACCCCGTTCTCCCCTATATTTTGCATAAAATTCCTTATTATTCATTTGTGCATACAATTCAGCTTGAAACCACTACGCACCAAATCTAGAACGAATGGGAATATAGAAAGCTAAATTTTAAGATTTTTTTCTTTGATAAAATTTATGGCAATTAGCTGGAATTCGAATGTCATAATACATCACAATGCACGATTTAACAAAATATCATAACGGGGTCCACACTAAATTGTTTTATATTCTTTACCTCATTTGCAACAAAAAATGTTCTTGCACTTTTTTCTTAAAAGGGGCTAATCATTGAGTTAGAAATCAAAGAAAGTTGGCAAAATCTCAAAAAATGAAAAAATGCATCTTTTGACCTGGAATTACCTTTGAAATATGACACTTTAAGCTCTAAAATTTGTTTGCACATTCTGGATATGACTACCAATACTTTCTCAGAGTTTTGGACATTTTGATTTTTGGACATGATTACTTGACATGGATTCACCAATTATACATATATATATATATATATATATATATATATATATATATATATATATATATATATATATATATATATATATATATGTATGTATAATTGGTGAAAAAAAAAAGATTGGCTAAAAAAAATCTAACCTCTATGGCCGTAACAGCACAAAGACATTATAACGAGCCTGCAGTTTTCGAGTTTAATATTGGTATAGGTGGTTGAGAAGTTAGGAACAAAGCTTTTTTCTATGTATTTTAACCCTTTGAACACGAATCTCAACTCAATTCTGGTTCATCACTAAAGCTTTTTACATAACCTCAAAAAACACCCCGAAACAGCAGATTTACGTGATTCCCAATCGCAGATGTGATAAAAAAATTAGTAACAAAGCGTATTCTCATACATTTTGTTCCGCTGATCACGAATCTCAACTCATTTCTGGTTCATCACTAAAGCGTTTCTACTTAACCTCAAAAAACACTCCAAAACGGCAGTATCACGTAGTCTCCAATGGCAGACGTGGTGAGTACATTAGAAACAAAGCCTATTTTCGTGCATTTTATTTAGCTGAGCACAAATCTGAATTCAATTTTGCGTGATCCCTCAAGCGTCCCTACTGTTACGGATGAGTAAAAGAAGTGACTACGCGGGGATCGAACCCGCATTCTGTGGATCCATAGGTTGCGTGCTCAACCACTGAGACACGCAGCACTCTGCTCATCCTGACTTCTTATTGTCGACATAAGTCACACATAGGATATGTGACACTATATAACCTCAAAAAGCACCCCGAAGCGGGAAGTTTCGCGTGGTACTCAATCGCAGAGGTAGTATAAGAATTAGGACAAAGTTCATTCGTGGCAGAAATGTAAAATACATTTCCTATTCTATTTTTTCTTATAAACAAGTTTCGTACCATTCGTAGCGTCAGAGTAACTTCGGATAAGTAACTGATGTTTTCTATTTACTTTCAAGTTGTGACTCCTCAGTATAAGTAGAATCGCTGGAGCCTCGTTAATTCTTCGAAGGAACTTAAAATGTACCAATAGTTTCAAAAGTTTCATACTTACAAACTTTTATTTCACTTCAGTGAAATACTTTCATTACATCTTGGAATTCCAAGAGAAAAACTTATACTCTCTGTAGAACTTAATTCTTTCCAAAATCATTTTTATGGCAAATATTTCAAAATTTTTTTTAGAATTAGTTTATTCCAAGCGTTATATCAGGACTATTATGATCAACACTTTTCAGAGCTAATACTCACAAACAGTTATTTTCAGAACTATTCCCCAAAACCAGTTATTTTCAGAACTATTCCCCAAAAACAGTTCTTTTCAGAGCTAATACTCATAAATAGTTCTTTTCAGAGCTAATACTCACAGACAGTTCTTTTCAGAGCTAAAACTCACAAACAGTTCTTTCATAACTAATAACCGCAAGCAGTGCTTTTCAGAACGAAATATTTTTTTCCAATAGTCATCCAATTTTAGCTTTATTTCCAATATGTCCTTAGCAGACATGGTGCATGGTGATAGATACTGCAACCCTTATAATTATTTAGACGTAGATGGTCACAAGGGGAAAGATTTGAGGTATCTCTCTAAACCTCTGAAAGGAAAGTTTCCTTCTTTTCCTCAAAGTGCTAAAATTTGTTGAGAATGCAGGCGCCGTTATAGTGAGAGTATTAAGAGTGTAGATTCTGAGTAAAAAATTTGCAAGCTTATCGACTAAAGATCCACAAAAGTTGAGTATCCTGACAATTGCTCCACAATCATGGTCTGTGAATAAAATTCCAAGTGAATTTGGATGCAGTTGGCCGCTAGATCAGAAGTCTAAAGAACTTAGAGCTTTAAAGGGTATTTTAGGATTACAGGAAATTACTTGTAACCATCCCAGCGATCAGTGTTTTTAGGTGAATTTATCAGATGTCTAAGTGTTGCAAGTTTATTGCAATTCTTACAACAATTAATGGAAGAGAAAGCTACTCATCCAGTTCAATTTAGTACCTGGTCTGGGACAGACCGATCGACTTTGCTAACGCAAATCCTTTCTACAAATGATTTTATCGATGAATTAAGCGACAAATTAGTTCTTTTAAAACCTCACAGCATCATAGCAAAACAACAGTCTCAGTTCTTCGAAAATAAAAAAATAGAATCTTGATGAAGGTGAAGCTTCTTACTAGCTTTGTTAGATTTCTCTGAAAATTACAAATACTTCGTTCAGGAGGCGTCACAGGCTTTTCACTTCAACAACACTCAATGTACCCTCTTTCCTGTGGTTTATTACTACAAACATAAATCAGTAATTCAACACAAATCTCTAGCTTTTTATCGGACAGTAAAAGGCATGACACAGGAGCTGTTTATACAGTGCAGAAAATGCTAATTCCACACATAAAACAAAGTCTGCGCGCAGAGAAAATTGTTTATTTCACTGACGGTGCTAAACAGCATTTCAAAATAAATTCCAAATGATCAATCAATGATCTCATCAATCATGAAACAGACTTTGGTGTGCAGGCTGAATGGCATTGTCACGCAACTGCTCACGGCTAAGGAGCATCCGATGGTGTTGGAGCCTTATTCAAGAGGGAAGCTGCAAGAAGTAGTCTCTTATGTAAACCAGCTAATGCCATTCTATCTTCTGAAAAACTTCTTAAATGGGGTCAGAATCATTTCAAAACAACTGATACATTTTTTTACAGCAAAATAGAACATGATAAGGTTGCTCAAAAGAGTCAGAGCTTCACACTAAATAAAAAACATGAGCTATTAATCAAAAGTTACTCTAATGCTACGACTGGTACGAAGCTTATTTACAAGCAAAATAGGAAATGTATTTAACATTCCTGTCTCGAAATCCTTACGAATGAGCTTAGTCCTAATTCTTTTACTACCTCTGTGATTGAGAACCACGTGAAACTGCTTTTTTAGGGTGTTTTTTGAGGTTAGGTAGAAACACTTTAGTGATGAACCAGAAATGAGTACAGAATCGTGTTCAACGGAACAAAATACATGATAATAAGCGTTGCTCCTCATTTTTTATCACATCTGCGATTGGGAATCATGTAAATCTGCTGTTTCGGGGTGTTTTTTAAGGTTGTGTAGGATAGCTTTAGTGATGAACCAGAAATGAGTTTAGATTCGTGTTCAGCGGAAAAAAATAGATGATAATAGGCTTTTTTCCTAATATTTTTATCACATCTGCAATTGGGAATCACGTAAATCTGCTGTTTCTGGGTGTTCTATGAGGTTATATAGGAACGCTTGAGTGTTGCGCCGGAAATAAGTTAAGTAAGAACAGAATCGTGTTCAGAGAGTTAATGTACATAGAAAAAAGGTTTGTTCCTAATTTCTCAACCACCTATACGAATATTAAATTCGAAAACTGCTGGCTCGTTATGACGTGTTTGTACTGTTACGGCCATACAGGTTAGATTTCCTGAATTTCGAAATCCTGCCACTCGGTATTAAAAAATAGAGATTCTAAGCTTTCATTTGCACCGTCGCCCGATTGCTTAGGATCAAACGGGCGATATATATTTGGGTAGAGGATTTCTTATTGAATTGCATGTAAGCAAAACTTACGTTTATGATTTTAAAATGTAAAATCTGTAACGTAAAGTTCCATTGAGTGACAGGAGTGATATTCTCCTTATTTCAATTGTCTTTCATGTACATGACGTATCTGATTTCAAATTTGAGTAATCTGTAATATATTTATGTATATTGCATTTAATTAAGTAAAGTTGTTTAATGAGTTGCGTATTACTATTAAGGGAAAATGTTTTCTAATTTTCAAAATTAGATGAAGAAAACTTTAAATAATATTAATACCGAATGCAAAATTTAATATTAAAACAGTCGATTATACCCTTAGCAAACTTAGGCAACCGTTGCAAATATGTAAAAAAACATCTACCAAAAGTAATTAAGCAGGCTTGTAAATGGGAAATTTTTGACAAATGATAATGAATCATCGATTATAGCATAGAGCCAATTACGAAATATGTATAAATGAATATTGACCCTTTCGAAAGCGAAAATCTGTTATATACAGTGTTATGCGCCGTTAAAAATTTGTGATATTAAGATGAAAAGAGAAAAAGAAAATTATAATTTACTTATTAATACAATTAGCGATTTGTATACGGTTAAAAGAAAAGAAACTTGGTTAACGTTATAAAATAGTAAGATGAAATCTATAGTTTTACATTTTGTATGAAATTGATATAAAACAGCTAAATAACGTAGTCGAAAGTCTTAAGTCACTCCTGTAGCTCCTTAATTGGCAAAAATAATTTTTTATTTATTAATAAATTCATATTTATTTTAATGTGATTAAATATTTTTAAGGATTGTATTTATCAGTTATTAATAATACTGGCTTTGACTTTGCTAGCAGTCGCTAGTTGCCTAGGGCCCAGGTAAACTGGTTTGACTGCGTGTGAAGTCAGGTAACCTTTGCATAAATAATTAGTTGCGATTTTGAATTTTATGATGTATAAAACGGCTAAGGATTGTATTGGTGACGACTGATGCAAATCATTGGTTGGTAGGTTAAAATAAAATCTAACACGCCTTTCTTTTGCAAATTAAGGAGTTATGCAATAAGTAGAATAACGAGTAAGTGTTCCGATGCCGTTTCCTCTCTCCGAATTTTGCACGGTTTTCTCGAAAGCATTGGGCAAATGTTTGGAATTAGGTGATTTTGAGTCCATGTAAATGCTTAAAATCACAGGCAGCACTTATAAGAATATCTTTACAATACCAAGTGACCATATAAACTTTAAATTTGCTTGAAATATATTATAGTTTGTTGCAATAGTATCGAGGTGAGTCCGATTTATTGTTAATGTTCTAACCTTTAATGTATTTTTACGATAATGTGACTTATGGGCCATATTTTATCGATAGGGCGCTTCCAGCAGAAAACCGTGAGCTTTAAGGGAGTTTGCCTCCATGGTTGTGAAGGTCCTGTGTGCGGAGAAGCTATCGCAGGGCTTAACTGTAATTGTTTTTGCTGAGAAGCGGGGTCGTGAAATGATTTCCATTTAGGCATATATCTATTGTTTGTGACGATGACGTTCTGGGCTGGCGAAGCCTCAAAATTCCCCCAGCTAGGGACGAGTCATGAACGTCCTGAGGTTGTTATCGACTCCAAAGGGAGCTTGCTACATGGTATATGAGAGTCACCCGTGAACAGTAAAGCCGAAAGACCGAGCTTGGGCCGTCTAGCTGGGAAGCGGAGCCAATAAGAAGGAACGTCATCTCGGGCTTGAATTGAGCAATGTTTGTTTATGCCATTAACATTCTGGTGAAGTCTTAGTAGCCCCAGCTTAGGGCGATCTGTGATCATCCTGAGGCTGTTAGGGTCTCAATAAGGAGTTTACCTCCATGGTATATGTAGGCATCTTGCGAAAAGACTGATGAAGGAAACGTCATTTTAGGCTGTAATTGATTTGATAAAGTGTAAGATTTAAAATTCGCGTTTTTAGATTCACCTCGGGCTATCTCAACAAAGGCTCACACTGTTTTACGGATATTTTCACTTCGACTGTTGATAGAATTTAGCAAAATTTAATACAGTAAAAGTAGTACAAAATTAAACAGATTTTGTACGAGGGGGAGGATTGTTACGAATAGAATCCGTTAGCAAATGCAAAAGGCTTTCAAAATGTTGTTATATGTACAAACGCGATAACGTTCTCGGATGTCTTTGCGACGGCGACTGTTGGCGGCTCGAGAGCGGCTCATTCGAGCTCAGAATGATTGACACATACGTCAGATTGATTCTGGCCTCCATACGGATTGGTTGCTACGAAGGGCTTTATAATATTCGGCAAATAAATAGTGAATTTCATCGTATAATGTTATTAATTATTTATATCCAATTCCTTATATTTATATTGTCCCGAACCAGCACGTTGAAGTTTTAGATTCTGAGTTTGGTCGAGATCATTATAGACTACACGGCATAGTCAAAACGAGAGAAGGCAAGACTTTCGACCAAACTCTTCCTCATACCATGCGCTAGCGCCCGCTTACAGTGTTTGAGTGAATAGAGAGAATCATGAACACCACGTAATACGTGCATCACGTGTTTTCCCCAATCAAGGGTAGGTGTGATCCATACACCTAGATTCTTCACCTCGCTCTCATACCGTAGACATTGCTCATTCACACGTACCTTCGGGATAGATTGTGGGTTCAACAGATTAGTGTAGAACTGACTACCCTTTAGGATAACCTTCGTTTTTTTAAAATTGACTTGCAGACCGTTCGCCGAAGCCCATGCGGCAATCGCTAATTGGTGCAATGTCTTCATCAATCTCAAATCATATGCTTGGATACTCTAAGTACTGAAGGCAAGTCGTTAATGACAATAGAGAAAAGTAGTGACCCAAGCACACTGCCTTCTGGCACTCCAGCGATAGAGTGCAGATAATCAGAGACTATTCCCTCTTCATCAACTATGGCTTGGAGGCGGTCGTGCAAATATGAATAGAACCATTTTAAAGTATGGTCAGAGCAGTTTGCTGTGCAAAGTTTTTTTAGAAGTAGAGCATGTGGTACTGTGTCAAAGGCCTTCGAGAAATCGAATGGCACGAGTACAATGACCTTACGCCCGTCAATGGCAAGACGCACATCTTCGAGCACATCGAGAAGAGCTGATTGTGTGCTATGCTTCTTGCGAAAACCAGCTTGACTAGGGGTTTTGCTCTTACAGAGGGGCTGTAGTAAAGCACTTGTCCAAGTGGCCGGGAAGACGGCTTTAGCGACTGACGCATTAAAGATGATGGTCAATGGTTTTAGCAGTGCGGGGAGTGCTTTTTTGAACATTTCCGAGGAGACGCCGTCTTGGCCGATCGCTTTTGAGCTGCCACCTAATACAGCTGTCTCAACTTCGTTCTCAGTAACTGGTCGCGGTGTGAAAAGTTCGCTAGCAGGCAAACTCGTAAGGACAGCAATGGCTGCTTGTAAATCGGCAGGAGCAAGTGGCTGAGTGCCAGTACTAATCGATGCGTAATGTGCATTTAGAGCAGCCGGTGTAAAAAATGTAAAGGGTGGTGGCATTCTGGAGCTCGTGACGCCGAGTTTGCGCAGAAATTTTCACTTAGACTTTGGATCAGGTTCACTCTCCAGTTTTGCCGCGTAATAGCGGTTCTTGGCTGTGTCTAGTGAATTGCAAACTTGACTACGGAGAGCTCTGAAATTCAAAAAGTCCGTAATCAAACCAGATTGTTAGGCGACTTTATATGCACGGTCACGCTGGCGCATAAGCTTGCGAAGCTCGGGCTTAACCTACGGTTTGCGTTTCGAAGATATCGTGATTTCTTTTTTAGGCGCGACCTCTACTACTTTCTACTCTATTCACTAAATTACTATCTGTACTACTGACTAAATTATTTTCTAAATTACATACTAACTTATCACTAATACTATTTTCGTAAAGGGCGGATACGCCCTTAAGAGATTTTGCGAGATTATGGAGTTAAGGTACTCCGTAGAAACGTTAGAGAGATTTCTCGATAAGTAAGTTTTATTAGTTGCACGCGGTTTATGAATAAAATCATGTCATGCTATGAAAGGCACCTCGGACTTATGATACTCGCGCAGGGCCGAGACATCATTAATAATGAACAGATCTAACCATGTGTGGGAGGGGCGGTCCCTCCAAATAACATGATGTGTCGATTCTGTCGGTACAAGAAAAAGTGCGCGAGTTTCCACACAAGTTTTCAAGAAATCCGAAGCACCATTCATGACAGCCATATTCATATTAAAATCTCCTGTGACAATAATATTATTAAAAAACGGTAGAAATTCCGACAAAGAGTGAAAGAATTGGCGAGGATAGGCAGCAGATGGACGACGATATACGACAGCAAAAATGAGCTTATTATTCTTGCTCGTTAGTTCAAGAATTAAGTATTCCGGAGTGTTGTCATACAGCGGGTCTGAATGGGCAAGGATCTTAACATCGAAATAATTTCGAACGTATACACCGACACCTCCTTACTTACACACTCTATCAAGTCTTAAAAAGTGGAAGCCATCGAGCGAGACTACATTATCAGTTTTAGGCGGCGTCAGAAACGTTACCGTGACTGCGACAATATCAAAATCGTATTTGGCGCATCGATGCTCAAGTAAATTAAAATTCGTTTTTAGCCTATTAACATTTATGTGCGCCACGGTTATGGTTTCCAAGGATACCACGTGTACCGGCTGACCCACAGCCCGTCAATGTTGTGTCTGGTTACTTGCCTGAGTGGCTGTATTTGCTTCATTTCCTGTCTCCATCGGGACATACGACGAAGTTCGTATGTCTTTTTCTTTTGGGCGAGGAGACAGGACGGTTAAGTCGCGGTCGCTCTGAATTGAGATAGGCTCTGAGTCTCGAGTCGCTCTTATAAATACGATGAGATTTCGGATAAATGGTCTCGTATAATTTAGCTCTTTATTAGCTTCAAAGGCCTTGCGCCAAAGCAGGAATACAGCTATAGGCCAAAGAGGCCGAAGAAAAATTTGCGAGTTGCCACCTAAGCCAAAGATCGCATCGCAGTTCAAACCGCTTAGTTTACTGCTGTTTGCCGTAATGCTGTCGCCTGTTAGTGGAACTCATTTTTATGGCGAGGAAACGATACTGCGGCGTAGTCAAGGCAGACACACCAACATCTTGTTGCTGCTGGTTGGAGTTCGGTAAGGGCTCTTGGGTGTGTCCTGCCCAATTTCGCGATTCGATGACAAAGTTTTTTAGATAAGCGAGGTCCATCGCAGTAAAAATCTTCTCGATTATGGCCGCGTCCGAAAGTTCAAGAGCCACCGGAATGCCCGTGATACACAGAGAGAATTTTGCGGGACCCGCTGTCTCAAAGGCACAGTCAGCAGCTCTATCTCCACCTGAATACGCCACCTTCCCAAATTAGGCGACCGGGTTGCGCAAAGCTGCGGCAGTGGGAGGCCCAGGCAGTAATAGAGCGGTGCCCTCTGTTGGTGAAAAGGCAGCTGCCCAAAACTCTGCGTAGACCGTTCGCGCCAAAGCGACAGCGTGGGTTATCCATTTTACGGAAAACAAAGTGCGGTTCCCGTGCGGTGCATGATAAATAATTGTGTATAATAAAGCCAAAATAAGTGCAGTATAATTTAATAACAGAACGAGATGGACGAGTTCTTAGTGAAGTACATATTCGAACATTTTATGATTTCTTTTTATTTTATATAAAATCAACTGTATTCAATTAAAAGCAGATAAATGGGTGTTTTTGTGATTCTGATCACAAATTCGCTAACCATCACCGAATTAAATAGAATATATAAGTACACATTGAAACATTTAATAAAGTTGGAGGAAGCGGTTTCTTACTTTTTTATGGGGTGACAAATATTTAATTATGAACTTCATTATCGTAAGTTTTATAGGTAAAAGCCGTAAAAATATTTTTACCATTTTTTAGAGCAGATAATTTATAATGTGATACGAAAACTTCTTATAATATATTAAGTACATTAGAGAACTAAATAAAGTCACTTTGAATCGATTAAAACCAAACGAAGTTGCTAATTGGAGGTGCGCCACATTGTGTTATAATAAAAGTTTCTTGAAATATGCCAAAAATAATATGCTTCCTATTATTGGTCATAGATATTCATACTCTTTTATAAAATATTTATCTGCGAGTTTTAAATGTATAATTTAATGTCACATTATTCATTATAAACTGAATGTATTAATGGCTGGAAAACGACACGTTATAATATATATAGTTCAAATAAACAATTTTCGATAGCCGTCTATACTTTTTTCTGCACGACTGAGTCATCCAGAAATGATAGCGCAGCTCGTCATACGCGTGGTAGCACCGCATTCCGTGTTTCTGTGATACCTGGGCTCGCAAACTTCTGCGCGTGTGTCTCTCTCAATTTTTGGGCGACCCGGTCGCGCAAAAATGGGAGCGCAGGCTTAGCATATGTGTGATGGCACTGCGCACCATGCCTTTGAGTCAGCAGGTCCCGCACAATTCTCTCCGTGTACGAATCTCGCATATGTCTGTATCTGCTTTACTTCACGTTAGAGCGTTGAGATTTTCACGAATTGAGGTAATTTCTACACGATGCTCAGCGTGCCTACTCTCATTTGACTTCTCAAGGGATTCGAACCGTTCCGTGAGACCTTTAATGGCAGTCTCTTGTCGCTCGGAAGTGGCGTCACGTTTAGACTCATTATTTCTATATTCCGCGAGGAACTCTTTAATCCAATTCGGAGGCTCCTGTGACATCACGGCTGAGGGCACGTGAACAGAAGGTTGTGTTATTTTATCGCGTTCACTATCAACAGAAACGAAGCCAACTCTCGCCCGAGGTAGCTTGTACTTAATGGAAAAAGTTCCAGCAGGAATCCAGCTCACCTAGAGAAACTCCACTCCCGAAACATGTGTGCACGATATTAGAAAATTGACATAAAGAGAGCACTCACAATCAACGCGTCTGTCTTACTTATCCCTCTGCAGACGCCACCCGCCACCCGCCCTCATCGCGTGACCGGACCTGCTTGCGCGAGCCCGCAGCATCACCAGGCCGCGAGCCCGCACCGCGTGCCCGAAACTGCGCGCGCGAACCCGCAGTGCCACCTCGCGGTCGAGCAGAAAGCGTTGGCGCGCCTTTCCAGCAACTCATTTTTACTTGAGAGGAATAGAGAGAGTGAGAGAGAGAGAGAGAGAGAGAGAGAGAGAGAGAGAGAGAGAGAAGCACAAGCGAACTCGGCACAGGCAAACGGATATTTTTATATACCCTTACGCGAGATAGATAGGTCACATATGCTACAAATCCCTCTATTCATGTTATGTAAAGCGTAAGAGACTTAGATGTTACAAGCATGCGTTACTCCGAGAATAGTAGTACCGATGAATTCATGCCGTGAACACAATAAAAAGCCTGCGAGCATTATCGAAGACTACCGAGAGAAACAGAGAGAGAGAGAGAGAGAGCGAGCAAGAGAGGGGGGAAGGGAGGGAGGGACAGAGAGAGAGAGTCATCTACTGTGACCTGCTCTAAAGCCAGCTTACCGTGAGATGAAAAGGTTGTGTTTCTCAATGTGACACAGAAGTTGCTTAGATAGAATCTTCTCTAGTAACTTAGAGTACTCAGCCAACCTAGCAATGGGTCGTAGCTCAGATATGTCGGATAGAGCTGGTACTTTGGGAATAGGAGTAATAAGAGTCTGTTTCCAAAGCGCTGGATAAGATGCCTTGGTGACTGATAGATTGAAAATTGTGGTGAGTGTTTCGAGAATGGTGGGACATGATAGTGAGAGATGTTTAATAGTGATTGTATCAAGCCCGTAAGTCTTGGACTTGGCTGAGGCAAATGCTTCAGAGATATCACTGGGGGTGATGTTAGAGGAAGTTAGTAAATGTATATGAGACGGAGCTGAGGGGAGAGGTGGTAGTGGGAGTACAGGAGATGATCTAGATGCGTTAGCGACGGATGCAAAATGATTATTGATATCATTGTGTGAAAAGAGCGAATAAGGCGAGGTTGATCTAGAGGATGTTATGCCTAGCCTGTTGAGAGAACTCCATAGACGATTTGAGCGTTGAGCTCTGGCTATTTCATTAGCATAATAAGCGTTTTTTGAGTTTCGAAGCTTTTGTAGGACTCTTGCACGCAGAGCTCGATATTCGGTAAGTTGCTGTCCCCTGTAACGTGCTCTCTTATAAGCTCTATCGCGTTCTTTCATGGCGGAGCGGATGTCAGATGAGACCCATGGTTTTCGGCGATTACATATATTAACGGAATGAAAAGGTGCAAATTTATTAAGGGAGCAAGTGACAGCATTGTTAAATCGAGTGACTAATTGATTAATATTATTGTATTGTTTAACATCATTCAAATTATTGGATAAATCAGCGAGATACTGAGCTCTGTTGAGACCATGGAGATCACGAGTTTTAATTTGACGAGAAATATTGCGCATAATACTAAAAGGTATAGTCAATTCTATACTGTCGGGCCCATAGGTAAACGGAGCATCTGATTTGCTATATCTTATAACCGCTGAAGGCGAATGTACAATAAATAGGTCGAGCCATGTGTGAGATTGAAGACGTTGTGCGTTGATCGTATGATGAGTTGGCCCAGAAGGAACAAGATACAGAGCATTCGATCGAATGATGTCATACATGTATTTGGCTTCGTATGACGTAGTAGATAACATATTCATATTGAAATCACCCGTTATAACTATACTGTCGTAACGTGTGAAAAAAGCTGAGAGTTTGTGAAAAAACTACTGAAAATAAGAGTGATTTGCAATCATGGGTGATTTCTATTATAATATACTCAGGGACGCTGTCATCACGGACATCGGACGTCGCAAGAGTCTTAAACTTAAAGTTGTTGTTAATGTATATAGCGATTCCTCCACCTGCACGTCTTACGCGGTCATGCCGAATCAGGGCATACCCGTCAATGGCCACAGATATGTCTTTGTCCTCACTAGACAGTTTTGATTCTGTGATGCCTACTATATGTTTGGGGTGAAGGTCAAGATATGCTTCTACTTCCTCGAAATGGTTTGTAAGACCATTGACGTTGGCATGCATGATTTCGACACCACCGAGGAGGACAGGGGGTGGGGAGTGTACCGTATTCGTATTAACCGATCTTAATTCTAAGAATTGTCGCTCGCGTTGGCACCTGTCGGAAAATGCGGTGAGACATTAGCACCTGACATATCGGACATCTCAATAAGATTGCCGGACAAATTATTTAAGACCTGAGGGGCCCGTTTTCTAGCTTCTATTATCGGCTGGCAAGCTAGTAAGTTATAATCACTATTGATCGGAATAAGAGGAGATGCATTATCTTTGCACATGTGTACCACCAAGTTGATAACTCTGGGTCGTTTGTACCCTAATTTACTAGACTGCGATCTGGCTTTTAACAAAAGATTATATACATGCCTAGGGTACAAAGTTGGCAGAAATATCAACGAGGTGGAAGCGTGACCGAACACCATTGCTGCTGTGAATGATTTTACATTAAGCCGCGTGAAAACTGCGTGGTCACGAATATGAACAGATTTAAATTTTACTACTACGCTACGAAAATTTCCGGAACGTGAAGATAATGAATTACCATTATGCGGGTGCGTATTGGACTCTTGAGATCGAAAAACAGGAGCTGATTGTTGTCGATTTTCCAAGGATGTGGCCGAAGTCCGCGGAAAATCCTCCGCTGACAAGATATCCCCAACAAGATTGGGCAAATTCAAGACTCCCAGAACCTTTATGGCAATCTGGTGTGGGATCAGCAAAATGTCGAGTGGGATACCGGAGATGATAAGTTCCGCAGAATCAAAAGTAGCTGCAGGTGCTGGGGTTACAGTGGTATTACCCAGCGAAGATCTGTTGTCAAGTGCTTCAACTTTCTGATTCAACTCTTGGAGTTATGCATTTTGCGACTCAGCCGTTTGGACACATTTTTGTATTTGTGATTGTTGGTCTTCGAGTCTTGTGTTAATTGCAGTCAAGTCATGTAGCCTTTCTTCAATTAGGTTCTCTTGTCTCGTTCAAAATTGTTCAAACTGCTTTTGTTGTGTTTCTTTTAATGCATTGAATTCTGCAGAAATCAGTTGCGTCTGCTGCAGCATAAGTTGCTTCATCATATTTAGCATATCATCAGCATTCTCGGATTTTTCGATTTGTTTGGCGCTCGACGCAGTCGCTGTAGAGTAAGCCGGTAGTCCAAGCGCAGACAAATTCGTGGAAGGGCTAGCGGCAGTCAACTGTTGCTGTAGTAACAGTGGGGGAACATACTGTTCTCCAGTAGTTGGTATTGCGAACGGCGTGGAGCGAGAGAGAGATGGAGATAGAGACGGAGAAGATGAAGACATGAAGATGTGCCTGCGGCAGCCGTAGTGTTGTCGTGTCCAGCTGCGGTGGAGAGGGGAGAGGCATTGGTGAGTGCGTCTGCTAGTGTGTAGGTAGGATAGGCATGAGAGCCGCCGGCCGCTGATGTGTGTGTATGCTCTACTGAAGAGACACCGGCTGCTTTATTACCAGCTGAATGCGACAAATGATGCTGCATAGAGCGATGCGGATTCGCATTATTATTAGCCAAGAGCGAATCCAAAAGTGCCGGGGCGTTTGTGCACTTGTTTAGGCGGAGATTTCTGAGGTCGTCTGTACCGTCAGAATTAGTAGCAGATAGTTTGCTTGGCGAAAGAGAAGTGTCTGCTATACGCTTTCGGCTATCAACACAACACGTCAGAGAGCCATCTCCGTTGAACCACACTTCGCGTACACAGTTTCTGTGATAAAGAATTGCACATTTGTTGCACTGGGATGCTTCCAGATCGCCACGAGTTACGTAGGAAGAGCAGAAACCACATTTTTGAAGCCGAGCAGACATGTTAGAGACCGGTCGAAAACAAAACAAAACGTAAGGCGCAGCAGTCAAATGTGTGTGAAGACCAGTCCTTGAGCGTGCGCAGGAAAGCAGAGAGGCAAGACGACAAACAGCCTGATAAATAGACAAACCTCAAGTTTCTTGTGTTAAAGAATGGATAATCTTTGAGTATGACAAAGATATTGATGCCTTCGAACACACGAAATGAAAGCCAGCAAAGTAAGCCTTCACGTGACCGATTTATGTGTTTATGCCGTATTTGAAATAAAACTTAATACAGTTAAAAGACGGAGCACTATTAGAAGCGACTTCTAACTCAAAAGGGAGAGAGAGAGAGAGAGAGAGAGAGAGGAAGGGATGGAGAGAGAGAGAGAGAGGAAGGGATGGAGAGAGAGTGAGAGAGCGCGTGTGTATATGTGAATCCACCTCACTGAACGATAACTGCAGTTGTCTGCCGTCGGTAAGGTTATGGAGCTGCAAGATGGCGACGAGCGCTGACACGTGCACGGGTCTGTCTAGACGTGCACGGCTGAGCGTCAGGCCACGCTCTCCATGGGCAGAGTTACGGCGCATCACTGCCGCCACAGTTCCCCCCACTCCTCCGCTAAAAGCAATCTCGTTGATGGAAAATTTCACTCGTTTGCCTAGCGTTGAAACATTTATAGACCTGAAGAAATAATGTGTACATGTAACATTGAAGATTATTTATACTTTCTTTTAAAGAGGAAGGGTGAAGGCCCCGACCAATGCCTCACCTGTGTGGTTCTCTGCATTGCATAACCATTCCATAGACTTCCTCTTTATGGTTTCTTTTAATAGAGACCCCCAGTGAACGCACTTGACAAATTTTCTTACGAAAAAAAAGTCAGAGGTATTGACCGATATGAATCCGGACCGCCAGCGTGAAGGTCTGAGCCTTAATCTATTGGAGCGAAAAATTCAAGTTTGGAGTTGTCAACCGATAATAACGGTTGTACGGTGAAAATATGAGATGATGGTGGGAAGTTTCTTTAAATTAACAAATGCATTACTATATGTACCCTGCATCACGTAGTTCGTTGACAATAAAGTTAATATCGTTATTATGAATCCCACATGGGTTTTAGCAATAATTACTCGGAGACGATCGACTAATACATTAGGATCATCCCAATCATCAAATCCATATTTTCGATCTCTCTTTCTTCTCCAATTCTCGTATGAAGCATCAATGATGAATCTAGAACCAAAATTCGTTTTATAATTTTGGTGAACAAGTAGCGATCATATTACTTCTATCATAAGTGGATGGAATAGATTCATATGCAGTGGCTCGCAGAAAATCGCTAGTCAGCGATAAGCCTTTCATTAGGGACTTTTTTAAAAAGTAATTCAAACAACCCTTTAGTTATAGGATATCTCAAGTCATTCTCTTTAACATAACAATTTTCTTATAACCTCCATATACGTTATCCAGATAACTTTTACATCTACCATTAAGTCTCCAGATATACTTATCAATGAGAGCAATAGTCTTCTCATTGCTGAATGAAACATCTCTAAGAGAATTATCAATATCTTGAGTTTTATCAGACTCATTAATGTCCTCTGATATCATACAATTGATTCCTCTATCGGTAGAAATGTTATCAAGCGGATAGATGATTGGCTTGAAAGAATTAGTTTCAACATTTCATCTATTCATGTTGTCGCTTTAACAGCTCACGGTAAAATGATGAATATATCAAATACAAACCATCTATTTATAGCAAATCAATATGTGACGTAAAGTGCAACTCTGTAGCATAAATTGCAACTCCGTTACATAAAGTGGCAACTCTGTAGCATAAAGTGTGACTCTGCCGCATAAAGTACGACTCTGTAGCATAGAGTCTGGCTGTCGCATAAAGTGCGACTCTGTAAAATAAAGTGTGACAGTGTCGCATAAAGTGCGACTCTATCGCATAAAGTGCAACTCACACATACACTCTCTCTCTCTCTCTCTCTCTCTCTCTCTCTCTTCCTCTCAAGTAAAAATGACTTGCTGGAAAGGTGCGGCAACGCTTTCTACTCGACCGCGAGGTGGCACTGCGGGCACGCACGCGCAGGTTCGGGCACACGGCAAGCGGGTTGGTGATGCTGCGGGCTCGCACGTGCAGGTCCGGACACGCGGTGCGGGCAGGTAGCGTTGCCGGACCCGCGGTCGGGAAGGCGCCTCAGCAGTCGGGTAGGAGAACCTGCAGGCGAGTGGCGGAGAGGAGCCAGAATTCACGGTCAGGTAGGGAAGGGGAGGGAGGTGACCTAGAAACCCCATGGGGGGTTCTGGCCCAGGTGACTTAAAAATATCTGAAAAAACTTTAAGCATTCTACATACTAAAAAGAGCATGTCAGTCGAAATTAAAAAAACCGTTTCTCAATTTATTAGTATTTAGATTCTATAAACTAAATAAATTGTTTCAATATAAACTTTTTTATTCTAATACATTTCTTTTTAAATTGCTCTATCTCTTTGTTATTAATATCTCAAAAAAAGTGTGTTCTTTTATCATTGATTATTGTCAAAATATAAATTACAAAAAATTATAAGCTTATGATCAAAAAAATCGCATTATCGATTTTCAAATATCGTAAATAGAAAAATCATTATAAAACAAAAACGATTCGAGGAATCATTTTTTCTGATTTCGTATGTTCATCAAAAAACAGATAAAAATTCATCAAATTATTATAATTAGTAAAAAATTTAGGATTATGGTGAGTTAATATATTATATCATTACATAAAAAGGTATGGATTATAAAAATCGTTATAACACAAAAACGCATTGAAGAAATTTTGTAGTCTTTTTAATTTTGAATCTTTAATAAAAAACAATGAGCTTTGAATAAACAAAAATTACTGTTTAATACCAAGAAATAAGCGACCAAATAAAAAAAATCATTAAAATGAAAAATCATTGTAAAACAAATACGAGTCAATGATTCTCAAAAAACAAAAACCGCTGCCAATTAATTGGCACTTCGCTTCCTCAAACTAAATAAATTTTTTCAATATAAATTTCTTAATTCTTATACATTATTTTAAATTGCTATATTTCTTTCTCATTGATACCTCAAAACAGGTGGGTTTTTTATCATCGATTGTTGTCAAGAGATAAATTACAAAAAATTATATGTGATCATAAATTGCATTATCTATTTCAAAATATTTAAATAGAGAAGTCGTTATAAAACAAAAACGAATTGAGGAATCTTTCATTTTTTTCTGATTTCGTATATTCATCAAAAAATGAATTTAAATTCGTTCGTTTAATAGAAAATGACCGCGATATTTTCGAGATATAAGTAATGACATTAAAAAAAATATATCCTAAATATCTTGAAAGATAAAATACATTACAGTCTCGGCAAAGAGCTCAGCCTAGAGATAATGGAAAGTTATCTTTTACAGATCAATTAATTTTAAACATTATCCGTCATATGTTTCCGAGATATCGTCATTTAATCCAAATATCACGTTTTCGTGTATAACAAAAGAAGAAAGATAACTTATAGAAAATTTCGCTTCGGAGAAAATAGGTAACTTTATGCTCTTTTAGATACATTTACACTAAAGGGTTCATATTATTTTTGTTTTTTTTTCAACAATTACAACCGTTGCAGTAATACTATTTTACGTCCTAAATAATAAATTGATACCATCAAATTATTTCTTTCTCAAAGAGAAAGCTTTGTGATGGTAACAAATTTTGTTTGTGTTTTTTTTTAACGTATAAACATGTTTTATGCCTTAAGGAGTCCGAATACACTAGTCTGAGACGGCCCGTACTAACACCCAATTATTAAAATTTATTATAACTATTATGAATTCATAGAATTAAAGTTCTATAGGATGCGTAGAAAATTGTAAATTAAAAATACTAGCGCGCTTACATAAGTATAGCAAGCGCGCTTACATACGTAAAGCAAGCGCGCTTACATACGTAAAGCAAGCGCGTTTACATACGTAAAGCAAGCGCGTTTACATACGTAAAGCAAGCGCGCTAATAGTCCACGGCGAATTCGCGAATATACGAGAGTGGGGAATCGCGATTAGAAAGAGAGGGAAGATGGGAGCGAGAGAGATGGAGAGAGTAGGCCCGAGTATAAATTGCCCTGCCTAAGAAGTCAGTTCTCTCTGACTTCTCAAGCCGTGGCTAGCTATCAAGCGGGCCTCGCGCTCGGGAGATAAGTTAAAGACTCGAGCCACTTTTGTACGCACACGGTGATGTAGCCAACCTTTGCTAATTCACCGCGTGTTTCTCTCTCTTAGCTTCCCTCTCCTTCACCCCACTCCACTTACAAAATACCTATCCGTAAAATAAACTAACAGTCACAGTAATGCGTTTCATCATTGTATTATACCTTCTCCCGTTCCGATTACCCCATTTGGATGCATTGGATTCCATTAAGTAGCTACTGGAGGGAGAAACGTGCTACCCAAATTCCTTGAAAGCATAGCTCGTGGAGGCCATTGTGCCTCAAACACCGTTACACTCTTGCTGCTCCTATCACGGCAGCTGCAGGAGCGTAACTATGAAGGGTATAAGAAAAAAATCAGAGGCTTTTTCCGGCGAACTCTCTCGAGTCAGTACGCGAACCGCGTTGAAATACATTATTTAACATTACTTCTGCTCTAGACAGAAAAGAAATGGCTTATGTCCATCACAAGTCTTAGAAATGTATGTATGTGTGTGTGTGAGTGTATGTGTGAGTATGTGGCATGTCACCATTCTTTCAATCTGCGGTATAACTTTCCGAAACTTTGCACAGATCTTTGGTATCAATACCCTGTATGCGCTTGAAAGATTCAGAGAAAATGGTCAAATAAATTCTTTTTATGACCATTTTTCAAATTTTAAGAATTTTCAAATATTGTTTTTTTAATTTTTTTTTCAATGAAGGAGAGGTTCTTGGAAGCGAATTTTTTACACAATAAAGTAGTCATACAATTCTTCATTTTAAGGGGTAACACCACTCTAGCGGCCCGAAAAAATGCCTAATTTGTACGATTTTTTACAAGAGTAGGAAAGAAGGGATCAAATTTTCTTTTTGATGGTTTACTATACATATATTGAGGTACAAAAATATATTCTTTTTTTACATTTAAATACAAAATGGCGGCTATACAGCCAATCTCGTGAGAAGCCTTTTTCAAACTGGGAGAACAGATTACTCGTAAATTATTGCATGGATTTGGATTGAAATTTTTACTGTAGCTTCATAAATAGATTCTCTAAAGAAGTACGTAGCCGTATTTCGATTGAATGTAAATTTTTTTTATAAACAATTTACATCGATTGTTCTACGTCGATTTTTCGAGAAAAATCGACTTTTTTTCAGAAGTGCGCCATTTCTACAAAAATTGAAATAAGAAGAAAACCCTACGTACTTCCAAAGTTAACGTTATATAGATTAAGAATTTATTTGGTTTTTTGTTCCAGGTCTGATACTTTCCGAAAAAAGTGTTCTCCCGTTTGGAGGTTTGAGAAAAAGACTTCTCACGAGATTCGCTGTATAGCCGCCATTTTGTATTTAAATGTAAAAAACAAATATATTTTTGTACCTCAGTATATATATATAGTAAACTCTCAAAATAGAAATTTCATCCCTTCTGTCCTACTCTTGTAAAAAATCGTACAAATTAGGAAATTTTTTCTGGACGCTGGAGTGATGTTACCCCTTAAAAGAAAAATTTTCTAAGTTTCGAAAAAATTTTCGATGATTTTACAAAACCCAAAATTTTTTAAAAACCTTGTTCCGAATAGATCATATATAAAAATTGACCAACGTAAATGAATCTAAATATAGAAACTTATCCAGTCTCAATGTTGTGCAATTTTTCTAGTATTTTAAATGGTTTATGTCATAGTTTGATGTAATTTACTTCGGATAGTTTACGTTATGGAGACTTAAATAATTTTAGTGAAAAGCTGATAATAAAACCTTTATTTAGAATGGTGGCAGCATTTTTTAAGCTGTTTGCATTATCAGTTATATCCGTTATAATATTATGAAAATTCTCAGGTGGTAAATTGGGGATGACGTTGTAGGATCGTATTTTGCATTGTCCGAATTTACTACCCAAAATATTTCCTAATATTAAAAAAAGCATAACTTTCGATCCAAATAACTTCAGAAATGCTGCGACCACTGAAACTAAAGGTCTTGCTATCAGCTTTTAAATAACATTTTGTACAAGTATCCATGACTTAAACTACCGGAAATAAATTACATCAATCGATGACATAAACCATTTAAGATGCTAGAGTAATTGCACAATATTGAGACTGGAACAGATTCTATATTTAGATCTATTTACGTTTGCAAATTTTTAAGTAGATTCTATTCGGAACAAATATTCAAAAAAAATTTGGGTATTGAAAAATCATCGAAAATTAGAGTATTGAAAAACGTTCAAAGATAGCCTGTTTTTTGTTATTATTTGACGCATATGGCTCTTCACTTGGAAAGAAAAATGTTTTTATGAAGCAGATGTGGTTTACTTTCCATTTTAGTAACATAGTAAAATACTAAAAATGTTTGGACTTGATTTATAACGTTTTAATAATTTTTTTACAAAATTTATTTAAAAAAGTGTATAAATGCACTTAAATAACTTTGAAATCGAGGTAGGAACTTTTAAATCCCAAGGTCCAGCGTCTGTCATACAGGAGAGTTATTTTTTTCACATTTGTCAACTTTTGAAAGGATTACAAGAAGGAAAATCGAAACTTTGAAAATTTAGAACCGCCTTAATGTACATCAATTAAAGATATACCTTCCAGAATTATGTAATTAACCAGACAATTGGCAATGTTCCTTCACATTCAACATTTCTCTAAACAAAGGTATTGTTTACTCTTAGTCTGTTTATTGTTTACGCTAGTTTTGCTGAAAACGAAAAGAAGACACAAAGAAATCAACATTATCTAACAGTCAAATTACTTATAAAACTATCATACTTCCCTGATTTAATCAATTTGTAATACGATAATATACTTCTTGATCCACTGTTTATATTGTGAAGACAAAATATTTTCCTCATAAAAATAAACATGCAATTATCGCTCCGTCAGTAAAATAGATATCATCCTGTACAAGACATGCTATACCAGCTATACTGATATTTTAAATGGAACACGCGCGAAACTTTAAAATTGTAGTACTAGTAAAATAATAACTTAAAATCTTTAACTTTTTTATGTTTGCTTGTATAATGGTTATTAAAATTTTATTTCTAAGTACAAGACACCCTACAAATAACAATTACATCATAACATTTATTTATAATTTATAGGTATAATATACAAAAAAATCATTAAAACAATGACAAAACTCTACAGCTTAAATAATTAAAAAAAAATTAGTTTTCGTGTAAAATCTTTTACTTTTGAAAGATAAAGGGTTAAAAAAGTGTTTTACCACTTAAAGGAAATCGATTTTTTCACCAAAAATTGGTAGCTCCTTCCATTAACTGTGGACACTTTATTGACTTAAAAGGAGGGACTTCCGGTAAGAACTAGAATTTATTGATACTCTCCTATAATATTAAGATCATAAAAGTCTCCGATCTCCGGTCTCCGGTCACATCGATAAGTTCATGTCTTTTTGTAAAAGTACATCATATATGTACGCGAGTGTGGGTTGGTTATTGGGAGAGTAAAAGTATGTGTTCTCAAACAGTATTTTTAATCTTGATAATATTTTGCACATTATAATTTCTGGGCATTATAATTTTTTGAGCATTATCATTTTTGGGAATTAAAATTTTTTGCGTTTAATAATATTTGGATCTCATAATTTATTGGACCTCATAATTTTTCGGGCCTTATAGTTTCTTGCGTATTATAATATTCGGATATCGTAATTTTTTGGACCTTATAATTTTTTTACTTTTATAATTGTTTGTTTTTAGTTTTTTTGGCCCTTATAAAAATTGGGCCTTGTAATTTTTTGAATAGTATAATTTTTTAGCCTTATAGTTTTTGTTTTTATAAAATTTGGACTCTTAAAATTTATTGGGCCTTATAATTTTGTACGTAGTATAATTTTTGAGCCTTATAAAATTAGGGCCTTATAATTTTTTGCATAGTATATTTTTTGAACCTTATAAAATACGAGCCTTACAATTTGCTCATTTTTAAATGAATCTAATGGACTCCACGATCTGTACACCCATATACAACTCAAACGGACTATTGCCATTCCGTTTTCTCCAATTCGGATAGGTGACTTTATTATAACAGATACAATATCCATATACAAATTTATTATTTCTATTCCATATATATGTCCGACTCTGGAGTATCATTTAGCGCCTGTAATAAGTACGTCTCAGCATTATACTGACGATGGCTCACTGACAAAGTACTGGAGCCGAAACGTTATTCTTTAATTTTATCATTATTTCTTAAAAGAACCTTTATTCTTAACTTTTATTTATACTCAAAATATATTTTATCTTGCTTAAACTCTCCTCTCTCTCGAATGTTATTTTCGGGGCTTATGAGTTTATGGGTTTTACAATGTTGAAGGGTTTTATGGGTTTTATGGGTTTTATGAGGTTTCTGTTCTTTTGTATGCGTTTTATGGATTTTATGTGGTTTACGGTTTTTATGGGTTTTTATAGGTTTCCTGAAGTTTCAAGGGTTTTATGAGATTTATGAGTTGTTCGGGTTTATGAGGTTTATGGGGGTTATGTCTTTTATGGGTTTTATGGGTTTTATAGAGGTTTATGATTTTTATGTATCTGATGGGGTTTATGGGTTTTATGGGTTTTTAGGGTTTCATGGGATTTGTGGGTTTTATGGAGCTTATGGGGTTTACGATATGCATGGGTTTATGGCGTTTTTCGGGTTTTTGGCGTTGATGGAATTTATCATGTTTATATATATTACAAGGTTTATGGTTTATTGGGGTTTATGGGTTTACTGGGTTTTTCGTCTTTTATCGGGTTTATGAGTCTTATAACTTTATGGGGTTAACGATGTTTATGTGTTTTATGGGGCTTATGGGGTTTATGAGTTTTATGGGGTTTTCATTTTTTATGCGTTTAATGGGTTTACGGGGTTTCATGGGGTATGTGGGGCTTTTATGGGACTTTGGGGTTTTCGATATTCATAGATTTTGTGTTTACGATGTTTATTGGTTTTATGCGGTTAGTGGGTTATTGGGGTTAAAGGATATAATGGGGTTTACGTATCTTATGGGGTTTATCTGGTTTACGGTTTATGAGGTTTATGATTTGTATGAGTTTTATGGAAGTTATGGGGTTCACGACGTTTATAAATATTATATTTTTATGGATTTTATGGGGTTTACCTTTTTTATGAGTTTTATGGATTTTATGTGGTTTTGGTGTTCATGAGGTTTATGATTTTTATGGGTATTATGGAGCTTATTAGTTGACTATGTTTATTGGCTTTATGGAGTTTATGGGTTCACGATGTTTATTGGTTTTATGGGACTTATGGGGCCGACGATGTTCATGAGTTTTATGGAGTTTATTCGTTTTTTATGTATTTTATGGGTTTTTAGGGTTTTATGGTGTTTATGATTTTTATACGTTTTATGGGTTTTATGGTTTTTTTGGGGTATATGAGGTTTATTTATGGGTTTGTAAAATTATGCAATAGGACCCGCATAAGAGCTCCAGCGAGCGTGAATAACTTTTAATTTTCATTTTATTAAATCGTTAAATGCATATATCGATCCGAGCTATGTTAGGAGCGAGGATTATTTTGCTAGTGTATATTAACATAAGGAAAAATAATTTTAAAAAGAATTCATTTTCGGGAAAGAAAATTTGCGGAAATAAAGTAAATTTGCGGGAAAAAGTAGATTTGTTGGAATCATATCCTACTTTTGTCCCGATTTTCAGGATAATAAAGTGGCCATTACGGTTGAGTCGGAATAGAACAATTTTTTTTATTTTTGATTCGTTTTTGTTTTTTAGTGGATTTTTTATTTTTGAGTATTATTTTTTCGGTTTTTTGATACGTTAGAAATAATATCATCGATTCAGTGATAATATATTTGACAGAGCATAATATTACCTACTTTTGCCGACCCGAAATTTTGAATAAGCTATTTCTCTTTTTTTTATACACGAAAACATCACTTTGTGTTTAAACAGTGATATCTAAAAAATATAAGATGGATATTTTTTTTAATTTTTGAGATGATTAAGAATATGGAGAATAATGTTCAGTAAAGTTTCTGAATGATAGAACACCTTCAAATAAATGGATCTAATTAGTGAGAAAGGTAGCTTTTTACTATCTCTTAGATGAGTTATTTGCCCGTACTATAAAGACTTGGATTTTTCAAGATTTTTGAGATATTTTAAATTTTGAATGCTTATATCTCGAAAAAATTGTGGTCCTTTTTATCAAACGAACGAATTTTTATTTCTTTTTTTTTATGACGATACGAAATTAATAAGAAAATTAAAGATTCATGGATTCTTTTTTGTTTTATACTGATTTTTCTATTTTTCGATATTTTGAAATCGATGATGCAATAGGAAACTTGCATGATAAAATGTATTAGGTCCGTGAGATAAAATATTTTTTGGGAGCTATTAATTACAAAAGAATATCAAGTGGCGCGGTAGCGCCACGAAAGCGAGTTTGAGAAGCAGACGAAGCCGCAGCGCCCACGCTACTATTTACTTCTATATTGGTGTTCGGATTTTTCTTTATACGATAACAAGTACTTATTACTATTATTACCAAGTTATTTCGAGTTAATAGCATGTTTTCGTGCTAAACTATGATTCACAAAAAAATATTAGCCAAAAAGTTATTTTATGTCATAATAAACGAGTATGTACGAGTAATTCTCTCGTAATTCTCGTAATTCTCTACTCGTAATTCTCAAATGCTGAAAGTATATCAACTTTCTTTCTCCAGCCCGAAAAGTAAAAGGACCGTGAAGTTAGCCGCAACAAATATATAAGTGAAAGGACCGTTAAGTTGGCCGCACATACGGCTGGGTATTGCCAACGAATATAGACCTATATAGAAGAACGATTCTTATGGAGCGGTTGGTTCTCAAAAGTGGTAGTTGAATAGTCTCCACGAGAAGGCGCCAGCCGTTATTTTCCTATGGTGCTGTCTCTCTCGCACCTGCGCGCCGTTCCGGTTTTAAATTTTCTAGAGCTTACGGGCGGACTTTATTCTTGCGCTTCAATTAAGATATTAATAAAAATGTTTAGAGTTAAGATTTGATAATTTTAAAAGCATATACAAATTTTTATGTATTTAAATGACTTGGGTGCAAATTAACTGAAAGTAATAATAAATTAGTATTACAGTTTCGATAAATCTAAGATAATAATAAATAAATAAATAAATAAAATTCATTTTTATATCATATTTAATTTTGATATTGCTTTTTGTTATTAAATATTTTTTTTTTTTCATAATTTTAAGAAGAATATAGGTATTTACTTGATTTAAAAATGATTAATTAATAGTTGTTTAAGTAACTCACGAATTATACTAAATTTTCCTCATATTCTTCAAATTAACTTTTTGGTGTGCTTAATGTATGGTATAAGAATTTATTATTTAATTAAAATTGAAGGAAATTTTTTTTTCTCTTAAAGAAGCTTGTTATATAAGCCATGTCTTGAGCACATAATTATAGGTTATCTACATTAAGTATCATGTATACTTTCAAATTGTACAATATATTCTATATATTTGCAGTACCCTGATTAAAATTTTTTTGAAAAATGTGTATTTAAAATTCAAAGTCGTGATACCTACTACCACTAAAATAGCTTTAAACTAATTGTTAGATATTTAAAGAAATGTACATATTTTTTACATATTTAAAGTATTAAAAAACTTGAAGCTAATATTTTGTTATTATTTCACAAGAGTAATTCTAAAGTTATTGTTAGATATATCAATCAAAAGAAAATTACGCCAACTTTATGAAAATGTATATATTTTTGGCAAATTCAACGTATAAAATGACGATAACAATTGCAAAAATAAAGAACATTTTTTTGCAAAAATCACTTAATAGTTATTGTTGACACATATTATTGACAAGTTTAACGTATAAAATGACAACAAAAGTTGTTTCAATTTTTATAAATTTTACTAAATTATTATTTTTATTAAACAATTAGTCTAGTATTACATGGTAATATTCTTCAAGGTCATTATACTAATATCTTGCGACAGAACAATCAGTGGTTTCATATCAGTGATATATATGTTACAAAAAAGCCATGGCCGAAAGATGCTAAAAATGCTTATATTTTATTATTAGAACAAATATGAAACACTCGAAAAAATTTACTAAAACGGACTGAAATCTCTAAAAAAAATTAACTTTAAAAAAAGTGAAAGGTTAGGCGAGTTTGATGTATTCCGCAAAATTATCATGGAGCAATACAATAATCTATTTGATAAGGTAAGCCATAGATTAAAAAAGTAATGAGATCAATGGAAAATAGTCAAGTTTTAAATGCATAAATAATTATAAATAATTTAGCAACGAACTTACAGATAAAAAAGAACTGAGATCAATCAAACAAAGTCAAGTTTATTATATTTAATCATAATAAAGCAAAAGTATTGTAGTGTTCAATCAAGGGCTTACTTAACTTAAAGTTACGTTATATAATGATCAATTACATACAACTCTCAAGATACTTACTACGTAACTTGCCATGCCCGTTTCATTTTGTTTATTGGTGAACAACTAAAATTTTCTTTTTATATGTTAGAACGTGATATATATCTAATTCATTAATATTTTAACTTTTTCGCACATTATATTGGTACTTATACATAGTTTTTGAATATACAAAAATAGATATAAATCTTTTAAAAATTAATTGTCGCTACATATTTACTTATTTTAAAATGAATAAAATTTTCATAACTTATGTGTAACTTCTATAATTTGTTTAGACATTAGGAAAATTATGTCATATTATACACTTTTTGTTAACTATATTTACAAATATGTATTATGTAATCATCATTGATAATACATATCATTATATCAAAAAAACATTTTTATAAGTTTACGTACGCAAATAAGTTTGTAGAAAGTTACTGATGGACAACACCATAAACAAAATAAAACGGGCATGGCAAGTTACGTAGTAAGTATCTTGAGAGTTGTTTGTAATTGATCATTATATAACGTAACGTTAAGTTAAGTAAGCCCTTGATTGAACACAACAATATTTTTGCTTTATTATGATTAAATATAATAAACTTGACTTTGTTTGATTGATCTCAGTTCTTTTTTATCTGTAAGTTCGTTGCTAAATTATTTATAATTATTTATGTATATAATACTTGACTATTTTCCATTGATCTCATTACTTTTTTAATCTATGGCTTACCTTATCAAATAGATTATTGTATTGCTCCATGATAATTTTGCGGAATACATCAAACTCGCCTAACCTTTCACTTTTTTTAAAGTTAATTTTTTTAGAGATAACAATTTAAAATAAATTATTAAAATAAAAAATTTCATATTGGAACAGTTTATTTAGTTTTTAGGTAGCTAAGTGCCAATGAATTGGCAGCGGGTTCTTTTTGTTTATGATTTCCCAGTGAATTTATATCTGTATTAATATATAAAATCCCATTTATATATGAAAATATAGTTGGTTTTCGGAAAAATCGAGAATATATACCGTGTGTCCTAGACCAAACCGTCGATTGGCTAAGTGTAGGTGAAAAAAATTTACCCGGGAAAAATCATAGTGTAAAAATTCGGAGACCGTCTTCGTATTTTCCAACTCATAATGAAAGGAGGATACTCCGTGGAGGATAGGTCGGGGCTGAGGCTATCGGTCAAGAGAAACAACCTTTCCATCGATGAAAAAAATTATTTACTAATATTTTGTATAAACAAGTAAATATAAAAATGATAGAAACCATTTTAATATACAAAAATTTCCGGTTAAAATCAAATTTGAATGACAAAAATCGGATAAGATATACTCAATGCTTTTGCAATACTAAAATAGTCAGATATTATGTGGATCACTTTTTTGATAAGGCAAATGTTATCCGATTTTTATCATTCGAAATTCATTGGCTTCGGACATTTTTCAGATTTATTTATTAATAATAAACAATATTTTTTAATTAGTTAAGTTATTCCATGAATGAAGAGACATTTAGTGTGACGGACGGCGTGCTGGCCCTCGGTCGACGGCGTCGAACACCTTTTTATGACACTATCCTGTAGGCTCATTGTTGAAAACTAGCTTTGGCCGGTACCTCGCCTGTCATAAAAACTAATTTGCCGTTATTGTATTTTAGTAATTTGTAACTATTCAAAAATTGTACATTTTTAAACCACGATTTTTTTTACACAAAAATCCCTGATCTCGACAAAGTTTGAATCGTAAAAATCAGAGAAGTTTATAACGTTATATAAATGATATAAATTTGATGTGCGGCATTTCACGGATATACCTTTACTTATTTTACCTGTAAATTATTTTACAAGCTATTCAAACCTTTCTAGCAAACTACAGTGCCCTCAGTAAGAGTTTGTCGAAATAGGTAGCAATTTTCAAAACAATTGGCTGAAGCCAAAACTGCATAATTTTTTAAACAAAATGCATACTTTTATTCGTAATACTTTGAAGAATGTTCTCCAAAAATTTCAGCCAGATTCATTAATTTAGTGAGCACCCGGATAAAATTAAAGTTTACAAAATAAATTAGTGAGAAAACACTGTTTTTATCCTGAATTTTGGAAAACGATTCATTAAGTTAAAACATTTTTGAACATTATAATAATATTTTTTCTTGTGCAATAAATAGTTAAACTATGTTTTTAAGCAATACAAATATTTTCGATTTTTTGGTCAAATTTAACCAGAGATCCACCTTAAAGCTGTTTAAAAAATGTTATATGTTTGACAAAATTTTCTATGTTAATAAATTGTTTTTAAAGTACTACCTAAATAATTAAAAACGTCTTTTAAGGCCTTTTTGAATTATTAAATACTAACAAAATTGTAAATTTTGTCTGATTTTGACAATTCAAACTTTATGATCATGATCATGTCGGAATAACTGAACTAATTAATAAATATTGATTATTATTTATAAATAAATTTGTTTACGCAAAAACGTCTGATGCCAATGCAATAAAACAACATATTGTCAAAATCTGGGGAAAGCAAAGGTAGAAATTTTCACGGGGAATCCCGATAGTGCGGCACATGTGTTCTGGCTTCAGCCAATTGCTTTCAAAATTACTACTTACTTCAACAAACTCTTACTGAGGACACTGCAGTTTGCTAAAAAGGTTTGAATATCTTGTAAAATAATTTACAGGTAAAATAAGTAAAGGTATATCCGTGAAGTGTTGCAGATTATATTTATATCATTTGTATAACGTTATAA
The DNA here is from genome assembly GCA_949152435.1 of Gastracanthus pulcherrimus. Taxonomy (NCBI): domain Eukaryota; kingdom Metazoa; phylum Arthropoda; class Insecta; order Hymenoptera; family Pteromalidae; genus Gastracanthus; species Gastracanthus pulcherrimus. The sequence continues at coordinate 127,053,218 of OX424576.1, forward strand.
ACTTCTCCGATTTTTACGATTCAAACTTTGTCGCAATCAGGACTTTTTGTGTAAAAAATATCGTGGTTTAAAAATGTGAAATTTTTAAATAGTTACAAATTACTAAAATACGATAACGGCAAATTTGTTTTTATGACGGGTGAGGTCTCGGCCTAAGCTAGTTTCCAACAAAAAATGTCTCTTCATTTATGGAAAACTTAACTAATTAATAAATACTGTTTATTATTGATAAATAAATCTGTTTACACAAAAATGTCCGATGCCAACGAATTTCGAATGATAAAAATCGGATAACATTTGTCTTATCAAAAAAGTGATACACGTAATATCTGACTATTTTAATATTGTAAAAGCATTGAGTAAATCTTATCCGATTTTCGTCATTCAAATTTGATTTTAATCGGCATTTTTTGTACATTAAAGTGGTTTCTATCATTTTTGTATTTACTTGTTTATACAAAGTTTTAGTAAATTATTTTTTTCATCGATGGAAAGGTGGTTTCTCTTGACCTGTAGCCTCAGCCCCGACCTTTCCTCCACGGATTATCCTTCCTTCATTATGGGTTGTAAAATACGAAGACGGTCTCCAAATATTTACACTGTGATTTTTCCCGGGTAAATTTTTTCCAGCTTCACTTCGCCAATCGACGGTTTGGTCTGTGACACGCGGTATATACTTAACCAACGACTTGCGCTCGTAAATTGCTGGCACCTTGCAGTCTTCCTTTTGGTCACCTAAATTTTTTCGTAATCTTAAATACAGCGAAAATTTTCGTTCAAATAATCTTAAAGATGCTCCGACCACGAAAATTAAAGATCATAATGTCAGTTTTGTTTTGCATATATGTAGAATTGCCAGTAACGTGTAATACGATGCGTAAATTACGTCAGACTATAATAGTATATAGTTTACTTTAGGTTGAAAAAGCAAGCTGGAAAAGAAATTCGTAGAGGTGCTATATCTCGAATACACAAACTTGGTTAAACTACGAGTATGTTTCCTGAAAGTTAGAGCTCAAATGGTTGTTTTAATTACATAAAATGGCAAATGATCAAATATATCCTTAAAACATAAAATTTTGGGTTTACATTCAGCTTCGTAGAGGTTGTAAATTGAGCATTTATGGGGGTCTAATAATTTTTTTCTTAAATTTGGTAAATAGACGAAGAAAATCTGTTTTAGTACTTTCAAAATGGTACTAGTAGTAGCTCTGTAGAATTTTTTAAAAAGAGCCGTTATTTAGTAATTTTTTAAAGTTCAGCACCCTATTTCTAGCGCCATTGGGCACCTCAGCGGCTGAAATTTTTTCGGGATCCTTTTTGTTTGTACTTTACCACACAAAATCGGCGACCCGAGTGCTTGACCGACGGGAAAGCTGAACAGTTTCTCAGCTCCCGAACCAAGGGAGCTCGAAGATCTCTTTCCGAACCATGGGAAGATAATTATAGACACTGAGACTATAAGATCTGAGAACATACGTCTCTTCACAGAGGCAGAACTCATGGTGACAGCTAAGTCTATGAACAACAAAAAAGCACCAGGACCGGATGGAATTCCCAACGAGGTCCTGAAGATAGCGGCGGAAGAGCGCCCAAAGCTCCTGCTGGACATGTACAACAAGTGTCTCTACACGGGTATCTTCTACAATCAATGGAAGATTCAGAGACTCGTGCTGATCCCAAACAGCAAAGGTGACCCTGACAGAGGATCGGGTAACAGACCTTTGTGCATGCTGGACACGGCAGGAAAGCTTTTAGAAAAGCTCTTTAGGACATGCCTACAGCAAGTAATACGAACTGCCGAAGGTCTCTCACCTCGACAGTTTGGTTTCTGACAGGGCCGCTCAACTATTGATGCAGTACAAGAGGTAATCAAGACTTTTGACGCCGAACAAAAGAATTCGCAATATTCCAAAGGACTCATTTTCGTGACCACTCTGGATGTGAAGAACGCTTTCAACTCGGCAAAGTGGAAGGACATTACCCGTACATTGAAGAACAGATTTCGCGTGCCGCCATATCTACTGCGAATGGTTAACAACTATCTCAAGAACAGGTGGCTGATCAATGAGACCACGCAGGGTCTAAAAAGAATAGAGGTCACTTCTGGCATGGCTCAGGGATCTATATTGGGCTCCGATTTCTGGAACGTCATCTATGAAGGAATTCTGGCTCTGAAATTTCCGTGGGTTTACGGTTCGTGGGTTTATGGTTCGTGGGTTTATGGTTCGTGGGTTTATGGTTCGTGGTTTTATGGTTCGTGGGTTTATGGTTCATGGATTTATGGTTCGTGGGTTTATGGTTTAACAGTAGAACCGACAGTTGAGGAGAGTGTAGCTAATAGCAAGTAGAAAAGGGAAGATCGCGATCGCGAAGGAATGCTAACGCGGATATCGGGCCGGGTCTGTGGGGGGAGGAGGCGGGAGTATGGGGTATTTTCGTTCCACGCTCGTCGACCCCATGAAAGGCGAAAAGGCTGGAATGATCGAGTCCTACACACGGGGCTTTGTGGCCCGCATGCCCCCCCTATACGTCAACACATTTTCTAACTCCTCGGATAAAGCACAACAAAAATTATTTATACATCAAAGAATGGTATTAGATGAAAACAAATCGTAATATTTTCAACCTAACGGTTACAAACAGAAGTAATGATAATTACACAGCCCCACAAAAAAAAAATTGTTAGTCCCAAAAACTTGACCACGGTACTTATATGTTTTTGGGATCGCTGAATCCATTTAGTCTATACATTTTTAAGTGAATACCCACAGTTTCCGTTTTATTACTGATAACAATCACAGATTTATGTTTTACGATTAAACTATAATTAACAATCATTTAAATGATATTAATCGACTACAAAAAAAACCTCTTTATCTTTTATACGTACTCAAATATTTTAAATAACGTTTGATCGCTAGCAAATTGCACATATAATTTCTAAATTCAGTTATTTTCGTCTATGCTTTTGATAATCTCAACAATTTTATATAAGAAAAAATAAGAACAATTAGACTGAATATCACTACATATGAACAATGAGACTGAATATCACTATATATGAAAAATTAGGCTGAATATCACTATATATGAACAATGAGACTGAATATCACTATATATGAACAATTAGGCTGGATATCACTACATATGAACAATGAGACTAAATGTCACTATATATGAATAATTAGACTGAATATCATTATATATGGACAATTCGACTGAATATTAATATATATATTATCAAGACACATAATAAATCTACCATACTACAGTACAGTGCAACTAAATAAATAAATTTGAAATAACATGTAACCACTTTATTTTATTAATACGAATGTACTTTATCCAGTTGAACATTAATATAGATGCGCTCCGGGTACCGGTCAGCTTTCAAGTATACGTACGTGCATCGTCATGAAGTTGAAACAACTACCGTTGCATAGTCGCTTGCAACGTATGCACGAAAATAAAAAACACTTTTCACTAAAATCACTACAATTTCTCGGGTTTGTGGTAGCAAATGTTCCGGCATAAAGCAGGGTTCACCAGAGGAAATATTAATAATTTGATCACAATTTAAACTTCCAAAATTATATTTATTCAAATGCCTAGTCGAAATATTGCTGTGATGCATTTACGCCAAAAGCCGATGCTTTTCCTACTAATCACACATCTGAACTTATCGAGAGTCAAAGCTGCACTAACTGCTGTTGTCGAGAGCGCCAACAGTGGCCCGTTTTTTAAGAACTTCTTTCGGGAAAACGCACTGGAGACGAAAACACATGCTCAACTTTTACTCGTAACCGATTTCATTCGGTTCTCTTTCTTTCATAATGCTGTAGCTATTGCTTTGAAGCAGTTTAACATTACATATTTATTTGTTATCAATTTAGCATCATTATATTCGCCACCAATTTATTTTCCAATAACACAGCCCCACAAAAAAAAAATTGTAAGTCCCAAAAACTTGACCACGGTACTTATATGTTTTTGGGATCGCTGAATCCGAATCCAGGGTTAGTTTAAACCCATCAGATCTTTCCCAAGGTCAGTTGAAGGTCAAATTATCGAAATACATGAAAAATACACTAAAACCATGGTATCTTGGGGTTTTTGGGGTCGCTGAATCCGAATCCGGGGTCAGTTTAACCCCATCAGAACTTTCTCAAGGTCAGTTGAAGGTCAAATTATCGAAATACATGAAAAATACACTAAAACCATGGTATCTTGGGTTTTTTTGGGGCGCTGTATCTGAATCCGGGCTTATTACAACCCTATCAGGTCATGGTCAAGGTCAGTTGAAGGTCAAATCAGAAAGATTCATAAAAAGTAGAGTCAAACCATGACATTTAGGGGTTTTTGGGGTCGCTGAATCCGAATCCAGGGTCAGTATAGTCCCATAAGGCTATATTTATGGTAAGAACAATGTATATGCAAGTACAATCGTATCCTTTAAAACTATATCATAGTTTGCTGCTCCTTCATTTACTTTAAATTTGTTAGAAGTATATGCAATTCAATAAAATACCCGTAAAAATATTAAGCCCATTACTCTTTTTTATGGTAACGAACTATTTTATTGTCAAATGATCTACGAAGTGGATTACGCTTCCGCTTCTCCGATGTTGATGGTAGATCTCTTTTTAACGACCAACAGTAATCTGCTAACATATTTACGTCCCATCTTCCTTGGTACCTGCGCTCCATTTCCTTGATATCTTGGTGAAATCTCTCTCCCTGCTCTTCGCTGTAATCACCTAGGTTTTCTGGAAATTCATCAACATGCGAATATAAAAAGTGTAATTTTAGATTCATTAGGCAGCCTGGATTTTTGTAACTATTTACTAAATTTAAAACTATTTGTTGGTAATTGGGGCTCTTATGATTTCCAAGAAAGTTTTTAATTACGTCCTTGAAACATAACTATGCTTCTCTCTCTGTATGATTCATTTTCGTAACAAAAATTTCATCATTTATCATCTTACGAATCTGAGGGCCATCGAAAATTCCTTCATTTACTTTAGCATCACTTAATTTGGGAAACTGATTTCGCAGATACTTAAAGCAGCTACCATCTTTGTCTAAAGATTTTACCCAATGTTTCATAAGTCCCAATTTAATGTGCAGAGGTGGTATAAGAATTTTTGATGGATCAACAAGTGGCTTATCTTTTATATTCTTAGAACCGGGTTCGAACTCTTGTCTAAGGGGCCAGACACTCTTTATGTAATGATTCTTTCTATCCCTACTATCCCATTCACATAAATAGCAAGGATATTTTGGGAATCCCCATTGTTGTCCCAGAAGTATTGTTATGATTTTAAGATCCCCACATATTTGCCATTTATGATCATTGTATTTTATTCGGTCTAATATTACTTTCATGTTACAGTACTCTTCATTCAGTATTACCGATTATCCTATGGGAATGGCTGCATAAACATTTGTATCGTGTAACAGAACGGCTTTTAAACTTCTCGTTGACGAATCGATGAAGAATCTCCACTCGTTAGGGTTGTAACATCCATGTTTAAAGCAATTCATCAACCCAACTATATCTTTGCAGTAAACTAAGGAAAATTCTTCATCTTTAGCGAAATAATCACGATATTTCTTATCTCTGTTTCGGTAGTAAGAAACTTTAATTTTTCCAGCTTCATTAGTATTTTCTTTTAGCCATGAAGCCAAGTACTCTGCCCTATCCTTTGGTAGGCCCAAATCGCGTATGAGATCATTCACTTTTTCCTGTGTAAGTGGACCTTTCTCCTTCTTAGTATTGTAGGGGATGTATTCTTCGTCACTTGTATCACTTGTGCTAGCAACGTCATTGTCTTCATCAGGCGCTATTTCTTCTTCCGCAATAATATCTCCTTCCTCCATTTCTTCTTCTAAGATTTCATCTTCATCATGTCTTTCTAAATTTTCCTCAAGATCCATACTTCCACTTGCGTACATACCCAGTAGATCTTCTCTTTTATCAATTGACGATTCATATATAGGTTTCGTGACACTTTGATTTTTCTTCTATTTTTTGGGGTCTCATACTTGCTACAAATGTAACAAAAACTATCCCGTTTTGCTTAAACACAAACCCAAGATAGTCAACATTAATCGTCTTGGGACTTACACCGAGAGAGAAACCCGATAATGAAGACAGCTCTGCTCACGGTTCTTTTGAGCTGTGGTTTTAAACATGGATGTTACAACCCTAACGAGTGGAGATTGTTCAATCAATCAAAATATTAAAGAGCAGTACAAGAACATGTTTGATTTAGACATGAAAATTGATGAATTTGATTGGGTTCCTAAAATCATATGCGCAATATGTAGGAAAATGCTACAGAAAGACAAAAATGGTAAAACTGAAGTAAAAATGAAAGTGCCTACGATATGGAAGGAACCTTTAAGAAAAGAAGACTGTTATTTTTGTAATACGAATTTGCATGGAGTTAATAGTAAAAACAAGTCGCAAATTAATTACGCTAACGTTGAAAGTGTCACGAAACCTATATATGAATCGTCAATTGATAAAAGTGAAGATCCACTGGGTATGTACGCAAGTGGAAGTATGGATCTTGAGGAAAATTTAGAAAGACATGATGAAGATGAAATCTTAGAAGAAGAAATGGAGGAAGGAGATATTATTGCGGAAGAAGAAATAACGCCTGATGAAGACAATGACGTTGCTAGTACAAGTGATACAAGTGACGAAGAATACATCCCCTACAATACTAAGAAGGAGAAAGGTCCACTTACACAGGAAAAAGTGAATGATATCATACGCGATTTGGGCCTACCAAAGGATAGGGCGGAGTACTTGGCTTCATGGCTAAAAGAAAATACTAATGAAGCTGGAAAAATTAAAGTTTCTTACTACCGAGACAGAGATAAGAAATATCGTGATTATTTCGCTAAAGATGAAGAATTTTCCTTAGTTTACTGCAAAGATATAGTTGGGTTGTTGAATTGCTTTAAACATGGATGTTACAACCCTAACGAGTGGAGATTGTTCATCGATTCGTCAACGAGAAGTTTAAAAGCCGTTCTGTTACACGATACAAATGTTTATGCAGCCATTCCCATAGGATAATCGGTAATACTGAATGAAGAGTACTGTAACATGAAAGTAATATTAGACCGAATAAAATACAATGATCATAAATGGCAAATATGTGGGGATCTTAAAATCATAACAATACTTCTGGGGCAACAATCGGGATTCACAAAATATCCTTGCTATTTATGTGAATGGGATAGTAGGGATAGAAAGAATCATTACATAAAGAGTGTCTGGCCCCTTAGAAAAAAGTTCGAACAGGGTTCTAAGAATATAAAAGATAAGCCACTTGTTGATCCATCAAAAATTCTTATACCACCTCTGCACATTAAATTGGGACTTATGAAACAATGGGTAAAATCTTTAGACAAAGATGGTAGCTGCTTTAAGTATCTGCGAAATCAGTTTCCCAAATTAAGTGATGCTAAAGTAAATGAAGGAATTTTCGATGGCCCTCAGATTCGTAAGATGATAAATGATGAAATTTTTGTTACGAAAATGAATCATATAGAGAGAGAAGCATGGTTATGTTTCAAGGACGTAATTAAAAACTTTCTTGGAAATCATAAGAGCCCCAATTACCAACAAATAGTTTTAAATTTAGTAAATAGTTACAAAGATCCAGGCTGCCTAATGAATCTAAAATTACACTTTTTATATTCGCATGTTGATGAATTTCCAAAAAACCTAGGTGATTACAGCGAAGAGCAGGGAGAGAGATTTCACCAAGATATCAAGGAAATGGAGCGCAGGTACCAAGGAAGATGGGACGTAAATATGTTAGCAGATTACTGTTGGTCGTTAAAAAGAGATCTACCATCAACATCGGAGAAGCGGAAGCGTAATCCACTTCATAGATCATTTGACAATAAAATAGTTCGTTACCATAAAAAAGAGTAATAGGCTTAATATTTTTACGGGTATTTTATTGAATTGCATATACTTCTAAAAAATTTAAAGTAAATGAAGGAGCAGCAAACTATGATATAGTTTTAAAGGATACGATTGTACTTGCATATACATTGTTCTTTGCTTTATGGTTTACATTACCTTTTGCATTGTTTCAGTTTATAACTAATTTTTTCACTCTCTTTACGTCCATGACCTTGAACTAACCTTGAAATGACCATAAATATAGCCTTATGGGACTATACTGACCCTGGATTCGGATTCAGCGACCCCAAAAACCCCTAAATGTCATGGTTTGACTCTACTTTTTATGAATCTTTCTGATTTGACCTTCAACTGACCTTGACCATGACCTGATAGGGTTGTAATAAGCCCGGATTCAGATACAGCGCCCCAAAAAAACCCAAGATACCATGGTTTTAGTGTATTTTTCATGTATTTCGATAATTTGACCTTCAACTGACCTTGAGAAAGTTCTGATGGGGTTAAACTGACCCCGGATTCGGATTCAGCGACCCCAAAAACCCCAAGATACCATGGTTTTAGTGTATTTTTCATGTATTTCGATAATTTGACCTTCAACTGACCTTGGGAAAGATCTGATGGGTTTAAACTAACCCTGGATTCGGATTCAGCGATCCCAAAAACATATAAGTACCGTGGTCAAGTTTTTGGGACTTACAATTTTTTTTTTGTGGGGCTGTGTTATTGGAAAATAAATTGGTGGCGAATATAATGATGCTAAATTGATAACAAATAAATATGTAATGTTAAACTGCTTCAAAGCAATAGCTACAGCATTATGAAAGAAAGAGAACCGAATGAAATCGGTTACGAGTAAAAGTTGAGCATGTGTTTTCGTCTCCAGTGCGTTTTCCCGAAAGAAGTTCTTAAAAAACGGGCCACTGTTGGCGCTCTCGACAACAGCAGTTAGTGCAGCTTTGACTCTCGATAAGTTCAGATGTGTGATTAGTAGGAAAAGCATCGGCTTTTGGCGTAAATGCATCACAGCAATATTTCGACTAGGCATTTGAATAAATATAATTTTGGAAGTTTAAATTGTGATCAAATTATTAATATTTCCTCTGGTGAACCCTGCTTTATGCCGGAACATTTGCTACCACAAACCCGAGAAATTGTAGTGATTTTAGTGAAAAGTGTTTTTTATTTTCGTGCATACGTTGCAAGCGACTATGCAACGGTAGTTGTTTCAACTTCATGACGATGCACGTACGTATACTTGAAAGCTGACCGGTACCCGGAGCGCATCTATATTAATGTTCAACTGGATAAAGTACATTCGTATTAATAAAATAAAGTGGTTACATGTTATTTCAAATTTATTTATTTAGTTGCACTGTACTGTAGTATGGTAGATTTATTATGTGTCTTGATAATATATATATTAATATTCAGTCGAATTGTCCATATATAATGATATTCAGTCTAATTATTCATATATAGTGACATTTAGTCTCATTGTTCATATGTAGTGATATCCAGCCTAATTGTTCATATATAGTGATATTCAGTCTCATTGTTCATATATAGTGATATTCAGCCTAATTTTTCATATATAGTGATATTCAGTCTCATTGTTCATATGTAGTGATATTCAGTCTAATTGTTCTTATTTTTTCTTATATAAAATTGTTGAGATTATCAAAAGCATAGACGAAAATAACTGAATTTAGAAATTATATGTGCAATTTGCTAGCGATCAAACGTTATTTAAAATATTTGAGTACGTATAAAAGATAAAGAGGTTTTTTTTGTAGTCGATTAATATCATTTAAATGATTGTTAATTATAGTTTAATCGTAAAACATAAATCTGTGATTGTTATCAGTAATAAAACGGAAACTGTGGGTATTCACTTAAAAATGTATAGACTCAATTGTTTAGATAAAACAGTTTGTTGGTTTTGTTAGTAAACTTATATATGTAATAAATAAAGTCTAAAAATGCTTATTTAGAACTAAACATTAGAAATTAATTAACGTGATATGCATTATTAGTTAGTATTTTTTAGATTATAAAAACAGTGTTCCATTGTATTTTTCTTTCTTAAAATTGAACAAGCACTGAAGTAAAAATAATGCGTTGAAATTCGTGTGACGGAACAATGATATACAGTGTAGTACATCTGGCAGCGACGTTATGGTAGAAAGCTCCGTGCGGAGCAGCAAAGCGTGCCCGAATGTGTTTACGATCTTTGAGACCGCTTTACGTATCGAGTTTCAGCTATAGGACATACTTGTGATGAACTGAGTAAAAGGTTTTGTTTCTATGAGCAGTGCTATAGAGCTTTTATTGAAAAATCAAATATGAAAACAGAGACTGCCAAACTTTCTCGGAGTATTTAAATGTTTATGTTAAGGGCACGAGATCATGCGCCGCTTTCTACAGTAGCATCACGCCGGCAGGTAACACGGCCGGGTGTGACTCCAGATCGCGTGCGTGAGGTCGCACCTGCATCAGCAGCGGCTGCGCAAGAGCGCGCACCGCATTCTAGAGCAACAGCCGCAGCGCGAGGGCATCTATATTTACGATAAAAACCTTTTTCCGTATACATGCCATATGCTGCACTCGTTTACATAGCAAATTTATTTTGATAATAAATTAGCAAGATTATTAGGGATGTTATTGATAATCATTTAAAATTATGAGTGTTTTAATATGTTTCTCCTTTAACCCTTTGCGGCACACATTTTCCAAATGAACGGTTTTTCATGAAAATTGGTATACAGGGGTTTTCGGAGTCGCTGATTACGAATCTAAACACAGATTTTGAAAGTTCAAAATAACGTATCCAAGATGGCGGTCAAAAATTGTAATATCACTGTATTTCACTGAAAAATCGTATACAGGGGTTTTCGGGGTCGCTCATTAAGAATCTGAACTCAGATTTTGTAAATTCAAAACGGCGGATACAAAGGGGGTGGCAAAAATTGTAATATCACTGTATTTCGCTAAAAAAAGTCGTATACAGGGGTTTTCGGGGTTGCTGATTGCGAATCTGAACTCAGATTTTGAAAATTCAAAATAGTGAAACCACGATGGCGGCCAAAAATTCAAAGATTATAAATTTTAGCTTTTTGTAGTATGAACCGCACTCAGTTGACTCTAGAGACACGCACGTGGACGTGGCGGTCATTGTCTCCATCTTTTTTATTTATTTAATTTTTTTATTTTCTTTTTTTAGGTTTTTGCTTTGTTTTGTAACTTATTCTGAAAAATTCTGTTTTATTTGCATAATATAATTTATATTTATGTATGGTAATTGTAAAAACCATTTGGTTTTTCCTTTATGCAGAGTGGCATATTGTAAACACTGCAAAAAGATTTAGTTCTGCAAGGTTTATCTTTGGGACTGCACAGACCGCAATATCTCAAAGTCGTTAAAACTAGGGGTATGTGAGCAGATTGAAAGCGCCTTTTTTCAATAGATATTTGAGGTTTACTGTTTACATTAGGATGAGATTTTTCTTGGAATTTCCCACCTTTCGGTGTTGGAAAACGATCGTCTGCTAGTTGATAAACCAAAAGTAATCTGAAGTTTATTGATTTCATACTACGTTCCAAACTTTTTGTATTGTGAATAATCAACGAATTTATTATAGTTAAATCTACAAAATGCCAGAATATGCAGTGTCACCATTTATTAGACTTTCTATCAATTTTTTAACTTGATACAAGGTGGTCGGATCTATCAACATACCCCATATTTTTATGATAATCCAAGCAAATATCCGGACATTTATAGTTTTAGCTGAACCATCTTTTTGTTTCCTACTTGAAACAGTAACTTCGCAAGGATCATGATACTTGGATAAAAAGAAAACAGATTTTTTATCCATCCATTTGATCCAGCTGATTCCATCACCACAAGTACGGTATTCATATTGCCTTTGATCCATTTTTTATCAGGAATGTCACTTCTTGGTAAACCTTTTCTGATATTACGAACAGTTCCACAAGCGAAAATTTTATCTTTTTTCAAATCTTTCATAAGATTAAGACAATTAAAGCAATTATCAAAAAATACATGGTGATTTTTCCCCACTAAATTACGCATCAAATCCTATACAACACGTGAATCTAATTGTTTTTCAGCACTTTCAGCTTTACCCGTATACATCTAAAACTCGCACACGTATCGTGATGAATCTGGCGCACCCAAATTTTATATCCACGTTTGATGGGCTTGCTTGGCATGTATTGTTTCGTACTACTGCGGTGTTTGAACTTTATCATAGACTCGTCAACAGATTGATTTACAGTCGAGTTCCGGCAGCTTTTATAAGTTTCCGTTAGTTTATCTAATAATGGTCTCAGTTTGTATAATTTATCATAGTTATTATCCTCTTTTTTCGGTTCCTGAATGTTGTCGAACAAGTGTAAATGGTTCAGGGAAGAAACCGAACCGATTTACCGTCATCCGTTTGCTTGCGTACGACTCATTCAATTTCGGATCCGACGACCAAAAATTACGGAAAAAGGGGGATTCTTTAACACCCATCAAAATATTAATAGCAAAAAAAGTTAATAATTCGTCTTTGGTTATTGGTTTAGCTTTACTTTTCATTTATAGTAAGAACCTGTATTCACTATAAATGAAAAGTAAAACTAAACCAATAACCAAAGACGAATTATTAACTTTTTTTGCTAAGAAAGTGCCAGCGAATAGAAAATCATCTCCGGTTTTCCCGCTCTTAGTCCAGTTATCAATATCAATAAACTCTCTAAAATCATTCTCATCAGAATACTCCGAGTCTAAATTACCTTCATCTTCTACACTTTCGGAATCATCTTCAACATCAGAATCACATAACCCATCAATAGATTCAGAGTAACTAGGAATATCATCGATTTCATCAATACTTGAAAAATTTATTACAAGACTGTTTCTTTTGTACCAAGATATAAAAGAAAAGTGAATATTTGTCGTGAAAACGTTTTTATTTCTTCATTTATTTATCTTACCTAAATCAATTAGACTTTAGGTAATTTGAAAAAGCTATCAGTAAGGCAAACAAAGGGCGTGCTCCTTTAGCAGTATTTTAAGACTACTATTAAAATACCAGAACGAACCCTTAAATCGTCCATATCGAGTTCCCCTACTTGGCACACTTTTCAGCAATTGATGGAGGTTCAAATGAAAGATTTCATCGAATAATATAATTATAACTTGACGCCAAATAAGGACTGCTGCATTTTCACCCTGTTACAGGGGGTTAACGGTTGAGAAAAAAAAACAAGAATTTTGGTCAATTATGGTGCGTTAGCACAATTTTTTCTTTCACAAACGAAGTGGCAATCGAAAACTGACGAAAAAAGCTACCGATTCGAGACATCGCCCTTCGGGGGACGTGTTAACTTAGCAGAAGTTTAAGACTATTCTTAAAATACCAGAATCAATCCTTAAATCGTCTATACCGAATTCACGCACTTTGTACACTATTTAGCAATCGAATAAGGACTCAAATGAAACATTTCATCAAAATCTATAATTATAAAATGACTTCAAATGAAGGCAATTTCATTTTCACCCTCTTACAGGGGCTGGCGATTTAGAAAAGGTACCCCTATCAATTTTGGTCAAATATGGTGCGTTGACACAATTTTCATTATTCGAACTAGGTGGCAAATTAAATTTTACGTAAGAACCTATCGATTCATGTCATTGCTCTTTGGGGGACATGCTCCCTTAGTAGTATTTTAAAACTATTCTTAAAATTGCAGAAGTAGTCCTTCAATCATCCATATCGAAGTCCCCCACTTGGCACACTTTTGAGCAAACGAATGAGGGCACAAATGAAAGATTTCATCGAAATCTATAATTATCAAATTATTAAAATTTGGGGTGCTGCAATTTCACAATTTTGTAGGGCGTCATCGGTTAAGGAAAGAACTATCCCTTCTTTCAAAAGTACTAGGAGACTAAAGTACTATTGACCTACAAAATCTACAATCGTAATTCACAGGGTTACACACCCGCTTTAAAAGTCAAAATTGTATTCATATATCAAGTATCAATCCTTTTCCTGCAAAATTCGGAGAGTTAGCTGCTTCTGTACAGCTAACCCCGCCCCCCCCCCTCCTCCCTAAAATATTGAAAATGCATTAGTCCCCATTGGAGTCGCGTTATTATTATAGATTTCGATGAAATCTTTCATTTGAGCCCTCATTCGATTGCTGAACAAAGTGCTAAGTGGGGAAATTCGATAAGGACGACTTATAGATTGATTCTAATATTTTAATAATAGTCTTAAAATACTACTAAGGGAGCACGTCCACATAGAGAGCGATTGCTTGAATCGATAGCTTTTTTTGTCAGTCTTCATTTGCCACCTCGATCGAAAAAGAAAAATTGTGCTAACGCACCATATTATAGCTTAGAATTCTTTGAATGTTCCTGTTAGAACGAAAAAACATTTTAAGAGAAAACGAGAGTGACCGCGAGCGAGCGATGGTGACGAATTGCGTGCGGAGGAGCGGATTCACAAGTAAGTGTGATTCGCGCTTTAGTACAGCGGTACTGATAATTGTACACGCGCGCGAAGGGTGTAGCGGCACCCTCCGATTTTCGCGCTCTCCCGCTCACGAATCGAAGAGCCGCGCGCTCTTGTATTTATATGTACATCGCTATTTTGGTTTCCTCATAATATACGTGTTGTTCTCATTTAAACGCGTATTATCATATTGTATGCTACACATCCTCGCGAATGCTTATTCCCTCTTACCCCCCAGTTGCATGGGAACACTCTCCACTGACTAGCTAGACACACCGCCGTAGTTCAGACATAGCTTCGGCGAAGAAAACGAGCGGCCACGCTCGCATTAACGGTAGGTGTCGGGGAAAAACTACCCCCGGCGCGCTATAGAGACGCACGCCGACATTTAATAAATATTGTTATTTATTGATAAATAAAAGATATTTATTAAATAAAAGATATTTATTAAATAAAAGATATTTATTAAATAAAAGATATTTATTAAATAAAAGATATTTATTAAATAAAAGATATTTATTAAATAAAAGATATTTATTAAATAAACACTTCTTTATTATTATTTAATAAATATCTTTTATTTATCAATAAATAACAATATTTATTAAATGTCGGCGTGCGTCTCTATAGCGCGCCGGGGGTAGTTTTTCCCCGACACCTACCGTTAATGCGAGCGTGGCCGCTCGTTTTTTTCGCCGAAGCTATGTCTGAACTACGGCGGTGTGTCTAGCTAGTCAGTGGAGAGTGTTCCCATGCAACTGGGATATATATATATATATATATATATATTGTGACGTGTATTTCGCGTCCCAATGTTATTAAAACACGGGCAGTCAATTGCGACCAAATCACCCGTCACCAGAGCCGACCATTTTTTATTAAATAGTTATTGTTAACATGTTATTAATGGGGGGGGGGATTGTTAATTTATTTTGTCGAGGAAATGAGTATGAGGAGAGTCACGACCGAGGAAAGTCACAGACCGACACACACACGCACACATCCATACCAGCGGCACCAGCTGCTCGTACCGCAGAGACGACCGATTGGAGCGAGCAACGACGACGAGCCTATACAGACACATGCACGGCACCAATACCACTGCACTCTGTACTCGCGACCCTCTCTCTCTCGCTTGCTCTTTCTGCCTCGCCTCTCGAGGATGATGAGCCACTGCCCGCGCACACACACACATACGCGCGCGCGACCGCCCTCTCTCCCGATGCACGCAGACGCGGGAGGAGAGAGGATTCACAGCAGCAGCGGCGGCTTCCTCGAGACACACCATCTCGGCTGTAGCCACGAGAGAGAGAGAGAGAGAGAGAGAGAGAGAGAGAGAGAGAGAGAGAGAGAGAGAGAGATACCGACACGGCTGGCGACTGCATGGGGAGAGCTAGCAGCCGCCGCGCCGCGAGCCGCATGAAGCTGCCGGTCTATCGTAGCGTAGGCCGACGCGCGCACGTCGCCGCTGCCAACTGTGATGGACCGGCGGCGACAAAACCGAAAGCGTCCGATATAGATATACACGCCGGGTTGCCCGCGCGTGTATATTTAGCGATTCATATTACCCGCGCTTCGTCGGCAGGGCGGTAATCGCGGAGCGGACCAATGAAAATTAGCGACTAAAATCGTCGCAGACTTAGCCTTGATTTTCGCATTTAGGGAAAATCAAGGCTAATCAATGACAAGAAAGGAGCGGAAGCAACAAGTGTGTGGGCTGAAGGTAGTCAAGAAGAAGAGCTGAAAATTTGGAAGAGATTTTCGCCCTCTCCGATTTTGGGCATTGCCTGCCCGCCCGTTAGAGAATACAGACGTACGTTGCGAGCACTCTTCAAGTTTTATTATAAAATCGGCGGATAGATAGTTAGCAAGAATAGAATTGGCGAGAATAATAGCGACCAGGAGTACGAGGAGCACCGCGAGGCGACCACAATTAGCGACGATGAGTGGGCTGTAATTGTCGAGCTTCCCTCGGCACTTATAGATAGAGCTTATAATTTAATATATATAGCATATTGCCGCCATGTGCTCGGGGGCAATGGCGTAAACTCGTTGGTGGTGTGACACCGTCGTTTTAGAATCAGTGCGCGCCGGGCCCGCTTGAAGATTACGAATAGTAGTGTGGGAAAAGGGGGATATTACGCGATATTCGGAAAACTCGGGAAACGCGGTGATTTGGTCGTCGCGGGAGATGCGTGCGTGGGCTAGCGTAGCCATATTGTTTATCGACCGGTAAATTGTGCGAAGCTTGTGAATTTGTTGACCATTACATATTATGATTAATAATAAAGCCTAGGTACTTAAAGAGTGAGATTTGTGTAATTATTATATGATTATATATTCCTGATTTTCCACTTCACGGGACTTCCTCTGGGGAAAGGGACTCGTGCAGGGCTAGCCGCACTTTACCTGGCGCCCATTATATAAATATATAGATAAATTCGGTAAAGTGCTGAGCAAAGTTTAATAAATAAATAGAGTAACCATGTACCACGTTACAATATATATATGTTGCGGCCGCAGTTTGAATTTGCGCGCTAAAAGTTGCCTTCGTAGAAGTCGCCCCCGCTAGACATTTCATCGTACACCCAGCAATTAACTCTGCTGGTGGTAGGGATGGCGCAGGTGACTTTCTCCCACTTTCTTTTATTATCGGGAGCGCGGCCAACGCAAGAAGAACCGCTTGTGCCGCGCAAACTCGCTCTCTTCCAGCTGAATCGCCCGCTCGAACAGTACGGTGTTCCTACTTTATATCAATTCACACACCTACACACACATCGCGCAATTAAATCCATTCAGTTTACTGTAAATAGTTTTGAGACTGAGCTTAAATAAAATAGCTCTTTTATTGTTACATTAAATAAACTCTACTTGTCTAAATTGCTTTCCACTCATTCCTATCTTCATCCTCATGCGCAGGAGCCCGGTTCATTTTAAGTACCTCGCTGCACTGTCGTTTTTGCTAGAATCGCGTTAAATTGTTTATTAATAATTTATTTATTGATCGGTTGACTAGCACGTGAAGAATTATATATAAATAAATATAAAATAATTAATTAATGTGATTAACGGATTTTTTTGGACAATGATTAGAAATATAAATTCATTTTTAGGATATTTATAAATATTTTTAAAAACTTTTATTAAAACATTGAGCAGCTTTAAAAATTAATTTCTTAATATATTTTAACGCTCAAACAATTTAAAAACCTCTTCCAATTAATTGGCACTTAGCTTACTCAAACTAAATTAATTTTTCCAATATTAAATTCTTTGTTCTTATAAGTTAACTTAGTTATCTCTCTTTTATTTCGCCTGCCGCCATTTTTGGCACACGACGATTTCCGCGCATAGGTTATACTGCCTCCGCGGGTTTATAAAGAGGCGTCTGAAATTTTGTTGAGCGCGAACGACTATGGGAAATGTACGCCGAGGAGGCGTCGGGATTTATTCAAATTACACACACACGGCGTTGGAGAGCACATTTTAATTAAGTCGCACGCAGGTGACGCCAATTATTAGTAACTGTCAGTTGAAGGTTTGGCTTTACAATTACAATTATTTTCGTTACAGTAAAGAGTTGCGGTGCGCGTGCACTACTCGTAAAAATGATCTTGATCTTTAAAATTGATATCTCAAAAATGCGCTGCGCTGATTTGCCAACTGTTTTCTAAAAACAGTGTGATGTAGAAAAAGTAATCTGAATTGAAGAAATGTGTCTTTTTTTTATTTGCAAAATAGATGAATTGCATAGATTTTCATAGAATGATGTTATATATTTCTTAATAAGATTTAATAAAGTATTTTACATTCAAGACAATTCATGTCTGTAAAATTTACTATACATACTCGGATCATATAATTATTTTAAGGCAAAATATTGCAACGTATATTATATCTAAGAGCGTAAAATGCTAATTTTATTATCATTTATTATATTTATAATTAATATATCTACACTTTCATGGCGCCATAATCATTTGAATTAAAAACTAAGATGTTATTATTTTAATCTTGTAACACTCAAATATGTATATATCTATCTAACAATTAAATGTGAATAAAAGCTTGCTTTTAAGAAATATAAAATCTTTCAAATCAATTCATAAAAAATTATTTTGATAGAATGACTCTATCGCTCAGAACACGTTTTTAAAAGAAATGTTTTAATAGGTTATTCTGAGCCAAGTTAATTTTGAATTAACAGCCTATGCTGCTTTCGGCCTCTATGGTTGGAGGTATTTACAAATGCGCATGCCTTTAAAGAAAAACTAAAGTTGGCGTTTTGTCCTACCAACGAGAGTGGACTCCTCAGTAAGGCACTGATTGATTTCCTTAGACGCCTTCCGCACTGGTGTTCGGCGGCTCGCTTATCTCAAGTCGAATCGTCTATTTTGCCTACGTGAAACAAAATAAACGTTTTCACCTGGTGGCAATAAATCCAATTGCCAGTTTTTGATTGAATGACTCTATCACTCAGTGAACGTCTTAAAAAAATAATGATTTGAAAAAAAATCTAGCAGTTGGATTTATTGGCGCCAGGTGGAACCATCTCTTTTGCTTCACGTAGGCAAAAGAGACGATTCGACTTGAGATAAGCGAGCCGCCGAACACCAGTGCGGAAGGCATTTAAGGAAACCAATCAGTGCCTTACTGAGGAGTCCACTCTGGTTGGTAGGACAAAATGCCAACTTTCGTTTTTTTTTTAAATGCATGCATATTTGTAAATACCGCCGACCATAGAGGCCGAAAGCACCATAGACTGTTAATTCAAAATTAACTTGGTTCAGAATATATTCAAATTCAAATTCAAATTCAAATTTATTAACCAGAAAAAGATAAACTAGTTACCTGTGCGCAGGTTCGGCACATAAAACTAAAATAACATAAAATACTTAAAACTTAACTTATTTACTTAAAACTAACTTAAAAACTAAACTAGTATAGTATAAATTGTAAACTAATCTAGTACCGTTGTAACATGTAGTTTACTTATCTAATAACAAAAACAGTGTTTGTGTACACATATATTTACCGTGATTGCACTTCAGATAATTCAGATATCTTTTATCCTGATTTTTAGTTTGTTTGTTTGTGACTTTTTATCTAGTTCTAGTGTTTTTAAATCATTTGGTAATTTAATGAAAGTTGTTACTACTTTTGTGTAACTATTTTTATTGCTGACCTTTTTTTTGTTTCTTGAAATCACCAATTTTTTTTTCCTAGTGATACTACTTGACTTAATGAATTGACTTTTTAGATTAGGGTAATGATATATTAGTGTTTCAATAGCAAATAGTTGTTTCAAGTTCAGTGGGTTATCATGGATGGTGAAATTATTTTTATTAACAATTTTGAGTATTCTTTTCTGCAGATTTTGCAATAAATTAAGGTTTTTTTTATAAGCACCTCCCCAAGCAATTATTTCATAATTTATCAAACTATGAAAAAAAGCATAGTATATCATTCTCATCATTTCAGTTGACATAAATTTGGGGATTTTATAGAATATATCGACGCTCTAAACAACAGTTTTAATCAAAATCCTCCTACGAAACTAGGAGTTTTCGGGTTCTCAGACAAAAACTATCACCTTTTCAAAGGTTCTGAGAAAATATTAGTATTTATTAGAGGATCTAAAAAGTGCTAGTTTTATAAGAGGTCTTGGATAAGAACTAGCTGTTTTTGAGAATTCTGAGCTGTGCTAGTCTTCGTACGGAGCGTCGATATATGTACTAAATAGTTGGTTCTCTTTATAATGTATTGAATGTGCTTATCCCATTTTAAGTTATAATCAAATATGATTCCTAAGTACTTGCAACTTTCGACTCTGTTTAATTTTTAATTTTTACATCTATTTACGTTGGAACACTATCACACTAGGTACCAAAAGTCATACATATAGTCTTATCAACGTTTAACGATAGTTTATTTATAGCTAACCAGTTATCGCCTAGTAACAAATTATTGTTCATAGATTCCTGAACTTCCTCCCACGTATCACCAGTAGATATAATTGCAGTATCATCTGCATAAGACAAAATTTCATCAGGATGGATTGCCTTCAAGAGATCATTAATATATATAATAAAAAGTAGTGGACCTAAAATGGTATCTTATGGTACACCCCTATATATTTTTAAATAATCACTCTCACTGTCATTTGTTTAAACTTTTTGATACCTATTATTAAGATAACTTGAAACTAAACCCAACGCCTGCCCTCTAATTCCTATACAATATAGTTTATACAGTAATATTTTATGATCGACAGTGTCAAATGCTTTAGCCAAGTCCAAAAAAGTTATTAGTGTTGGTTTACTGTGCTCCAAATTGTTGTATAATATATTGGTAATGTAGTTTAATGCATTTTGTGTACCTATATTTTTCATGAAACCAAATTGGTGATCAGATATTATATTATTTTTTTAACAAAGTCATATATTCTATCTTATAGTATTCTCTCGAAAATTTTAGCAACATTTAATATTAATGAAGTCGGCCTATAGTTTGAAAAAAATTAGATTTTTCTCCAGATTTGTATATAGGTACAATTTCCGCTTTATTAAGAGCATCCGACCAAATAGCTTGCTCAATACATGAATTGATTAAATGTGCTAGTGGTGCAGCAATGTGGTTACAGATTATTTTCAATGTTTTGTTATTAATTTTGTCAATACCTCCATTTTTTAATGTCAGCATATTTATTACATTTGTTACCTCATGAGAACTCGTTGGATTTATAAAAATGGAATTTTCGTTCATATTTGGCATTGTTAACTCAGATTCAGTCGCTTTAATGATCTTTTCACTTAGTTTCTGACCTATTTCGCAAAAGTAGTTATTCATAACTTTAGCCATTGCAATTTTATCTATGATCTTATCATTATCTATTTTTAAATAATTTATGGTATACTCGCATTACCTTTTTTCCCTACTTTTGTGTTTATAATTTCCCGTAACGTTTTAGGATTATTTAGGTTATCTTGGACTAGATTTTTATCGTACTTCATTTTTGCGTTTAGTATGACCTTGTCTAGAATTTTGGCATAATTTTTTAAATGGTCATTAGCATGATCAATTTTTCATAGATTATATAAGAAATCCTTGGTTTCCAAGATTTTATAATAGCATCTGTGATCCAATTATTCCTATGCGTCTTTTTGTTTTTCTTTGTATTGTTGTTTCTAGCTCTATACATAGCTTTATTTCATTTATTAATTGGTTTACAGCCATGTTAGGATCCAACTATTGACATAGTTGCACTCCAATTTCTTGTTTTAGCAATATTTCTCAATTTGTTATAATCCAGTGTTACAGTTGAAATCTTATTTTCAGTTTTTATTTTATTAATAGCAATAAATAAAGGGTAGTGGTCTGTTATAGAATGTTTTAATTTGTATGTTTCTGTTCTTAAAAAGCTTGTTTTTGAAAAAATGTTGTCAATAGAAGATCCTTTTCAGTTGCTAATTGGAGGTCTGGTTACCCCTGAAAACCCAGGAATATATCCCTTATCTAACTGAAGTAAATCAATATTAAAATCTCCTATCACTAAATGGTTCTCGATATTTCTTTTTTTATTTAGGAATTTATGTAAATCTAGTATAAATTCAGTCTTAGATATATCATGAAATTTATATATAGCAGAAACTTCCATACTACTGCCATTATTTAAAGTAATATTCGTATTAAGTATTTTAACCCTTGCATATTCAACAACTTTAGTTGTATGAAGTATATTCTTATTAACAAAAACAATTGCTCCATCATTTTGATTAATTCTACGTAATTATAGTAACTTTCATAACCATTTATTTCATATAATTTATAATTTTCCTGAACAAAAGTGTGTGTACATATTACAATGGAAGGTTTTTTGGTTAAACTCTCAAGTAATATTAACAATTTGTTAAAATTTGCATTTATACTTGTTATATTAACCTGTAGTAATAAATCGTTTTTATTATTTATAACTTTATTAAGAATATCAATATTACCATAAGTATTTTCTTTTTGCATTGAATCTTTTTGTATAGTTTCTAGATATTGAAAATTATATACCATTTTACTGTCTTTTTTACTTCTAATTCCTGTTGGTTTTTGTTGTTTTTGTTGTTGCTGCTGATTGTTGTTTTTTGTTGCTTTAGTTGGTCCTGTTGATGTGCATTGACTTGTTCCTGGTTGCTGAATTCCTCTTTTTGTGTATCCTGGCTGCTGGATTCTTCGTTTTGTGTATCAGAAAAATTTGGTGACTCTGGTCGTTACAGTATATTTCCTACCTTACCGATGTGCGTTGGTATAACAGTGTGTGTTCGGTAATCTTCGTTTTCTATATCAGAATAATTTTGTGACTCTGGTCGTTGAAGTACATTTCCTACATTATCTATGTATCTTGGTATTGTAGGGTGCGTTGGGTAATCAGTTCAGTCTATATATTTTTTTATTTTGATTTTTTAAATTTCACATAACTTACTGTCTGCTGCAATGTGATTTATGTTATATTTGGACTTATAGTTTAGATTACTGTGTATACAGTTGGCACATTTGATAGTATTGTCTTTATCAGAATCATATAATTTGTGCGATCCAGCGCATTCCAAGCAAATGCTACTGTTTTCACAATTTTTACCACTATGACCAAATCTTCCACAGTTGCAACACGGCTTTACATTTATCACATCAAAAACTCGGCAGCTGAAAGCCGACGAAAACTCTGATTTTATTTTCATTGATGTACTTGTATATTTCAGCAGTCACCTCAAGTAGCACGCTTTGTGTTTTGGTCTTGCTGTTAGTATATATATGTAGCCCCTCACACTTTTTATCATTATTTATGAAATTTCTAGTATTTATGTCTTGTACTATACCATTTAAATACATGTTTAAACAGTTATTTATTCCAGCTACTTTCACCTTTGGTTTCATAACTTGTTCCTTTTCAATTTTAAATTGATTTGTAGGAAGTTTGTTGGTTAGGATTGTTTCGGCTTTTGCACTTTCCTCATTCATACAGTTGATAATAACTTCATCATCGTTTTTTATATGAATTGTTTTTGTTTGTATATCCTTTCCTCTATTGAGATAGCGTATGACATATTGCTTGATGTTTACTTTACTATTTTTGTCTGTTTTTTTCACAATTATTCTAAGAACTCATTTCTATTGAGGTTTGATTATAATATTGGAGGTTATATCAACAAAAGTTTTTTTAGTGACATTAACATTTTCCTTCTTTCCTTTATCTAGCAGATCTTTTAATAGAGCATTTTTGTCTTGTGATTCGGTGTTGAGTTTACCTTCTCACAAAAAATATACACCACTATGGACACCTTCCTTTTAGGCAAACACTTATTGTTTTTATTGTTAGCCTTTTCGGACACCTTATCCACGTCCGACGCCATCGCGCACCCTTATAAGATTAAAGCATTTTTTTTAAATTATTAAATTATTAATTTTTGTTTAATTTTTGCAAAAATTCCATAAAAAGCATTTTACATTTCTATAAAAAAATAACGGGCTGAGATATCTACCACATGGTACCAAAAACCCCCCACTAACAAGATCCAAGCGAATTCAGTTGATTTGAAATAATACATCCGCCAATTTGAATTTCGTATCTTCAACACCAAATTTGCGATCAAAGACCATAAAATCCTTTAGTGTATCAAATTTTATCAAAATATATTACCGTAGTAAAAACGTAATAAAAGCTGCAACGAAAGTATTTAATTTCTTTTTTTTTATTTCGGTGGAGCCTTTTTAAACATATAATCCCCGTCAAATTATATTATTCAGCTAGGCAATATTCGAAAATGCTTGTCGCGCTGAATAATATCTCTCGAAGTTATTTTAAATACAACTTGATAAGCGAACTGCACGTTCGTGACCTCCACCAAAAATCTGCCGAATTGAATCATCATGTTTTTCTCAAAATCTAGCAGTCGATCACACGCCGGTTGCATCATCATTCAAATTAAATTTTCTACTATTCTACTCTCTTAAATTCATTCAATTGCTTTATCCGAATGCCGGAAAACAATTTCTTGCGATAGATTAGCTATATTAATAGGGACCGATAACGGACTGATACCGTCTGTTTTGGCAATATAAATATGGCTTCACAAGGCTATCGCGGGCCAGTCTCTGCCGAGGATCCAGTCACCCGTTGCGCCGCCATGTAAGTTGCTACGAATATATATTTTATAACGTGGAAACTCTTCTGGGTTGTAATCCCATATATTTATTCGTATTTTCGCTAATGCGCGCATAAAAGTGACATTGATTACATAAAGATATTTGCTACGATTGAATAAGATTGTACTAACTTTATAAATACATTATTACTGCTATATTATATAAACTTGTATTAATATTATGAATATATTTGTTACGTTAAATAAACTAACATCAATACCAGTTAAGAATTAGTGATCCGATTCTTCGCACCATCAATAAACCAAGGTAAGAAACCCTACACATAATAATAACAATAAAACTATATTAACAATAAACTTCACGCTGACATGGATTGTAGAGTCCGGTTACAGTAACTGTTCGCCTCCTTTTCTACCTTAGCCACCCAAATCAAATGTCTCGCGCGTGCAAACCGCTCGGCGCGATGCGAGAATAGCCGCGACGTTTGGACTTTATTAATAAGTAATAAAAGCCAGAACGTCACAAATGTTAAGACATGCAACTGCCGTCCAAGCGACACAAGTGCGATCCCCAATCTCTGCTATATTTTTCTTTTTTTTACCAATAACCACAACCATTACAATAATACTTGATTGGTTGACTCAAGAATTATTTGATTTCATCAAAGAACAAAAAAAATGAGCTCCGGTTCGTAAAAAATTACCGTGTAATACCCAAGATATCCTATTCTAAAAAAGAGATTGAAAGTTTTCGATTCGTTCTCTGATTGGTCGTTCGGTTTCGCACGTAATGTATATCTATATAGTATGTACAGTCAGTAAGTCGGCCGCAATGCAGACGGGCAGTAGTTCGATTTGATTCTTTAGATGGCGCGCAGCGCATGCGTGTATCAATTGTAAGGGCAAGGCCAGCATATTGAGTATAAATAACCTTTTGATTATACTTATACAATACCTCGGTCGTGTTTTGGCTTGCTTCGCTATTTGCTGCTACTCGTTGTTTGGCATTATTTGCAAACAACGTTTTCCTATCATAAAAAGATGATTGTTAGCAGGATTCTTCTCGATTTGATTGGTTGGGCGTTTAAGCGCGAAATTCAAATTTATTTATTCATACAAATCCGTTAATGTGATGTCCAGCTGTGTAAAGTCGGCGATGATGTAGTACAAATGGTTCTCTCTTAACCCTCCTGCGCAGAAGTTTATTTTCGTGTATATGGACTAGATCGAATGTAAGTCTGCAACAATATTTTCTGCAAATTCGTAACATTTTCTAAATAATAGCTATACTATTTAGCTTCAATTTGAGAGGTTGTAGATGTCCCAACAAAGTAAAGATTTAAATTTGTGATACAAAATGTATACAAAAATGACGTGCGGTTTGGACGAGTATACTCGGCTCTCTGCGCAGGGGGGTTAAACTTTAAGGGTAAATGTGTTATAGCGGTGTCTACGTGTACCAGGTCATCGATGATGGTATCTTAAAGATCCTGTTCAGGGCATTTTGTATAAATATGGTATGCGTAATATCCAGGTATGTAGAGTCGCCGATGATAGTATCTCAAAGGTCTTCTTCAAGGCTGTTTGAATAAATATGTAATGTGTGATGTCCAGATTTGTGGGGTTGCCGATGATTTAATACAAATAGTTCTCTCTTAAGCTTTAAGGAGGTTTGCTCAAAAGTCTACTGTGTAAAATTTGAAATGGCTCCCACGAACAGAAATAGAGATATTAACCTTCAAAGTTGTAACTTTTAATATAGAGGATATACAATAAACTACTATTTTATCAAGGTTTGAATTAATAGCAATGACAATAATTTATTCATTTAAAGAAAAAACCAATATGTTACGCAGAGTATACATATAGGAATAACATAAAAGAAAATTAATACCTTCTCAGGAACAATTTTGGAGTTATAACAATGTAAAGTGCACTATCTGGTGGTATTTTTGGTAGAAATAGAAACGTGAAAAGGAGACGGAACACGACCGCGCAAAGACACAGACCAATGTGCATGTGTACAGATGAGCCGTAGTCCGCATAGCTATGGAAGTGTGCGTAAAGGGCGGGCTTATGGAGAACAAGCGCTCGAAACATTTCTGCGCGCATCGTTCTATGTGCTCAGCCAAAGAAACACATGGGCATACGGTGAACTTTTGAAAGATATTGTTTCGAGCGAACCTCCTTAAGGGTTATTATATGTTATAGCAATGTTCACGTGTGCTAGGTTTTCGTTGATGGTGTATCAGAGGTCCTCTCCCAGGCGATTTGCATAAATATGATATGTATATCTCAGAGGTCTTCAAAGATTTTTGTATTAATATTATATGTGTGATATGTAGGTGTACTCTATAAGAATGAATCAGTGAAAATTCACTGATTGTAAGTGAATAGTCACCGATTCAATTAGTGAAAAAAAGCTCACTGACTCAATTAGTGGCAAATTCACTAATTCATCAGTAAAATTTTCACTGTCTAATCAATCGATTTTGACTGTTCGGAAAAAGTTGAATTTACACGCCCACGCTTATTTATATTAATTAGTTATTTATTATATTATAAATTTAAACATAGCGATTATGGTAGAGACATATTTATTAAGAATTAAATTAAATATATTATAATATTAGAAATTTTTTTTATGTTATAGGGAATCGAACTCTCGATCTTCTGCACGCGAGTTGGGCACCTTAACTGCTCACTTACGTAGTATATTTTCGGAACTTGTATATGTTTAACAGCTTCCATGCGCCTGGTATATTTATAATGTTACTAGTTCCAATTATTTACATCTACGTGTAATAGTTTTGATTTGAAAAAGAATTTGTAAAATCAGTGTTCTTATTTCTATAGTCATTTAAGCGGACGTCAAATATTTCTGTTCTAGTCTAATGACGTATTTTACCATTCATTTGAATAATAAGTTCTTTATCGAAAAACTAAGATTTGTACCCATTTCATATAAAAAAGGAATATTTTAAGCGCTAAAACATTGCCTATGGTTGCTTTATTTTTGGGAAAATATTGAATTCTAAACAAATGAGGTTATGATTGTCATTGATTTTGTAATTCAAGGTTTTCTCAAAGGTTAAGCAATTATTAGTATATTATGCACCTAGGGACTAAAGTAAGCCATTAAATGCCTGCGTGTGGCTTGGCGCCCGAGCGGAGCGAGGGCGTCACACACGCTGGCAATCGCTAGCTCACTTTATTCACGCGTGCAATATACGTTTTTAGGCACGACCGCGACACGGAAGTGCCTTATATTTTCGTTAGTGAAAAATGTGTGAGATAGGATATCTTACGCAATTATTTACCAATCGGGCTGAAATTTTAGGATAGATCTCCTCCAGCACAATATGAAATTCTATTTTTTTTTATCCCGATCATGTATGTAATTTTTAAATAGCGAGCACTTTTTGCTTATTTTTACCTATTTTTACGTGTTGTTTTCTTTTATAATCATGTTACACGAGTATCTCCACGAAATCTTAGCGGATCAAGCTCAACATTTTTTGGGGAACTCTCCTAAGTATAAAAACCTGATGGTCCTATTTTGGGATTGATCCTGCAAATATACGCTGAATGCGGCGACTATAAAAAATCGCTAAAAACTGTTTTTGGGCTATAGCTTGAAAACTAAGCATTCTACGAAAAAAAGTTAAATAGAAAAGTTTTAGATCATTGAAAAATACAACTTTTTCCATTGATATCCATTTATGACAATACTTTTAACTCGAGTTAACAGGCCAAAAACGAATTTTATCATCGAAAAAACAGCTTTTACCATATAACTTTACAGCTATGCATTTTACATGAAAAAGTTAAATGGAAAAGTTGTAGATCTTTGAAAAATACAACTTTTCTTTTTGGACACCAAGACGCGAAAATGCTTTGAAATCAAGTTAATAGTCCAATAACGATTTTTAACATAAAAAAATGTAGTTTTTTACTATAAAACTTTGCTGGTATGCATTTTACGTACAAAAAATTAATGAAAAAGTTGTAGATCTCAAAAAGACATAACTTTTTATGGTAGCAAATATTAAAAAAAAATGCCTTTACACAAGAAACCGCCTAAAAACGATTTTTCATACACATCATTTAATAACAATTGCGGTGCAGCACGCCCAATCGATCGTAAAATGTTTTAAAGATGTCCCCTTTTCAATAAAAGTTTTATATCCAAAGTACGACCACTTAAACACGATAGTATTTTTTTTTTACGAAATACATCAAATTTTAGGACAGAGTATGATTGCTAAGTACGAGGGTTTATACTAGGGTATTATACTGAACTAAAAAAACCTAAACTAAATAATAATGGAAATAACTCAGATTGAAGAAAGGCTCTGGAGACGCCTACTGCATCCCTCTAAACTAGGCTATATATTCCTAAACAATCCATTTTATAATTTAAATCCTACTACCGAAATTCCTTCCTCTTCCTTCTTCCTTGAAAATATTAAACATCTTGCCATTTTTTCCCTAGTTTTTTTATTAAAATTGAAACATTTATCAGTTTAAACTGCATTCTTGTATTTGTAAATGTTAAATACATCATATACCATTGACAATTAAACAATTATTCAATAATTTAATACTTATATCTTCAAACGAAACAGATATAAAAAAACAATATTGTTTTACTGATTTCTGTAAAAATAAACAGATAATAGTGTCAGCGTTTAATATAAGCTTTAATTTAGCGCTTCGCGCGAGTGTCAGGCAATCAAGCGAACGCGCAGCATGAGCACCGGTAAGGCAAGAGAGCGCGAAGCGCGAGCTGAGTTCGGTCGTGCCTGTAATGCAAAATGTGAAGCGCTTTGCATGCCTTGCATCGCTTCGCGAAGCGCTCGCTCTGAAGCTCCGGAGCAGGCAAGTCACATGCGGCCGAAGGCCACGTGTGGCGCGTTAGTTTTAACGTACCTCACAAAAAGTTCGTACTCGTTCACTGACGTAGAGAAAAAATAGTGCTACATATTAATTTCCTAACCTCACGCTAGTTCCCGCCGCCACGCGCTGTTTGTGCCCGAGCCGAATGTGAGGGCACATGCGCGTCGCGGCAGGGACTAGAGTGGGGGTAGGGATTTCATGTAGCGCTTTTTTCCCGGCTTGGCGGGGAAGAAGTACGTACTTTATGGATGGGTGTGTTAAAAAGGTAGTTTTTGGCACTCAAAATATTACTTAGTTTCAAACGAGACGAAGGCAATTGGTAGTTTTTCATGGAATAAATTATTGTATAAATAGAAGACAAAAATGGTGTGTGGTGTAGTAGGAATCTACGGTAACTGACATCTTCTTATGATATTGCTTCAGATATGGATCTTATAGTGATTTTAAATTTTTACAGATAACTGGAATAATCTATAAATGACTATTAAGAAAGTGGAAGTCTATTTCATTACTTAAAAATTTTTAAATGTTTAGTTTTATATATATCCAAGCGATAACTCTAAACAATTACTTGTACTCCAGATATTCGTATTTTCCAAGTTAGCCCTGTATACTATTAACCCCGGCTTCTCTACCAGTGTTATTAAATGTATATTTATAATACAAGTAAGTTTTTATTTGCATTATAATTGTAAATAAATTTTAATAAACAACAACCCAGCAACCTGTCGCAGCAAATAAACTTTGCTACTCACCATTTCCGAATGATAATGATTCAACAGTGAAATTCACTGATTTACCAGTGACTTTGAACTTCAGCAAGACAATCCATTGATTCTCAGTAAACCCACTGATTAATCAGTGAAAATGTAGTTCACTGAGATAATCAGTGAAAATTTCACTGATTCATGTTAGAGAGTATAGGGTTGTCTATGATGGTGTCTCAGGTGATGATGATACCTCCGAAGTGTTCACCAAGACTTTATATTTATGTGTAGGGTCACCGATAGTGGTATTTCCGAACTCCTCTTCCAGACTTCTTGAATATATGATATATGTTGTGTCCATGTGTGTAAGGTCACCGTTGATGGTGTTTCAAAGGTCTTCTACGAGGCTTTTTGTATAAATATAATGTGTGATGCCCAGGTGTATAATGTGTCCGTACATTTAAAAAGAATCTGATATATTTTTATTAGCTTAAATTCAATTAATTATTTAAACTATATTGAAATATTCGCGATGCTATATTTGGTCTCTATTTTGATTAGCGTAGTTAGCTCGTATTACGTAATTAACAAGAAGCGTATCTACAGGTAGCTCCGGTACGTGTAGCTTTGTCTCTCTTACTTGTATTTCCGCCGTGCTCGCAGCAAGTAGTTATCTTGTCCTCTCTTACCAATTGTAATCCCATGGAGGATTATGATGCGCATAATTTCTGCCGTCCAAAAATTAAATTCTATCGGCACCAAGATACCACCGGATCTGATTGGAGTATTAATTTTAGTCGGTTTGCCGCAGTCATACAAGCCTATGGTAATGGCTCTTACACATTCTGGGAAGGATGTTACCGTCGATTTTGTAATTTGAGTGGTGCGCACAAAGGCGAGTGGATTGTAGACTCAGGCGCATCCGTGCATATGTGCTCCGACAGTCAGCGCATGACACATATTTTGACTTCGAAAGTCAAAAGTATCACAGCAGCCAATAAGTCTAAAGTGCCAGTTCTCGGTGAAGGTGAAATCTTGCTGCAGTACAGTGGACCGAAAGGCAATAGCCAAGGGCTGCTGGAGAAGGTACTTCATGTACCTAACATAACCACTAACTTAATCTCAGTAAGTGCAATTGCTAGAAGAGGTGGTAAAGTGATTTTTTATGGGAATAAGTGTCAGGTGTACAACCGAAATGGCGTGTTAGTGCTAGAGGGCTAGCTGTGTATCAGTAACATTTATAAGGTTAAGTTTGAACTGAGGCTTTTTAACCCATTTCTTCCCAAGCGGCCATTTTATAGTCGATTGGTTTTATGCCTAAAAAATTGTTGAAAAAAAAATAATAATAACCAATAGTATTTGAACTCCACCTCAAATCTACATTTGAAGCTGTTGTAATCTATCTACAGAACAAAACAAGGTAGCAGAAATTGGAACCGCAAGTTTGACATCGCACTCAAGGGGTTGAATCTCATTCAGTCGAAATTCGACTCATGTATATATAGATTTACACTAATAATAAATGAATTATTGTTGCTATTTTTGTGGGCGATCTGATCGTTTTTACTGACAGTTTCGGCTTCATGTCCATACTAAAGAGTGGATTGTAGAAGATTTGCACTCTGAAGGACCTTGGGCGTCTTAGACAATGCCTTGGGGTATATGTACACAATAGCAGGGCCAATGAGATCATCGAGCTGGAGTAGACTGATTATATTGAGTTTGTGCTAACCTACTTCGGTATGAATGACTGCAGACACACCAGTACTCATATGGATCCCAGTGGAAATGTCAGTAGAACCGCATCACCTCAATCAGCCTTCAATCCTGATCGCACTCCGTACCAGAATGCAGCGGGTTCATTGTTGTATCAGGTACAGGCTACCAGACCTGACCTTGCTTATGCCGTTAGCGTCATCAGTGGATACAATCAATCGTACACCGAGTTGCATTGGAATATGGTAAAGAGGATTCTTCGTTATTTACAAGATACTGAAAACTTCAGACGCACGCATACACACACACACACACACACACTCACATATATATATATATATATATATATATATATATATATATATATATATATATATACACACACACACACACCCATACGGACATTTTCTAAAAATAGTGTATTTTGATTCCAAATGGCCCAAAACATATTTATAACATATTTAAAGAAAAAAAATTTTGATATATATATATATATATATATATATATATATATATTTCTTCCTCGTAAAGGAAGCTTGCGTATGCGTGCGTCTGAAGTTTTTAGTATCTTCTAAATAACGAAGAATCCTCTTTACCATATTCCTTACCACATATATATATATATATATATATATATATATATATATATATATATATATACATAAAAATAATAATATATATCCTATATTATAATTTATGAACTCTAAATTTTGAAATTGTCTTCAAAATTAATTAAAAATTGGTATAACAATCAGTAATATTTTGTACAGTTTTTGCACTATACAACATAATTAATATCTTATTTGTAAAATTTAACATAATTATTTTATTTATATATTCATTATTTAGTTTAAATTTTCTACCAGGAACTATTAAGAAAACCTAACAAAAATTTTACATGTTATTTACGTATGACGTTTCAAAATACCATATTCCAAGGATTCATATAACGAACTTATATTATAATAACTTATATTAAGGGACTTTATAAATGATTTCTTATCTCAAATATAAAAAAATTAATTTCTAAAATAAAAATAGCGATATACTGGCCCACTTCCGGAATGGTCTTTTTTTGAGCATGTCAATTTACGAACACAGTTGCTTGGCCATTGGTCATTGTATAGCAAAACAAAAACCGCTGCAAATTCATTGGCATTTAGCTTCTTCAAACTAAATTAATGGTTATGTTATAATATGAAATTATATGTTTTAATAAATTAATTTTAAATTGATATATCTCTTTCTAATAAATAGCTCAAATAAGGTATACTTGATTATCATTGATGGTTTGACAATTTATACTAATATTACAGAACGATAGGTAATAATCCTTATCAGCAATTTTTGCTCTTAACGTAATTTACTAAAATTATTTAAATATTTAAATTAAATGTAATCCGATGTTAGTACGTAGATTCACTGAATTCCTAATCATCTAAAATCTTGTGAACGATTTGCCATCATAGATTTCTGAGATATAACCATTTAAATTGAATCTGACTTTTTTGAAATATAACAAAAGAAGGGAAAGAGCCTATCCAAATTTTGCGGTTGTAAAAGATAGGTAATTTTATC
Source organism: Gastracanthus pulcherrimus (assembly GCA_949152435.1). Classification (NCBI taxonomy): domain Eukaryota; kingdom Metazoa; phylum Arthropoda; class Insecta; order Hymenoptera; family Pteromalidae; genus Gastracanthus; species Gastracanthus pulcherrimus. The sequence goes on from OX424576.1 coordinate 127,086,756, forward strand.
CTCTTTTTAACCCCCCTGCGCAGGAGTTATCATGCCAGAAATACCTTCCAAATGCAGTAATTTTTCAAAGCAAGTCTAAAACGTAGAGGGGAATGATTTTAAGTTTTTTGGGGTCGCTGATTACGAATCTGCAGTCAGAATTACGAAATTCAAAATGGCGGATCCAATATGGCTGCTACATACTAAATTCTTGTATATTACGATTTTTTTAAAGAAAATAACCATACGATTTTTGGGGTCGCTAATTACGAATCTACAGTCAGAATTTCGAAATTCAAAATGGCGGATTCAATAAGGCTGCTACATACGAAATTCCTGTATATTACGATTGTTTTTAAAGAAAATAACCATACATGGGTTTTGGGGGTCGCTAATTACAAATCTGCAGTCAGAATTTCGAATATCGAAATTCTGACAGCAGATTTGTAATCAGCAACCTCAAAAACCCATGTATGGTTATTTTCTTCAAATACACTACACATGTTTGAACAAACATGACCGTGCAATTCTCGAAATATAAGCGATCAAAGAAAAGTTTAAATAAATACATAATCTCATATAACTCAAAATATAAAGGTCGTTATGATCTGGGCAAATAACGTAACCAGGAGATAGTAAAAAGCTAACCTTTTGGAAAGTTTCAAATGAAATGATACCGTTTTACTCCAGTTATCGTGAAAAAAATCGATTTTTCTTACAAATGATTTTTTTCTCAGCAAGAGAAAAATAAAATGGCTCAAAAATTTTATTGAATACTCTTCTTCATAAACCTAATCGCAATTTTTTTCAAAATTTTTTCATCTTATATTTCACAAATATAACCGTTTGAAAAAATGACGATTTCGTTTAGAACAAAACAAGAGAAACAAGGGTGTGTGTGTGTATGAATGTGTACTTGCGTGCGTGCGTGCGTGTGTGTGTGTGTATGTGTACTTGCGTGCGTGCGTTCGTGCGTGCGTGTGTGTGTGTGTGTGTGTGTGTGTGTGTACGCACGCAGTGGCTTGGATAAACTTGAACCAAAAAGTGCTTATTTAAATGAAACATTAAAATAAATAAGATCTAATAAGTTTTTACGTAAAATAAAATATCATGAATACTATTATTTATACATAAGCATGGTACTATAGAAATACCAACGATAATTTCCGTAATTACTTCGAAATGTTTATTTTTCATTTAATCCGCATTTTGATTACAATACATTTATTTAAATTTACCAATTAATTGTTAAAATAATTTTCATAACCAAATAAAAGCATTCGATGCGCATGACGCCATGCGCATCATCATTTTTGCGAGTCTGCCGATTATACCGCCGCCTACAGCGACTTCCAGAACCAACATCGAACAATCTTTTGTCTGACAGAACATTTGTCAAATAACAATGGTCGTTCGTCCTCCTGGTTCTGAGCTCCATGGACAATACTTTCACACGTTTCTAAGTGCTCGGCGAGGTATCCGATCCAGACTCTCAATTGTTTTATTTTTATTCTCTTTTCGTTTTAACCTTCTAGCACTTCGATTACTGTCTTGATTTTTGTTTACTTCTGTCAATTACTAATGTCTTTTGGTAAATTGCAGCTGCGAATAACATTCTGTTTCAAATATTTTTTACTATCACATTAATCTAAATAATAAAACATTTACATATAACATTTACATATAACATATAATATCTTATTTACATATAACATCATAATATATTTATTAGGTGTAAATTTAATTAGAAAAAAATACTTCGAGAAAAGAAATAATCTTCTTTAGAAAATTAAGTTTTCTAAGCTTTCTTCCTCATTTTTAACTGATTTTCCCATGCTTGTCGCCTATCAACTTCTTCAATTATTCCTAGTTTGCTTTATATTTTAACGATTTCTTCTTTCTTATGAAAGTAGTGGAATGATAGACTTGGGTCGTTATATGTCTTGCTCGAGCAACCATAAACACAACTTTATCGTTTTTTTTGTTTCTTTTGTGATCGATTTCTGTATTCATTTTAGTCATTTTACCTCTTCAGAAACAAAATGTCTGAAGTTTCTTCAGAACGTTTAAAATCATTTATGTACACTTATTTCACAATGTTTTAAATATAGACCTAGCAGAAATGACTGATTTGATATAATATGTTAGTCTGCCACGATGCGGCGCATCGGACTTGTTGAGAACCCATCTACATAGTAAAAAATGACACATCAAGTATATGAAAAATTCTTAGATATATTGTAAAGAATACAATTGGCGTCATATATCGCAGTTGGGCAATCCAGTATTGCACTTTTTACAAAAAATAATTCTCTTAGTGTATAGATATTGTATTGTCAATTTTACTAATTTTGTCAGTGAAATATACGTTTTTATTTTTATTTTACGTTAAAACAATATCAACAGGTAATTTTCTTCTGACAGTTCAATTTCATGAACATAAAATACAGCTTTTGCAATGTACAGTTAGTTAAGAACAAAAACGATAAGTCACTGAAGGGAGAAAAGTAATTAATCTGAAGAACATTCAATAAACCATCGACTCGAACTTAAATACTCCGTCAAACGTCACCGCAGCATATTCGTTAAATTTGGAAGCGGAACATTCTCCAACTGATCAAGAACAGACTATCAACATAACAACTGGTGACGAATAATAAGCGAAACATCATCATTAAAATCGATTAATAAATAGTGAATTGTATATTTGTATATACATTTAAAAGATTTTAAAATTAAAAGTAGTTGTCCGTCCGTACAAGTGCAACGATCTTGGCGGGGTAGAGAGCGAATAATAGTCATTCACTATTTTTAATATCAGAATAGTATTCTTCAATAAATAAAATTTTGTATATGAATTAAAAATATTCTAAAGAAACTTGTTACAAAAAAAAAGCACAAAAGAAAGGTACATATATTTGTAAGAGGAATTAATTGGTCTCTGCAAACTTACCATGTACAACAAAATTAAAAAAGATGTAAAAGATTGTTATATGAACTGAAATTAAATATAGTGTGCGTTTCGCCCCGAACCAACCGCTAGGCTCATCAGTAAGATGGCGGTTGGATCTATCTGAGATGCAACATGATAAGGTTAAAGGAGGTAATACTTATAGGAATTATGATACAATCCCACTAGAGGGACGATAAAATTATAAGTATCGGCAAATCCGTCGAACTTCTAACTTTTTGCATCAAAGAAAATAAAAATTTGAGACACATAATTGGAAATTTGTGGGTATATTTTTAAAGCCATTTATAATCAGAATTGACGCACGTTCCTTATTTTTACGAAACGGCATTTTTTGCCCATAAGAGTAGCATTGTGTTTCTATATATACTAAATTAGTTATTTTTGGGCGATAATACATTTTTAAATGAGCTAAATATTTGAAATTTATAAATCACACAAACGCTGCTTAGTTTTTATGTTTATGTAGGATAATAAGATGTAATCACACATGAAACCGAACTATTTTAGAAAAAACTGTAGATGTGCCATGGTAAACACTGAATAGGTATCAAAGGGCACATAAATGCGACACGAATCATTGTCTTTGTTTTTCAGTCAACAATAAATATTGAATTTTGAAGATTTATAGAATTCTGGGACACATATTTAAAGTGCCATAATTTTTTTTCAGAATAATGCACGCAAATGAGGTTCAACTAGGAGCTGTAGTTTAATTAGGTTTAATTTACTTAAGCAATTGAAATCAGAATTATGAGTTAAACGGCGTTCATGTTTTGTTAGATAGAATACAAAAAATTCTTCTCTTCGGACATAACAATTTAGGCATATGTACTACCATACTGAATGTTTTAATAATTTGAAAAATACAAATGATATTATCGGTATGTTGAAACAGTTAACGATAAGATAGTTATCGACACTGTTAAGGCGGTCGAGGGGTTGCGTGTATAGTCTGAGATGAGAGTCGATGCTATGGATCGTCCAGCAACCGTAGAGGCAGGAGGAAGCAGCAGCGGTAATGGTGGACCGCGGCAGTCTCTCAACCAGGTTATGTGGTAAGGAGATTGTAGGTACATAAAGGACTATTAGTTAATGACCTTCTAATTATATGGCAGCGAAGCCGAAAGTGAGGGCACACTACACGGACTGTCGTCTGCATTGTACACGTCGACCGCGAGAGAAGCAGAAAGAGCGGTTATATGGAAGTAGTCGGAGGTGGCAAGTAACGAGGGAGACAACCACTCGCTATGGAGGTAGGGAAATGAATGAGACGAGCGCATCAGCACAGTATCCAGAAACAGAGTATACTACTATACTGCAGAAGCCAGAAGAGAAGTAAGAGCACAGATCGACGTCCCAGCTCTAAACAATCGCGATGCACACAAGACGAAAGCTCCCTTTCTTCTTCTCTATCTGTCGGCGCACCACGTGGCCAGTCACTTTTTATACCCGCAATGAGAATACATATTTACGTAGGTACTTTGTAATTCTTCATCTTCGTTCCCTCTATCCACCGCCCCCACCCTCGCGTATGCACGCGCGCGACCAAGCTTTCTTTCGAAACAAATCATCTGCTTTATAGCCTACCTACTGAGACAAAATCTCTGCTGTGAAATCCCTTTTATTTTTTTTTCCAGATGCGCCTCCTCTCTTTTTTTGGCTCTTCCAATTCGTGCTCTTCATGTGTCGCAATAAACACCTACTGGATTTTTTTTTCAGTAGATCGGTTGGAACTACTCTATGTCTCTTACCATCTATTTGAGAACTAATTTTTCAAGCTCTTCGTAGGTATTGTATTAGAAACCACTTATTCATTTTAAGCATTTACAATCAATTTCGATACGGATAAATATTTTTCCCGGAGACGCCAGGATTACGCGTTCTTTGTGTATTCTAGTATTTCTTTTGCATTTTTGTTATAAGAGTCTTTTTGTCTTAAAGCGCATTGCAGCGTATAAGCATTCTTTTCGAAACATGTTTCATCCCCGTTTTTCTACTTATTACGTAGGAGCCCCCCTTGTTATTATCCTCTAGCGACCAGGTACTTTATTGTCTTTTCCTTCGCATGTCAGCCAAGCACCCCCGCTTCCTTTGTACTGCATCACACTTCCCTTTTCGCTCAATGGGCACAAAATATATGCATCGCAGAGTAGCTGCTACTGTTCCTGCTGATGCATGTCGAGACGCTCGCCTCACCTATTCTCGCAGACTCGTTTGCGTGTTAATATATAAGTGTACACAGTGCCATATTATGGCCTACGCCAATTACGCCATGCCATAGGGCACTGGCACTAGGGAGCGCAAGACACCACGACTAAAAAACAAGGTCTCTCTTCACTCAAGCGAAAAACGTCACATGAGGCAAATAATAAACTCAACTACCACAAGCTGAGCATTTTGCAATTAAAATTTTTTAATAATTAAACCATAAACTCTAAATCCTAAACTCTGAAACGAATTTGCCCAGGCGGGGTATTATGCAATTAAAAAAATTAAATAATACACAAAAAATCCTAAAATTTAAACCCTAAACCCAACTACTACGAGCTGAACATTTTGCAAATAAATAATTTTACTAATAAAACCTAGGCCTTAATAACAAAACCCGAAAAAACCCATGCTGGGCCATTTGCAGTACACAAATTTAAATAATAGAAATGTTAACGTTAAACTCTAAACCCTAAACGCAATTAACGCAAGCCGAATAATTAGCAATTAAACAATTTTTATTATGAAATCGTAGACCCTAAACCCAACTACCCTGAGCAGAGAATTTTGAAAATAAATAATTTCAATAATAAAATCATAAACCCTAAACCGAACTACCCTGAGCAGAGCATTTTGCAATAAAAACATTATAATAAATAAAGCGTAAGCCCTAAACTCTAAACCCACATAACCCAACCTGAGCAATTTGCAGTAAACAAATTTAAATGATAGAATTGTTAATATTAAACCAAAAACCCCTAAACCCAAATAACCCAAGCTGAGTAATTTGCAATTTAAACAATTTTCATAGAAAATTCGTAAACCCTAAACCCTTGTAACGGTCCATATTGGTATGGTATAAATATGGATATATTTTAATTATTTATTTATTAGAATACTTTTAAATGCTAATGTTTTATTGATATATGCAAAGAATGAATGATAAGAATAAATAAAGTGAAGATGAGTAAATTAATTGTAAATTGCATTTGTGCGTTAGGCTGATCGTCGCGAAGCGAATATCCGCACAAAGAGGAATCGCGGAGAATAAGGATGTGTGCCTACATCCATGTGAGATATGACTGATGGAAAGGGTAAGAAAAGTGGGAGCCTGGTTGCTAGGCGACGTTAGCGGTGCGAGGCTGAGCCTCCGACGAAAGTCGTGAGGCCGAGCAACCGAAAGAATTGAGTGGCTGTCGATCGGAGGATAGTCAGTCAGCGCACAGCCACCTAGCAAGCAGGACCTTCTTCCTCATGCTCTTATAAAAGGATTTGGACAGTTAACTTGTATTTTCGCTGGTTTACTTATTACTATTGGCGAATATATGAGTGAGCGCAAGTTGTTTTGATGGTATGGAACTGTGATGCTGCATAAATGCTAGTCTTGGAACTTGACATTTTATATAAATAATATATAGCATTTTATTTATATACCTATATAAACACACATATATACTCATCCTATATTTTCCGTATTCCTTTATATCATTTAGGTACCTCGGGGAAAGATAAATAATTAAATAAAATAATAGAAGGTTGTAATATTTAAATTGAATAATAATAACAATCACGAATCCTTAGACCCTAAACCCAACTACCCCGAGCTGAACATTTTGCAATAAAAACATTGTAATAATAATATCGTAAGTACTAAACCCTAAACTAAAATAACCGAAGCTGGGCAATTGACAGTAAACAAATGTATATAATAGAATTGTTAACCATAAACTCTAAACCCAATTAAACCAAGCCGAGTAATACAAAATTTTCATAATAAAATCATAAACCTTAAACCCAACTACACCGAGCTGAGCATTTTGCGATTAAAAATTTTTAATAATACACAAAAAATTCTAAACCCTAAACGATAAACCCAAGTACCCTGAGCTGAGCATTTTGCAAATAAATAATTTTAATAATAAAACCTAAGCCCTAAATACAAAACCAGAAAAACCCAAGCTGGGTCATTTGCAGTACACAAATTTAAATAATAGAAATGTTAACGTTAAACTCTAAACCCTAAACGCAATTAACCCAAGCCGAATAATTTGCAATTAAACAATTTTCATTATGAAATCGTAGACCCTAAACCCAACTACCCTGAGCAGAGAATTTTGCAAATAAGTAATTTCAATAATAAAATCATAACCCCAAACCGAACTACCCCAAGCAGAGCATTTTGTAATAAAAACATTATAATAATAAAAGCGTAAGCCCTAAACTCTAAACTCAAATAACCCAAACTGAGCAATTTGCAGTAAACAAATTTAAATAATAGAATTTTGAACACAGACCTTAAACCCTAAACCCAAATAACCCAAGCTCAACAATTTACAATAATAAAAATTTAAATAAATTTAAATATGTAAATACATTATAGATAATAATAAATAATAATCTGTAATACAAGTATATTTGACGCTTTTTCGAGAAGTGACATTCACTCAATTTAGAGTTTAAGGTTAACAATTCCATTATTTAAATTTGTTCCAAACAAATTGCTCAGCTTGGGTTATTTGGGTTTAAAGTTTGGGGTTTCAGGTTAATAATTCTATTATTTAAATTTGTTTACTGCAAATTGTTCAGCTTTGTTTATTTGGATTTAGAGTTTAGGGCTTACAATTTTATTATTATATTTGAAGCGCTGGGGAAAATATTTCGCTGCCATTTTAGGCATAGAGCGTTTCTTACACATAAGAATTATACACGTAATTATTGTACACAATTTAGCATTGGTCAAATATATCTATATATAATTTGACCAATGCTAAATTGTGTACAATAATTACGTGTATAATTCTTATGTGTAAGAAACGCTCTATGCCCCATTTTATGGGATTTACTATATTACATTATATTGGCCTTGGATTGACATAATATTGTTTTTTTGCCAATTGAATTATCGAAATTAGAAATAAAAAAATTCGATATATATTGAATATATCGCGGTGCCGATTAATATACGGGAAATATTTATATTAAATTAATATTATAAATATTTATGTATATAAATAGAAACTTTTTATACATTAGCCACTTTGATTACCTTTCTTTATTGTTATAGTGATATTTTTTTACTTGTCGAATAGTTGTTCGAATACTTACAATACCGGGAAAAAACGGAATGGATCGGATAATTACAACATAGCATAGATAATGAGTGAATCACTATATATATAGTTATATATTAATATAACTTATACACTTATGTATATGACGACCTTTTTTTTTTGCTTGTACATACTGACCGCCCCCCAACCAGGGGCGGTAGGTACCGGCTGTCGTAGTGGCGCAGCAATGTCTAATACGGCCCTGCGTGTACAGGTACATGCATATTTCTTTGCACGAATCTTTTCACTGCAACCCCAGCCCTCGTGATTCTCTCAGATTTTTGAGAAACGCCACGCCGAGTCTCCGCTCTTTTTCCGCAAGGAACTACCCGATAATAAGCTACTTTCCTCGTTTCTCCATCTCCGCCTTTGATTTTTCTTTCAGAATAAAAGCCGCTCTCTCTCTTACTGGCTTTTGGAATAAAGTAATCAAGGGGCTGTAAAAAGGGGCGTTAAAAAGGAAAAATAAAAATTATATTGTTTAAGTGATTATAAGATTACTATATTATTATTATATTGGCCAAGTAATAATGGTTATCAGTAGGAGAGAAGGGTCCAATGTGGTGCACTTAAGGCGCGTTAACAAATATGCTTGTTAACATTCACTTAATGCTATGCTTAAAAGTTTTAAAGGGTACTTTGACATGAGTATCTTCGCTACAAATACTAAAAAGTTTTATTATTTCAATTTTTTATAAATAGCGAACAATGCGGCGCATAACTATTAAATTGATATAAGTATACATTTAAAACAGTATAGTGATTTATTATCTGTGACATTAATTATTAATTAAATAACGTATTTCGTATGTTATTAAATAAATTTGAAGAAAAAGTGTTCACGCAAAATATTGTACAAAATTAAAAGTTAGGTTAGTTCATGTTTTTTTTGTATTTGTAAATTTTGTGCATACTTGGGCCAAATCTTAAGGCATAACTTTGTTAGAAATTCACTTCTACGTATTTTCTTACACGAATGGTAATTAAATAATCATTAATAATGTGTTTAATTATGCTGCGCCACATTGTCCTCAAGTAGGTTATCTATTATTATAATATTTTATAAAATATATGTAAACTATTTTTTTAAATTTAAGGTAGTATTCAACAGTAGTTAAGTCCAAGGTATACATAAATAATTTTTTACTTTATTCAGGATGACAATCGTTTAATTATGAGTATCTTTATCAAATGTAAATTTTATAGGTAAAATGCCGTAAAAATACTTTCTCCATTTTCAAAGCAGAGAATTTATAATAAATACAATAACTTTTCAGGATACATTACGTATATTAGAGAACTATTTAAAGTCACTTTAACTTGTTTAAAACCAATTAAATTACCTAAAATATAGGTGCATCACATTGCGCACTGCGCCACATTGTACCGTTTTCCCCTAACAGAGCCTGTAGGGCCATAGCTATCACATAGCCTCTATGTCAGCTGTAGTCATGCTTGCATCATCACCATAGATACCTAACTAGTTGGGACTAGCTCTCCAGAGTTGTGTAGTCCATAGCCTTGTTTCACAGTCATGCCATCTCTCTCGAATATTATTTCTATTACTGTTTTCTTGTGTGGCTGAGACTTTATTATTTTCCTTGTTTCCTTGTTGTCTTGTTCCCTTGTGTAACGGTAATGTGCAACATTATCTCCTTCGCGTTGTTAAGGCTAAGCACTCTTGCTTTTTGTTTTTTCTTATTCCACTCCTCGGATTCCTCCCGGGTAAAAATGGATTTCAGGCAGGTTCATAAATTATCATCAAACCCCATGAATGTTTTTTGTGCATGATCATGCGAGATTACGTTCAAAACTTTTGGATTTTGACATGTTTGTACATGCTCATACATTATTATGCCCAAAACTTGACCGGGGATACATACGCATGATCATAGACATCCATGCGTGTTTATGAAAGTTCATGAGTAATTAAGCACGCTCGTGTAATAATTGTTCAAAATTTTGTACAAGCATGAATGTTTATTTGAAATTTTGTAAGATTGCATACACATAAATAATAATGCTATGTCATGTAACTTTCACGCACTTTTATGCGTATACATACAAGTTCAAGAAATCATTAAAAAAATTTTGATTTCTGTCTCAATTGGGTTTTTCGCATCAACATGCATGGAAATATACGTTGTAGCACATACATTCACTTACATGCATGTGCAGACACGTTTATGCATGTGCATGCATGTTCATGCTAATTTAAAATATAGCTCATTGCAGAAAAATGTAATTATAAATACTTAGGCACATATAGCCCCTTGGTGGCATAGTTGGTAGCGTCGGTCTGCCGCGCGGCGAGTCGGGTTCGATTCCTACTGCAGGAACCTCTGACTTTTTTTCGCAAGAAAAATTTGTTAAGTGCTTAATACCTTGGTGGCAGGCATGCGGGACCAATGGTGGGGTCAGTGGTTGCGTGGAGGATCGCTTGGATGTGTGGCCCTTCGCACAACCAAGGGCAACAACAAAGGTGGCCTCTTCGGGCAGGTAAGAAAGGACACTTGACTAGCAAGTTGACTTTTTTACCGCCTCGCGTCCTGGCGAAGGTTTTTTCCTACGGGTTTTCCCTCCGTTACAGGTTGTCGACATGGGTAGAAACCTGCCATTGTCGGTAACTTTGGTGAATGCGGGAACAACGCGGGGAAGGGGGATGGGCTTGTTAGAATCAAATACCTCCACACAGAAGTGGTGGGGGTACCCTGTAAAAACCCGAAAGGGTATACAGGTAGGATCAGGAAAACAAATTACTTAGGCACACGCAGACATCATATACATTCAATTTGAGTTTCTACTGCTCTATTTAGTATTTGCGTGGACTTAGAAATTTTGCGACTTTGAATCGAACATATGCTACTACATATAAGCTAAAAATAATTGTTAATATCCAACGAGCTTGATAGCTCACCCGACTAATTTAAGGCATCGGGCTGAAACGCCGGCGGTTTGGGTTCGATTGTAGATCCCTTAGATACATTCTTTTTTACTTATTTTGCAGATAATATTATTATTGAAGCTTAAGATGGCTGTAGATTATTTTTTAACAATAATTTACAATTTGTATTTTATTTAAATAAAATGATCTCATTTTTAATTATGATTACTTGTATTCAATTTTGATGAGAATGCACAAATATTTGTTCAAATTGGTCTAAAAAGTTAATAGGAATTATTCTAGACTGCATACAAAAATTATGAATTTTTCGTTCTATATCAATATATGTACGGTAAAGTGCGCAGAAATTTTTCAAAAAACTTTTATTTTTGGTTATATAAACATATGTGAAAATTTAAAACAATTCATAATCAAGGGACAATTTTAGAAAAAATAGCACCTTCAGAAAGAGACTATGAGTCATAGATATACGAAATATATATCTATATATTGTGCAACATATATAGATATACTTTGTAGGTTAAATTCGAACACGTTCGCTCCGAATCACTGTCCCTCCGAATGTACCATAATTATCTATAAAATGGAGTCTTATAGGTATTTTTAAAGAATTTAATTTACTTATTTTTCATGAATGTTTTTTCAACTTTACAATGATACAGATTTAATCTGAATCGATTAACATTTATACTTAAATAAATTATTATTATATCACTAAATCAGGCGCACGATTCGCGGTCGGTTCGCATGTTGTCATGTCAAATTTACAAAAACAAAAATAAAAAACCGCTGCCAATTCATTGGCACTTAGCTTTCTCAAACTAAATAAATTGTTCCAATATGAATTTCTTTATTCTAATACATATTTTGAAATTGCTCTATTTCTTTCTTATTAATAACTTAAAAAGGTACGTTTCTTATCATTGATTGTTGTCAAAAGATAAATTATAAAAAAGTATAAGGTTGTGATCATAAATTACATAATCGATTTAAAAATATTGTAAAATAAAAAAAATTGTTATAAAACTAAAACAAATCAATGAATCTTGAAATTTCTTTTAAACATTTAATCTTCATTAGAGAACTAAAGAAATGAGCCCTGTTAGTAGGTAAGCTAGACTGGTTCTGCGCCATGTGGGTTTTGCGCCACCTACTTCCTACGTCAAGGGGCTTCCTACGCCAAGGGGCTTCCTACGCCAGCGAGCTTGATAGGCCAAGGGAGGCGCCACTTGCATAGGCCTGTGGCCCAGGTCGGGTTAGGTTAGGTAGCGCGTGACCCGAGAGCGGTTTATTTAAATAAATAATAAATAAATAAATAAAATAAAAAATAATCAAAAGGTAATAAATGCGGATTGAAACAAGAATATTTTATTTGAGCACGACACTTTCTCTCTGCGTCTAATCCGGGCTTGAGACCGGCTACGGCCGCATTAAAAGTGTTTGAAACGAAAAATAACGAGAAGAATGAATATAATGAATATCGCGAGAAAACCCCGTGTGTCCGTTAGCACATTAGGACTTTGACTGATTTTACTCGTCGTTTACAAATTCACTATAGACTTGTTGAGCCCCTCTCCATTTTTTGTATATGCAGTCTATAGTGGTCTAGAGGCTGCATCCAGCCACATGTTGTTGTCGTGCGAACGTCACGCTTTTTTTCTTCCCAGAAAAAACACTTGAACTCGGACCCCAATATCGCGTACAACAGAGGTTCTTTGTTTTCGGACTTACTTTCGTTTGCCATTTCTAAAATTGAATATTTGTGCTTGAGCCTGTTCGACAATCGCGTGATTATATATATTTTGTATATTTTCTAAATGAATACGTATTATTTTATTTGAATATTTGCGCGTATAAATGACGAATAACCCCTCTCCGGACGATTGCTAGCTGCGAGCGCGTATCGGGCCAGATTTTTCTGACTCAATACGTAAGTAGCTTTTTAGGTTACTTTACCTTCACTCAGAACTACGCACTACTATATAAACCACTATTTTTAGAATTTTTTTCTAAGAAAATTAAAATCTCTCGTATTTTTATGCATAGAATGAGTATTGATGGAATACTTTTAAGTGTATTGTTTCATTGAGAACTATTTTTTATTACACATCACAACTGTATTACGCACTACTTCTTTATGTTTACTTAAATCTTCTTATTTTATAATTACACCAAGAAGTTTTGTTAACCCTAAATTTATACATATTAATAATATTTAAGATAAATGTAGGGTTATGTTTTAATAATAATTAAAATATTGAAATTACTTTTTGTAATTAAAAGGAAAATATAGTCAATAATAATAATACAACTAAGAAAATAAAAGAGCTGGGGTCCTAAAATTTGTTGTAAAAAGTTTTACAGTCTCTTTCTTTGATTTAGAGTGTAGAGACTTCCCTGGTAACACAGTCTGACGCACTTGCGATTGTGCTGAAAGTACACGGTCTGCTTCACACTTCGACTAGGTTTCTGCTGCATGACGATTGCGACAGACGAGTGCGGCAGGATTGCAGCAGAAGTGTAGCCGACAAATGCGACTAAGGGGGATGAAACAATGCACTCGCGAGTGCAGCAGAATTGCACCCGAATTGCGTACGACGATTGCGGCAGACTAGTGCAGCAGGATTTCAGAATACGTGCAACTGACAAGTATGATTCAGGAGGATGATGTAACGCATTTGCGAGTGCGTTAAAATATACTTCAACAACGAGACACACACCTCGTAGCGGAAATCCTCGGAACACCGAGCATGGTAACAAAAAAAAGAGCTTCAAAGAGTTTTTTAACACACCCAGCCATAAAGTACGTACTTTATTCCCTTTTCGGCGGTGAACGAGTATGAACTTTCTGGTAGATATGTTAAAAAATTGTATATTGCATGCATGAATAAAGTAAGCCAGCGATTGTCAGCGTGTATGACGCCCTCGCTCCGCTCGGGCGTCGAACCACGCACAGGCATTTACTGGCTCACTTTATCTACTCGTACCACGCCAAACTAGTCGAGTGAGCCCAAAACAAATGCGCTCGCCGCCTGGCGGCGGCGACGTATGAACTCTTCGCTTTGCTTCCACCGGCTCTGTGGACCGCACGTCTGCTGCAATCCTTTCGCACTGGTCTGCTGAATTATTTCATCCCCCTTAGTCGCACTTGTCGGTTGCACGGCTGCTGCATTCCTGCTGCACGCATCTGCCGCAATTGTCGTGCAGCAGAAACCTAGTCGAATTGTGAAGCAGACCGTACGTCGGCTGCTGCAATTTTTATGATTGCACGCACGATTGCAGCAGATTTTCGGCAAGATTGCGATGCTTTTATTACCAGGGTTACAATGATATATTAACATAGCTATAGTATTTCAGGTTGTGTTACTCGTTCTAATAATTGTTATTAAATGTATATTCTATTCAAGTAAGACATTATACTTGAGCGTACTCATGTAAACTCTAGAAATCACATTTCACCCACAATATGAGTTTTCTCCAAATGCTGGGTAAGTCCTCTTCGTACTCCAATGTCACCGAACAGAAACTAAAAGAGCTAGAGTCCTAAAATTTGTTGTGAAAGTTTCATTCATCTTAGGAGAGAAAGATAAAGTTGGTTTGTTAGCCTTCGACAGGCACTTTCTTTAATTTATAGAGTAGAGACTTACAATGACATATTACCATAGCTATAGTATATCAAGTTGTATCATTCATTGTAACAATTGTTATTAATTGTCTGTTTTACTCCAAAATATCATTTTATACTCAAGCGTACTCACTTAAAACTCTGGAAATCACTTTTATCTTATAATATTAGTTCTTCAAACTTCTATGTTTTGACCAGTACGTAACCAAATCTCACAGCTCATAAACTACAAGAGCTAAAGTCCGAAAATTTGTTGTGAAAGGTAGTTCGACAGGTAGTTTCTTTGATTTAGAGTTTAGAGGCTTACTGTGACATATTACCATTTCTTACATTTCATTTTCTTTGCGTTGTCTTATATAAAGGAAATTACAATTATGAGAATTTGTGATAAAATGTGAGATACTGTGAAAAACTGTGAAAACCTATGTAGAAACAGTGACAAAATTTATGAAATATTCTATAATTTTTATTAAAATCCTGCTCCAAATCTAAGCCTAATTTCACAGTTTTTCACGAAATTTATGGTTTTACACACTATTTCACAGATTTGTCACAGTTTTTCACGGATTTTTACAGTTTGAAATTTCTACTAGTGAAGAAAAACAAAAAAAAACTTCCTTTTAGAGGACGCAAAAAAATAATTCAGAAGCTTATTAGAATTTCTTATTTACAATTTAACAGAAATGTATTATCTCTACAACTATTCAAAGCTATATAGAAAGAATATTACTATCCTTATAGTTATGATGCACCTAACCCCCACCCTTCCTCCTTCCCCCTCTCCCAACCCCCTATTTTAAGATGCATCACAACTGGCCCTACAGTTTTATAGATGGAGTCCGATCCAACAGAACTACGGTACTTTACTACTGCGATTCGAACCCGCGGCCTTCTGTGTAGAATGCTGAGTCCTAATCTACTGAGCTACCGTGGTTCCTTTAAGCTTCTCGTATTACTGACCTAATAAAGCATACACTAATATGTGAATTTTTGTATGCATTCGACCTTTGAACGGCAGTGGTCTCAATCGCACGAAATTCTGGCTCCGGATCGCTGGTAGCTAGCAATCCATGTCGCTGGTACCTGGGTGTCTGGTGGCTGCTACCTGGATATCTTGTCGAATAGATTTCGATATCTCTATCTCACATTTTGCGGTTCTATTATATTTTTAAATGTATACCCACCTTCTCGGAAATCGTCTATGAGTAGGTTAAGTGTCCGTCAAGTGCGGTCAAATGTCGGTCAAATATCGGTCAAATGTCGGTTAAGTATCGATCAAATGCCGGTCAAGTGTCGGTCAAGTGTCGGTCAAATGTCGATCAAGCGTCGGTCAAGTGTCGATCAAATGTCGGTCAAGTGTCGGTCAAGTGTCGATCAAATGTCGGTCAAGTGTCGGTCAAATGTCGAGCAAGTGCTGGTCAAGTGTCGGTCAAATATCGGTCAAATGTCGGTCAAGTGTCAGTCAAGTGTCGGTCAAATGTTGGTCAAATATCGGTCAAATGTCGGTCAAGTGCTGGTCAAATGTTGGTCAAATATCGGTCAAATGTCGGTCAAGTGCTGGTCAAATGTCGCATAGATTTCGATCTGTCTATCGTACAGTTTGCGGTTCTATTCTATTTTTAAATGTATTCCCAGCTTCTCGGAGCTCGTCTATGAGTCGGTTAAGTGTCGGTCAAGTGCGGTCAAGTGTCGGTCAAATGTCGATTAAGTGTCGGTCAAGTGTCGGTCAAATGTCGGTCAGGTGTCGATGAAATCTCTGTCAAATGTCGGTAAAATGTCGATTAAGTATCGGTAAAGTGAAGGTCAAGTGCGGTCAAGTGTCGGTCAATTGTCGGTCAAGTGACGGTCAAGTGACGGTCAAATGTCGGTCAAATATCGGTCAAATGTCGGTCAAGTGTTGCTCAAATGTCGCATAGATTTCGATCTCTCTATCACACATTTTGCGATTCTATACTATGTTTAAATATATACCCAGCTTCTCGGAGCTCATCTATGATAGTATGGATCTCCTAGACGGGAGTCGGATTTCCGGCCGATTGTTCAGCCAAGAGTATTTGCAGGCGATCTACGATTACATTTGGATCGTGCCAGTACACATAATGCATCCTTGCATCTCTTCTAGCAATTTTGTAAAGTGGTAGTGATCCACCTTCTTTTTCGGAATATAGTGATGCGATTACATCGGTAAATTTTTTGCTTTTGTGAGTTATAATGGATTCATCACTTCTATACTTTTTCATGTTTTAATTTTTTTATTTCAGATAATGTTACAAGCTTTTCAAGTGGATCGATAATTGGCTTAAACTTTTCTCCCAATGTCCTTTCAACACTAGCTTTGCCAAGCTTGAACGTATCGAATTTGCGTTTAAGTGAATTTTGTGCTTTAACAAGTTGGCGAATAATACCTTCCTATTGGCGGAAGTCTTCCATGTTGATGCTTTGTAAACTCATGGTAGAATAACGATGATGTCGAACTACACGTGACATATCAAATTCTTTGTACCTAATGTCAACGGTAAACTTTAAATTTTACGCATGCGCAGAGACAAATTTTTGTACTTAAGGTGTCTCGAGCGTTAGGTGCCGTATCAAGCGAGGGCACCGTAAGGAGCATTGCATTAGCAAGCTATTTAATAGTCATAATTGCAGAAAAAACATGAATTACCACTTCCTAGTATGTTAATGTAAAAACTATGACATAAATGAGTAAACAAACTCGATTTGTTTTACTTTTTCTTTTATCTGTGGGTGTAACAATTTTTTCGACCGCTACTGACTCGGTAAGTGTGGCAACGTCGCAAAGATCAGCTGATCCGGTAGAACATGTGCGCCCATGACGTTTACTTTATGATTTCTGTAATTGTTTCAAATAAACATGCCTCATAATGTGCATGCGACAAAAAGTAAATTACAAATTTACGAGTTTTATGTATTAAAACATTTTTAAAAAGTTATTATGTAAAATATCACTTTGACAAAAATGTTATGTAAAAAGCTAGTGTCAAAAAGATGCTATGTCAATATATTCATATATAAATATATGTTTTTGATTGAATTTGTACATAGCCTTTTTTACATCTGTTTTTATATAACATCTTTTGAAAAGAAAATCTGATACAAATGATATTAATGTATTTTTAGAAGTCTTTTTATATTGAGCTTAAAATTTAAGTATGATAAAATCATGCGATTAATTATAAATTTATAAATGTATGAAAAGTGTTTTAATTGAGGAGTGGTAGAACAAAACCGGATAATTCAAGTTTCGGTAATAATTGTATTTATCTATTATAATTAACTGTTGTCTTTATATATTTTACATTATTGGATACTTAAACTTAATATTTTACCATAAAAACAACACTTTAAGACTTGCACTTGCACTTACTCCATAATAAATAATATTAAGTAGATTGACATTTAAAATTGCAATTATCCGATTTTATTCCGACACTCCACAATTATAAAATAATGAAATGTACTTATACGATTTTTACACTGATTTTATTATTTATTACAAGTTTCTTTTACTCCTAAATAAATAATGTATTCTGAATAGTATTAATAAAGTAGTCACAAATAAAATGAAAGTTATACAATTTAAAGTTTAATCAGTTTAAATTTTCCGCCATTTCATGTTCATTTTGAAATGCGATGTTGCCGCTTGTAATAGACATGTTCAGAAAGTACTACAGAGTGTAGTAAATCGTTAGTTTTGACACTTTCATCATTATTATTTCTCTATTTTAATCGACTACTCACAGTTATTTTTATGCCATTGTAATCCTCATAAACCAGTGTATAACCACCTGTTTTTTTGTTATGATTTAGTATTTTACAACATTACTACAGAATAATTACTCACAGATAATGACAGAAACGTCATAAGCTACGTGTTGTACAGACTCATTTTACAACTCTTTTTTCTTTATAATTTAGTCGATGAGCTTATGATTTTTGGAAAGCAATAAAAAGTTTAACATGTAAAGTATATTTCCCGCATATTTTTTTTTTTTTTTTTTTATTATTATTTAACGTCGCCATGTTTGTGCTTCCATGTGGTGCTAATCGACGACGGGGGTCTGCGGTGTGTTTGTAAACAAAGCACATGTAATTTTTACAGAGGTGCTTGTATCAATCGGCAGAGACTAGGATTCGAACCCGGGTCACCGGCGTGGGAATCCGACACTCTACCGACTGAGCCGCCGCAGGCCCCTCCCGCATATTTTGAATGTGATTTAGTATTTTTGAAAAGTCGCTCGAGCCACCTTAAGTAGAGCGCGCTCTGTCGGGGTTATAGTGTATATAAAGCACATTAAAAGACAAAACATCTCTGCAGTTGATATAAAAATTCAAACTTCCTTGCTATTTTATAGCGCCTTCAGTTCATTTTTCTACTTAACTGAGTGTGCACTTTTTCACTACAATCACTTTGGAGTCTCATGGAAAGGAGTGACTCGAGAGCAGGGGCAAGTCCACCAGGTACCAAGATATCCACTACGCGATACCTAATAACACACGACCAGATATCCGCAATCAGATACCAGCGACAAGATACCCAGGTAGCAGCGACCATATTCCCAGGTACCAGCGACAGGATTAATAGCTAGCTATGGCCAGCAATTCGTAGCCAGAATTTCGCGCGATTGAGACCACTGCCATTCAAAGGCCGCATGCGTGCAAAAAATTCACACATTAGTATATGCTTTATTTACAGCCTTCGATACAGAAGGCCCCGGGTTCGAATCCCAGTAGTAAAGTATCGTGATTCTGATGGTTCGGACTCCATCTATAAAACTGTAGGGCCAGTTGTGATACATCTTAAAATAGGGTGGGGGAGGGGGAAGGAAGAAGGGTGGGGGTTTGGTGCATCATAACTATAGGGATAGTAATATTCTTTCTATATAGCTTTCAATAGTTTTAGAGATAATATATTTCTGTTAAATTATAAATACGGGATTGAAATAATTAATTATTTTGCGTCCTCTAAAAGGAAGCTTTTTTTTTGTTTTTCTTCCCTAGTAGAAATTTCAAACTGTTAAAATCCGTGAAAAACTGTGTAAAACCATAAAATTTCGTGAAAAACTGTGAAATTAGGCTTAGATTTGGAGCAGGATTTTAATAAAAATTATAGAATATTTCATAAATTTTGACACAGTTTAGAATCAGTTGTTCACAGTTTTTCACAGTTTCGCACATTTTATCATAATTTCTCATAGTTGTAATTTCCCTTATATGAGTCAACGCAACAAAAAAGTAATTGTAATATGTCATTGTAAGCCTCTACACTCTAAATCGAAGAAAGTGCCTGCCGAAGGCTTACAAACCAACTTTTTCTTTCTTTCCTAAGATAAATGACACTTTCACAACAAAATTGAGGACTGTAGCTCTTGTAGTTTATGAGCTGTGATATTAGGGTACGTATAGGCCAAAACATAGAATTTTGAAAAAAACTAATATTGTAAAATAAAAGTGATTTCCACAGTTTTAAGTGAGTAATCTTGAGTATAAAATAATATTTTAGAGTACATCAGACAATTAATAACAATTATTACAATGAATAATTCACCTGATCTACTACAGCTACGGCAATATGTCATTGTAAGCCTTTATACTCTAAATTGAAGAAAGAGCCTGTCGAACCCAGGCGGAAATGATTTTCTATAATAAAAATTTAAAAAAGTTTATAACTGTTATTAACAGATTATAAAGTCAGGATTTGAGACTTTTATAAAAGTTTATAAAAGTTTAAAACTGTTATAAATAGTTATAAGTAGTTATTTACTGATATAAGTTATTTGGATTATCATAAAAGTATGAGTCTTCGATCAGTAAAAAAGTAAATAACTGATAATAATCATTATGATTTTTTAATAATTGATTATAATGATTTATAGTAGATAGTTATTGTTACTAATAGTAATTAATAATTATTTGTATTTTTCAATATCCAATTAACCATAATTGAAACAGTCAAGAAAGTTAATAACTGATAATAACTTTTACGAATTTTTACTAATTTGTACTAATTGAAATTAATGCATGCAGCTAGTGAGAGTCTAAGTACCCTGGGTGGCCATTTCATGAGTCCCGGTAGTGCACACTGCTCGTCTTTAACTTTGTCATCTAAACACGACTCTGGATAACACTCACTATAGATATATGGTCTACACGAAAAAGCTAAGACCTACGGTGCGTAACACCTGAACCCCTAAAACAGCCACCCGGGACACCTGCACACTCAGCAGGTACATACATACTCTTGGTCCCTTTTAGATCTGGAATTCGACCCCTTGTTTATCTACTGGAATGCATCTGGAAACCTCCTGGATATTTTTGTCTGGGATACTAATACTTGTTAATTAATAACTGTTAATAATTTAAAACTAGTTAGAAATTGTTTATATTTGGCCCATAATTAAATAATTAGGAGAAAACATTTTTTTTAAATGTATTTTATTATTTCAATATAAAAACATTATACACTTTTTTAAAACATTCCATACAGACTTTCTAAATTAATTTTTTTTTTTTTTTAAATGGCATTTCGAACTCGAAAGTTCATCGCCTCATCTACGCAAGCCTTCCACGTTTCCCTATTTTGTGCCAACCCCATCCATTTCGCGCCTTCCCGCCCAATTTCAGTTATGTCTGATTTTACGTTATCCTCCCATCTGCGTCTAGGTCTACCAAGAGGTCGCGTTGCTTTCGGTTTTCCTTTCATTATGCGCGCTGCTGTACGATCATCGCCCATTCTTGCCACGTGCCCTGCCCATCTTAGTCTCCGTGATTTTATTATTCTGTTAATATTTGGTGACGCGTACAAATTATGTAGCTCGTCATTGTGCAGTTTCCTCCACTCCCCAGTTTCCTCATCTTTCTTTGGCCCGTATATTTTCCGCAGAACCTTATTTTCAAATACCCTAAAACGATTTTCTTCCGCTTTAGTGAGCGCCCAGGTTTCGCACCCATACAAGATTACCGGCATTATTATAGTCCTATATATCCTTATTTTGACATTTTTCGACAGTAGCTTTGACTTAAGTAATCTGTTCACAGCGTAGAAGCAGGCATTACCCGAATGAAGTCTCTTATTAATCTCGGCTTTAATTTCGTTTCGATCATTTATAGTTGTACCTAAATATCTGAATTCGATAACCTTTTCAAAAGTGAAATTTCCGACTCTGAGATCCCCCTCTGCTTCACGAATGCCCAGTTTTTCCATGATCATATATTTCGTTTTCGATTCGCTCACTTCTAACCCCGTGTTTTTAGCCGCATTTATAAGGATTTCCGCATTTCTCGCCATCGTTTCACCATTATCTCCCACTATATCCAAGTCATCCGCATAGCCTAAAATTTGCGTTGTTCCGTTGAGTGTTGCGCCTAGCTCGCTAGCCTGCATTTTTCTAACAACATGCTCTAGCGTCAGGTTAAAGAGTACCGTTGAAAGCCCGTCACCTTGCTTCAAACCGTCGCGTATCATGAACGATTCGGATACATTACCGCCTACTCGGACCTTTCCAGTGCTTCCGCTCAGACATATTTGAATTAATTTTACGAGTTTTTTTGGTACGCCAAGGAGCACTAGGATTTCATACATTTTGCTTCGTTTGACAGAGTCGTACGCTTTCTTAAAGTCCACAAATAGCTGGTGTATAGTTTCGCAATATTCCCACTTTTTCTCTAATAATTGTCTTATGGTAAACATTTGATCGCTCGTTGACCTGTTGCGCCGGAATCCACACTGATAATCTCCTATTATATCTTCCGCGAATGGTGTGAGTCTGGCCTGTATTACGTTTGACAGAACTTTGTAGCAGGTAGCTAAAAGTGAGATTCCCCGGTAGTTATTGCAGTCTGTTTTATCTCCCGTTTTGAAGATCGGTATGATGATGGATTCTTTCCAATTTTCTGGTATTGTTTCATTTCTCCAAATAGCACATACTAGATAAAAAATTTTAGATGTAAGCGCGGTGCCTCCATATTTAAGTAGTTCAGCTGGTATAGAATCGTTTCCTGCGGCCTTATTGTTTTTTAGCTTTTTGATCGCGGCCTCTACTTCTTTGTAGGTCGTTTCGTCCATATGGAGTTCAGCAGTGTGGATTTCGTCTCCCATTTCCTCGGAGTTTTCATGCACGTTTAATAACTTATCGAAATAATCTTTCCATAATTTCAATAGTTCATTTTCGCTTGTCACGAGGTTCCCGTCCTTATCCTTCATTAACTGCGATCTACTCTGAAAACCCTTCCTAATAGCGTTTATTCCTTTGTACATCTCGCGCGGGTTATTTTCCCTACTATTAGTTTCTATTTTTCTAATTTCATTTTTCTGATACTCGCGCTTCTTGTTTCTGTAAATCACACGTACTTGCTTTCTTATTTCATGGTATTCTTCTACGGCCCTATCGCTTTCATTGTGTACACTATCTAATTTAGCCTTCTTGCGCCTTTCAAACCAGAGTTCGCACTCTTCGTCAAACCATGGTTTGCTCTTCGGCCTTTTTTTCTTACCCAGTACTTTGTTCGCGGCCCCTTTTATAGTTTTTTCGATAGCCCCCCACAACCTGTTCGGATCGTCATCTACTCCCGTCTGTTCATCCGTTTCCTCGAGCGCCTGAAATCGGTTGCTAACTTCTACTTGGTACTTGATTCGCTCTATCCCGCTTCGTAGTTTTCCAATATCAAAGGTTTCTACTTTATTCGCTCGCTTACTATTTTGACCGGCTACTAATCTGGCTCTTAATTTGGCCACTACGAGATAATGATCTGAGTCGCAATCCGCCCCCCTATAGGTCCTTACGTCGAGTACATTCGTGTGGCGCCTCTTATCAATAAGAAAATGATCGATTTGATTGTGCGTGGCCCCATCCGGCGATGTCCACGTTGCCTTGTGTATATCCTTGTGCTTGAAGCACGTGGTCTTGACTATAAGATCTTTTGCGACTGCGAAATTTATGACCATAATACCGTTATCATTGCTGGTTTCGTGCAGACTTTCTTTGCCTATGGTGGGCCTAAACATTTCCTCTCTCCCTATTTTAGCATTGAAATCCCCCACTACTATTTTGGTGTCGTAAGACGCGAATTGGTCGATTAATTGCTCTAAAGTTTCATAATAAAGATTTTTGACTTGTTCCTCTTTGTCCTCCGTGGGACAGTGGACGTTAATAACCACGTAATTATACCACGCTCCGTCGATGATGATATACGAGAGTCGGTCATTCACGAAATTGCAACTTTTAACGGAATGTATGATGCTTTTGTTAACAAGAAATCCGGTGCCTAGAGAATGCCCGCTCGCGCCCCCATATAAAAAGGTGAAGCTACCGGATCCTAGCATCGCGTTATCTTTCCATCGGGTTTCTTGTATTGCTACCAAATCTAAATTGTACCTCTCAGTTTCATTTATGATTTCCCGGAACGCGCCTGCTCTGTGTAGACTGCGTACATTCCAGGTTCCCACCCTTAAGTTTCTTTTCGTTTTGGTTTGGTTTTGTTTTCTTTGAGCCATGATAGTAAGTTAAACCCGCGCGTTTTGGATCCTGTTCCGATCGCAGGTGAGTCCATCCGTCTAGGGGTGATAACCCTCATACCTCCCTAGAACTAAGTATGAGAGCTTTCTGACTTTGGCGAGAACACAGTCAACTCGTCGTCAGACACACTCGGTTTCATTCTCATATCCTAACGCCCCCCTGCAAGGCAGCGCGCCTTCGCTGGCTTCGTTGCCATGTAAGACCAGGTGGCGAATCATTCTACACATCCCCTCTCAGGGCAGTTGTCATCGCTCCCGCATCCTCCACGACAGCAGGATTTTTGGCCCATTTTTTGTTTGAAATGTGTGGTAAAAGAGATAGATTACAGAGTAAGGTAGAAGAAGAAAGTAAGATAGGAGATTTTGTATAGTGTTTGTAGTTGTTGCGGTGCTTGCGTAGTGTTTCTAGATGAATGCGTTCGCCAGTGCGGGCTCATCACACCCACGCCTGGGCCTATCGGCTGTCCGCGACTGCTTATTCGCTTTATTCGCAGCTAACCTCTTTCTCAGGGGTCGTTCCTCTATCCGCAACCTGAGGACGCGCTGTGTAGTGGTGATAGGCACCCACCCGTCCGCTCTGGACGACTACGCCCAGGACCCGCTTAGGGTAACGGCGTTGCAACAGCTTTCTAAATTAATTAATAATATTTATTGTCAATTACAATGTTAAACACAATAATACCCTCATTCGGTTGAATATTAGTTTTATAATAACTATATTTATTATATATTCCTATTTGCATTATTACTATTATATTCTTTAGTTTCTAAAAAACACTTAAACTCTCAAAAAACTACACAGATGTAGAATCTGAAAACCTATAGCTATCTTATACAATTTTAATATTAGATCACATTTTGGTTGATTTTTAATCTTGTCGATTTTCAAAATAATTATAGAAAAATATTAGACTACTATTTGGCATCTAATATGCAAAACAACCTCAAGTTGTTTTTAAACTGAACACATCCCTTTCAAAATACTACATACGAGGTAGAACGTAAAAACATATCATAATCTTATATCTCATTATAAATTATTTTTATTAAAAAATTATTAATATATAGCCTATTATGTAATCTCTGCTTTTAAAAATATTATTTTTTGATTCATTTTCAATCTTATTGATTTTCAAACTAATTATAGCAAAATATTACGCTACTTTTTAGCAACTAATATTCAAAACAATTTTATACGCTAAAAATTAGTTTTTCTACTCTTACATATGTTGCACTTGTACATTTATCTGGTTTTCTGTTTCTTGTACTTTTTTCAAATACTCAAGCCTGGATTTTGCCCCATTAATTACCCTGCGGTGATGGGCATTTATATTATCTAGAAAATCATCAATTTGACTTAAGGTTTGATCTTTGACGCGCATAAAAGCGTATACTTTCTTTTCAATTACTATTCGCTTAGTGGGAGACAACACCTTAAGATTATGTGTATTTGCTTGCTTTCGCACGCATCTTTGCGACAATTCCTCTAACCCATATACGCCTTCAGTAAGTAAACTTAAATAGTTGAATGGCTTTTTAGATTTAAAAGCATCATTGTATGCTACAGGATTACAGTAAACTTGTGATCCAAGATGTACATTCCCATTTTCATCATATTCCAACTCTTGTTGAGCCTGTTCTTTGGTAAAATCAAACATTTTGTCATGTACTTTGAAGTGATCTATACCACTGCAACATGCTAAAATAAAATTAAAATAAATTAATAAATTGACTAAAAAATATTGTTAATGTATGCATGTAAAATATACCCGTGTTAGAATTAGTATTGAGTGTGTTACGATTTTCGTTTCCACTCAGACGTTCTTCATAATCATTGTTTATATCTCTAATTTCTTTTCTGCTTTGTTTCAACTGATATTCTAAATGTTTAATTCTGATTTCTTGTTGACGAATAGTCATTTTGTCACTTTGCTAAAAAAAGCTAGAAAATAACATATTGTTAATTAATAAAGTTTGTTAAAATTATGAAATATTATGAATTAATATGAATTTGCACTTACCGTTTTTTTTTATTATGTATAGGGGTTGACGCTACAGGTTGTATGTCATCCAATTCATCTTCATTGCTATCTACATCATCTAAATAGGCTTTCAAAATCATTTCCTCATTATCGTTCTTATTTTCTCTGGTAATTTCAGCTTTTCTCTTCCTTGTTGCTTTAGCTTTCTGAACCAATTCTGTTTTCTCTTTGTGAGATTCTTCTGTTTGAACCTCTATATCATCTAGAAGCTTTTCTCTAGAAATATTTTCAGTACTGTATTGTTCCATCAAAGTGCTTTCGTCAGTTAGAGTTTCACAAAGTCGTGGAGGTGCAAATCGTTTTTCGTTAACTTTCTTCATCACGTCTTGTTGATCGGCTGAAATATAAAATAGGGGTTATGAAGTGATGAGCTCTCTTTATATTATTATTTTTTAAGGTTTTAATATAAAACATAAACAGATGTCTGCAGTAAATTTATGAAACTGAATGCAAGAGTGTTTTATTATTAAATATACTTTGCTATACCATAATAATTAAGTAATACTACCTATTTAATACTCTTAAAATACATTGTACTCACTTGCAGCATACAACACATTACACTTTTTCCTTTTTCCATCAGGATGAATTTTTATTTTAAGTAGCTTGTTCTTGTAAATGTTATTATCTTTCTTATAATTATCGTAATTAAATTTTTTTACACAAGTTGATGGTACTATTTCCCTTGTTTGGGATTCTCCTATTTTCGATCCAACTATATTAACGTATAGATAACATACCGGTTCACTATCTTCAGACAGTTCATCCATTTTTTACTTTTATTTATTTGAAAAAGGTAAACAAAAATAAATAAGGCACGAGTAAGCTATTATGCAACTTCTACTAAAGAATGCTGATACAATGTAGGTATGTATATTTTTTAGTTATATGCATGGTGGAAAAAAAGAGAGGTGTGCTATCAAGGAGAAGGAAAAACTCGGAACGGAAGAGCAACGGCCAATCAGAGCCATTCCGAATCGTTATATTCGCCTTGGTAAGACAAACGAATATCGACTTGTATAGAAGAACAGTTCGCATGCTGCACCTGGGAACAAAATCGCGGGTAACATGTATAGTACGTTATAGGTTACTCCATGTGATCTGTGGGTAACACCTATAGTATAGTATAGGCTTTACGTGTATAAGAAAGCGAGACCCCGGCGCAACTACAGAACCGCGCTTCTATACAAGTTTATATTCGTTGGTAAGACCTTCCATAAGAGCAATGTATTTCCTTCTAACTATTTATGTTCCAATTTTTGCCACCTCATTTGATTTACACCTAACTGTTTGGCGCTAGTGTGCTCTTACCAAGGCGAATAACGAATAGCGAATTTTAGAAAAACCCTAGTGCTGGCACGCGTTTCCCGCTCGAATAGTTTGGTGTAATTACATACCGTACAGGTCAATTGGCTGTTATAATAGGTTAGTTTGTTATATTTCTGTTTATCTTAATATATTAATTATTTATTTAATTTTACATGCTTAATGTATGACACTGGGGTTTTGAAAATATTTTTTCTGATTAACTTTATTCCTTTCAAATCTTTTTCATTCCATAATATAATACAACAAAAGTACAAAAAGACAATTTTATAATATAGTCATTTTAACACCCTGATTACTTTTATACATCAAAACTCTAAAAAAATAAGCCAACATTTGTTGATTTTTATAAGAATTACATGCGTCTATCCTTTCAATGACAATTTACAAACTTATTTGAAATATAAATTTAAAATTCAATATACTATTTGTTTTCAGAGACAAAGTACTATTTTACATGGCCATGAAAGTTACATCGTATACAGTGGAGTGATCATTGTCAGTAGTAGTGTGGCAGTATAAAGTTAGTGATCATAAAAGAGTCCATAATTTCTATGTCTGCTACATCATTTACATTGATTTATTAAAAAAATAGTCAAGCAGTTTCACGAGTATATTCTGTAAAATCAGTGTGATATTCAAAACCTATTTGACAAAAATGAAACATTTCTTATTTCAATTTTTATTCCAGGTAGAATTAGGAGTGCTATTCTCAGTACTTCTATTTAATTCAATAATTATGTTTCAAAGAGGTCCTTACAAAAAATACTACAGCAGTAATACAGAAGGCATTCCTCGATCCACATTTTACAAAAGAAAACATAACGCAGAAAAACCCAATCATAATTATGAAGAGTTTCTAGATCATGAGTCACAATAGGAATCAATTGATTCATTACAGAATGTAAGTATGTAGTCAGCTTATTATATACAAAAAATAAGTTCTTACCTTCAGAATATTTTTTAATTAAAATTTTGATTGTGATCATACGTGTGAATGTAACATAATCAGATGTTATTATTGCAAGTCTGCTAAAAAGTATAAAACTTTTATTATTTATTTGTTTTTTTAATTCTTCTTTATAGTTGATCCAATAAGTAACTCGATAGACAATGTAATCAAATAATTGATAAAAATATTAACGCTCTAGGTATAAACTTCTTTTTTTTAATACGTGGGAAATTTTTTTATTAATAATACAATCTTTTAAGGAGATAACATACCTAAAACAGATTTTTTTTTATTTTTTAGTTGTAAACAAAATTAATTATTATAAATTATATTATAAATTTCATTTCTTACAAGTAAATACAGTATTTTATTATCGATGAAATATGGTAGATAAGTGACCAGTGTCATTTTCTTTGTACACGCAGGCTCCAGACTACCCATGTGCATGATATTAGGTCTACCAGAGTTTAAAATACTTTAAATACAAACCACTAGTGGATAAAGCTATTTAAATTTTTTTTATTCTCACTTACACAATTTTCTGAATCTATTTACTGTATCTAAAACAAAAAAAAAGTTGAAAATTCACATATTTTTCTGTTGATTGAACAATACTTACCTATTAATCATAATTTGATGTATTCTAATTAGCATCATCCACTAGCTGAATGAATTACGAATGATTTAAGCCCTGGAAGAATATTTTGCATGCTTTCGGCTAATCAGGAGCCTATGCGTACGATCTGAAAATACAAAGTTGAGCAATATCAAGTTATAGTAAAAGTGTATTAATATCATAAATATCTGTGAATAACCTACCTGAAACAATACTATAACGTTTTTATTCACTAAAGTAACTATTATGACATAAAATATGTCATTTAATACTTGTGTATCCTGTAAAAAATGATATCACATAAGTATAAATACAAAAAACATATACGATTCAAACAAAGTTTAAATAATTTGTGTACATAATAAGACTAACCTTTTAAAAGCCTATTAATTTTCTTGATATTGAAATAGTGATGTATTGTTTACTCTGCTTGTCCCTTGTATGCTAGTTTTGCTGAAAAACAAATAAGTATACCACAAAGTAATATATTCTTTCCAATATTTAGATTACTTGTAAAACAAAAATACTTATCTGGTTAAAAAATTGTTTTTTTATGATTCACTTTTATAATAACTATTCTGCACTATCAAGTTAAAATGTTAGGTTAATATAAGTAAACACTAAAAGTGACTCTCAGTACTTATACTCAGTAGTACTGTACAGCGCGGCACTGCGAGCCAAACACGCAAAAATTAAAAAAAATGTTGCTATTCAAAAATGATAATTATAGTCTATATCTTTTTATATATGACAATTGGTATCTAAAATACATTATAAAAAAAATATATTTTCGTCTTTTTTAGGTATGTTACCCCGTTAAATTAATATTTAATCAATACATAAACTGTATAATATTAGTTGTGAAAATATAATATTGCTTCATACTGATGTTTTAATGGGCTGCAATTCGTTTTAGTGTACAGAATCTTAATTATATTGCATGCTAAACACATTTTTAAATACAGATTTTACATTTACTTGCAGTTGAACTTTTCTGACTTACACTCATCTGCTGATGCTGTTTACAGCATAAATCATAGCCATATCAACTCAAATAATTTATTAGTAAGTTCAATATAGTATTTTATTAGAAGTTTTAGTTGAATAGTACTTTATTATTCATATTCATTTAGAAGCAGTTTTATTTGAGTTTTTTAATTGTTGTTACAGAGTACATCTCATCTATCAAGTACATTTCTTGTGGGTGATTATAACAGTTCCAATGAAGAAACTGTGACTGAAGAACCATTTATTGTAAGTAATTTTTAATTTTACTTGTAATAACATTTGGTAAACGCGTACATGAAAAAATTTTTTATTTTTTTAATTTTTAGCCACATCCTAAGACTACTAAATCTGACAATGAGAAGCGTTTTTACTCATTAAAAAATGAAATTAATAATGGCATAAATGTTGGAGAAGTATTATTAATATTTATGAATATTATGAAGAAGCATTCATTAACGTGGACTGCTGTTTTAGATATATTTTTAGCATTAAATTTTATTTTTAAAAAAGATATATTTCCTGTAACTAAGTATATGATTAGAAAATTAATGAAAGTAAATACTGATTCAATATCATATCATGTTATATGCCAAAACTGTAAGAAATATTTAGGAAAACATTCAGAATTAAAATCTAGTTTAGAATGCAAATGTGGTAATACAGTATCGCCTTCGTCAATGGGCTCATTTTTTATTGAGATAGACATAATACATCAATTAAATAATTTATTTTCTAATCCAATTATAACAAACAGTCTTGATGAAAGATTCAATCGCCAGAAGAAAAATATTAATAATTTTGAAGACATTTATGATGGATTTCATTATAAAGAATCTTTGAAAAATATTCTATAAGATAAATTGAATTTTTCATATACTTTTAACACCGACGGTTGTCAACCCGCAGAAAAATCAAGAATCACGGCATGGCCCATATTTTTGATGTTGCATGAGCTTCCCGACTATTTAAGAAAAAAATTCATGCTTCTTACAGATTTGTGGGTTGCCCAAGTTGAGCCAACCATGAATATTTTTCTACAACCATTTGTGGATAGCGCCAATCATCTATCATCAATAGGATTTGAGTGGATTAAAGATGGTGTGAAGAACATTAGCAAATTGTTTCCTTTGGGATGTTGCGTGGATTCAGTCGAAAGATGTGCTATATTAAATATGAAGAAGTTTAATGGCACTAATGGATGTACTTTCTGCGAACATCCAACTGTTAAAATTGACAGAGTGAGAAAGTAGCTTGGAGTTGCTGAATTATACACCAATATCATCATCACAACCACAGGGGCTGACTATTATGTTGGATATCCTGCTTCCATTCAAATAATAGATAAACGTTTGCTATCGATCAAACCCCCAACTTGCGTTGCAAAAGTACCAAGAAGTATATGTCACCGTAATAATTGGAAGGCTTCTGATTATCTCATTTGGATTTTAGTTGGCGTTTTACCAAGCCTAAGTGGACTTTTGCATATTATGTATTTGAATCATCTGGCATTGTTTGTTACAGCTCTCAATATTCTTCTGCAAGACAGTATATCAATCGATGAATTCAAGACGGCAAAGAAGTTATTGGTAAAATTTGTTTTTTACTTTAACAAATATTTTGGAGATAAGCATATGAACTACAACGTTCATTTATTATTACATCTCTCAGATACTGTTAAGAATTGGGGACCGTTATGGACCATCAATACCTTTCCCTTCGAAAATGAAAATAAAAATATTTTACAGATGAAAAAAAGTAATTATCACATTGCGAAACAGATAGCTATTCGATTGTTAACATACCAACAGATTCCTCAATTAGAAACAGAAAATTTCATTTCTCAACGGACAAAAGATTTTTGTGACCAACTAAATAGTAAGCGATTAAAAAAAGTGTTTCAAGTTGGCAAATGTACATTAGTAGGAAGTGCAAAACGTCATATACTAACCGAAAAAGAAATTATATGTCTTCGTCCATTCATTAATGTCGATAGCATAACTGAATGTAAAAAGTATAAGAAAATCATATATCAAAGTTGTAGATTTACTTCTTGTTTCTATTCAAAAGGTAAAAAGACTAATGATTCAGTATTTCAGACTAAAGATAATAGATTTGGGATTATTACTTCTATGTATCTTATAAAACATGATGACAAGTATGATGTATTTGTATTTTTCAAATTGCTAAAACTTGTACCTGTTTCCATCGTAACAGATAGTGATGTAAAAGAATTACTTAATTTAAAGAAATGTTCACTCCATTCTAATGATATTCAATGTATAAACTATTCTACACTTCACATACCTTGTATTATATCTAAATGTAACAATTAATATTATTTAAGCTCTATTGTTAGAGGTGCGATTGCTCGTTGCATTAATTAAAATATTATGTCATATTTATTTCTTATACATTAATAAAAAAATGTCTTGTCATATTTGATGTTTTATTATTATATTTTAGTAAATAATTAAATTAAATTGTTTCCTAACAAATGTAATGGAGCCTTATTAATACAAATTAGTTAACAATATTAATTGTTCCTAACAATTAATATTGTTAATTAACAGTTAATAAAAGTTTAAATTCATTAAAAAGTATTTAAAACTATTAAAAACTATTATTAACAGTTTTATGCTTTAATTATAACCAATAAATAAAAAGAGTATATAACTGATAATAACTTTTATTTACAGATTGCTTTCGTGGTTTTGCGCCGCAGCACAAAAAAGTAAATAAAAGTTTATAACTATTATAAACTTTTTTTAGCTGTTAATAACAGGAAAAAACTGTTCATAAATTTTATTAACAGATATTATAGTCTCAAATCCTATCTTTATAAAAAGTTACTAACAGTTATAAACTTTTTTTAAAATTAATAAAAAATTATATATTTTTATTAATAATTATTTGCTCAATATTATTTCCGCCTGGGAAGGTTTACAAACCAACTTTTTCTTCATCTCCCAAGATAAATGAAACTTTCACAACAAATTTTAGGACTCTAGCTCTTTTAGTTACTCAGCGGTAAGAGTAGGTAAGCAAAGGTTGTTCTGGACCCCCCCCCCCCCCCCACTACCCCTTTCGACTCACCTGTGCAAGTGAGAAGCGCTGTGATTGGCTGAGGCGGACAGGCCCGTCCCCACTCAACTCACCTGTGCAGGGAGCAAGCATAGGTTGGTTGGAAATTACCCTTTCCAGATTAGTCGATTATTTAGTAGACTTTTGTAGGTGAGTAAGCTACTCTCCTATGGATGCGAACGGGAGTATAGTAGAATGCGTGCATGTGTACGCATGCATGCACCCGCGCGCTCGAAGCTCGTCGAAGTTTCTCGCAGGCGAATGACGTGCTGCTTTCATATATTCCAACAAGTCTATTACGCAGTACTTCTTCTTACATCTTCTTATTTTATAATTACACCAAGAAGTTTTGTTAACCCTAAATTCATACATATTAATAATATATAAGATAAATATAGGGTTATGTTTGAATAATAATGAAAATATTGAAATTACTTTTTCTAATTAAAAGGAAAATATAGTCAATAATAATAATACAACTAAGAAAATAAAAGAGCTGGGTCCTAAAATTTGTTCTGAAACAGTTTCGACAGGCTTTTTCTTTGATTTAGAGTGTAGAGGCTTACAATGACATATTATACTTGAGCGTACTCATGTAAAACTCTAGAAATCACATTTCACCTGCAATATGAGTTTTCTCCAAATGCAGGGTATATAGTCCTCTTCGTACCCTAATCTCACCAGTAGGTAAGCAAAGGGGGTTCTGGACCCCCTTCCCCCCACCACTCCACCTTTCGACTCACCTGTGCAGGTGAGAAGCGATGTGATTGGCTGAGGCGGACAGGTGAGAATAAGCCTCGTAGCCACTCAACTCACCTGTGCAGGGAGCAAGCGTAGGTTGGGTGGAAATTAGCACCCTTTCCCGATTAGTCGATTATTTAGTAGACTTTTGTAGGTGATTAAGCTACTCTCCTATGCATGCAAACGGGAGTATAGTAGAATGCGTGCATGTGTACGCATGCATGCACCCGCGCGCTCGAAGCTCGTCGAAGTTTCTCGCAGGCGAACGACGTGCCGCATACATGCTCGCGCGCGCGGCGCGCGCGCGACGTCATCACTTGATCTAGCAGCATATACGATGTGAAATATGTGATATCCGGATAGAAGTGCGCATATCAAAGAAATCTACTTTACCGACTAAGATTTACGTTAGATATTCACATTTCAATTGTATAGAGTATACTTACAAATTTTCAATATAATCGAATAAGACAAAGAAATGCTAAGAATTTTTTAGCTAATAGTGAAATTCCATGCAAATGGGAGTATTTAGTAGAATGCGTGCATGTGTACGTATTATGCACGCACCCGCGCGCTCGATCATCGTCGAAGTTTCGCGCGGACGAATGATATCATGCTTTTGCGCCGACAATCGTTCGGGGGTGTCAGGTTGCATTCGGCGCACTTTAAAGAGGTAGAAAAAATATCTCGCGAATAGAATGCTTTCATGAATGCAGACAAATATTCGAAGGACTAACTGTAAGACGCACATTTAGACATGTGCATGTGTGCGTGTGTGTGCGTACCTCGAACTCTCTGGAAGCTTCTCATCGTCGACGAGGACCGACCTTCGATGGATCTGTGGATGAGCCAGGCTGCGATAAACAAATGCTATTGTGTTTCCCCAGGCTGGCACAAAGGGTGTATATCTATATATGCACGAGTCAAGAATCTTATATCTGCTGCTATAACTTTGGCTGGTAAGCAGCAAGTTGTAGGGGCTGAAAAACGCTTTAATAAGGAGAACAATCATTCGCCCATTTCTTTTCAAATTTAGCTATATAAGTATATAAGACTACATAAGTTATTTACATTTCTATTTATGATATATACTTAAGGAGACGTCGGATACCGACAGTAGATTCCTACTATCCTACACACGTATTTCGTTATTTATTTACAAAGTTAATTGTTTAATGACAAAATAATAGCTGTCCCCAATTTGTTTTACAGTAACCTAATTATATGTCCAAGCTGGTTTCATATGATTGTTTTGTTTTCGAGAAAACTTTGACAAACTTAGTATGTAAAGGTTAATCTCCACGTAGTTGGCCCTTTTAGTGTGTCAAAGTTTTCTCGAAAACAAAACAATCATATGAACCCAGCTTGGACATATATGTAGATTACTATAAAACGAAGCGGGGACAACTATTATTTAAAGAAAAATATGATTTCTCTTAAAATTATGAATGAAAACTCAATTAGACAAGGACAGAGATATCCGGCGTCCCCTTAATATGAATATTCAATATAATCGAATAAAGCAAAGAAATTCCAAGAATTTTGAGATAATAGTGAAAATCAAAAAAATCTTTAATTTTTATAATTTCGAAAATGAATACTCCTATGTCATAGATGACCCCCGACAGTGGACCTTGACTTTGGCTTATTTAAATCGAGCTCTTGTAGTTTACGCTATAAGGTAAAAGTCCCCATTATGGAATACTTTTCAGGTGGTGCAAGATTGTCATCTAATTTACATTATTAAAATTGTTAATATTGGGTATAAAAAGAATATTGTTTGAAGGGTTATGGTTTGTAAATTAATTTAGAACGTGCAAATAGCAATTTTTTTCTTAATTTGAATTATTATAAATAAAATGCTAAAGCAATAGCATGTACGTATCATGGAACACTGTTTTCACAGCTTGTCTCCGTGTTCCGAACTCCATGTCCCTACGATGGAACGAATAATTATTACATAAATATGACTTTATTTTATAGGTTTTATTTCTCATTGTTATAGAAATTAATAATAATCCACATAATATACACTAGGAATGAAGTACAAATTAAATTGACACCATTTTGTGAAAGTTCTTTAATAACATAAAATAACCATAGGTACTTGTTTTATAGGTTAGGTTTCCAAATACAATGAGCACATTTATTCTATCAATTTTTTGTAAGCATTATGTACCCATTGTGGAACAGCTAAATATTTAATAAAAATAGCATTAGCATACAAATAACGTGTAAATAATTCGAATCTATGGATGAAAAGCTACAATTTAAGCTATTATAAGTATTATTAAATCACTCAGATTTATAATTACAAAGGATACAAGCATGAATATCAATATGATTTTAATGGTTCTTTATTAATATTATTATTATTTCTTATTTTAACACTTTTTTTACTGTTCCATGTAAGGGACACATTTCTGAAGGTATTCCTCAATAGGTACTTTTACCTTAATATATAATCAATTAGTGTGCACTATATATGTACTACAGTACATATACGTATACGTAGACGTATACGTATATATATCATGCGAGTATATCTATATAGCTCAATTAAATAAAGATGCTTTTCATTTGATTAAATTATTAAAGTAAATATAAAGCTTTAAATAAGTATTTTATAGTATACATGGGTAGGTATAAGGGAAGTGAGGAATAATAGGTTATATAAATAAGCTACAAATTTAAATTTTTTTTCCAGTTTATTAAATAATTTAAGTCTTTTTACAAGCATAGGAGTAATAAGTTTACCATCACACCTTCTCTAGGTGAGAAGCACTCTGATAGGTTGGAACTACCCCCTATGTCATGTATAAATTCTTACAGTAGACCTTAACTTTTGTTTAAGCGAGAATGTATAATCAAGAAGTGCACATATAATACGTACACTAAGATACAATACAGCGGAATCTGATATTGCGCGAGTATATCTATATTGGGTCTCAGTCAAATGAAATAAGATGTGTATGTGTGTATATGTATATATACATATGTGTGTATATACGCACGACTCGAACATTTAACGTGTGTTTATGAAGGAATAGTCCCGAATTCAGGGCATCCAAATCGAACGTTTATCGTTATAGATGATTCAAGCTTTTTTATAATTGCTGCGAGGACGTATACTAATGTAGGTAGTCCAAGACAAGTACCTCTAAGTATCTGAAAGTCCCTCTAGATACGTGTATCCTGCAGACAGCTGGTGTATATGCAGGTATACTAGTATAAATGGATCGAGTATATAGCATTATCGATTGATATTTCGAGTGCTGGCTTAATCTTAATTCAGAGTTGACAATACATTACGTACGAATTTTTAAATATCCCCAGCTGATCTGAAGGTCATCAGTCATGGTGTACAAGAAGATCGCGAGCAAAGCTTTATCACATAAATAAAGATAGTCAGATGTCATCAATTTCACCGTATGACGCCACACATTGACGTGTCAGGTACATTCAAACTCCAGACAATTCTCTATTATGATCTTTATCATCACATATTACAGAAAGTTGCTTTATCGATTAAGATGTTGGAAGTGTAGAATATTTTAAGATAAAATGTGTTAGTCTGAAATCAGTCGAGTTTCAACATGCCCTCTATACCTAAGTTAATGATATATACAATATTTATTTATATATACTAATGTATATGTCATATATATTTATAGATATACTTGTCACTGAAGAAGATTTTAATTTAAACTTTTATCATTGCATAATTATATTATAATATTGTGAATATAAAAATTCTACTCTAACATTAAATAAAAGTATTTCTGTATGAAAAAATGCTATACAAAGTGCTACTCTATGACATAAAAGGTACAACTCTGTGTCATAAAAGGTGTTGTATTATGACTTAAATTGTCATAGTATTTCATAAACCTGTTATATTATCACATGAAGGTGTTACTCTGTTACATACAATTGCTACATTATAACATCGAAAGGTGACTCTATAACATGCACGTGCTACTCTATATCATAAGAGGTGCCATATTATGACATAACCTTTTATTGTATTACATAAAATAAAATAAACTGTTACATTATGACTTAAATGTACTACTTTATTACGTAACATTGCCATATTGTAACATAAACGTGTTACTCTGTTACATAAAATTTGCTACATTATAACATAAAAGTGTGACTCTATAACATCAAAGTGCTACTTTGTGACATAAAAGATGCTACTCTATGTCATAAGAGGTGCTATATTATGACATAAGCTGTCATTGTATTACATAAAACTGTTATATTATGACATGAATGAGTTACTCCATTACATAACATTGACATATTATAACATACTCGTGTTACTCTGTGACATAAAATTGCTACATTATAACATAAAAATGTGACTCTGTAACGACAAAGTGCTTTTCTATGACATAAATGTGCTACTCTACTACATAAACTTGTTATATTATAACGTAAAATGTGCATATTAGCTTTTTACTGTCAACCATTCAAGCATCGACATGACAACTTTTCATCAACAACATGATATTCAAGAGGCTATCAAATCTAAATGCAGTTTTTTTAAGCAAAGTGGTGATGAGACTTCAAATGGTTCAGTCATGTCTGCACAAGCTCAAGAAATAAAGCCTATGATAGCCAGCTCTATAGCAGAGAGTTTAAACACTCAGAATTATGACAATACGGATGCTCATCAAGAGATTCTTTTACATCTAAATAAATATTTGACAAAGTTAAATCAAAATTGTATAAGATATCTTGATAACATATATGGAGTTTATAAGCAAGGAAATACACTGATGATTGGTAAATCACCGATTCAGTTTGATACTTCTTTCGTCAAATTGAATCAGGCAAGTTATCCATTAACATAAGGTTTATTAGAATTGCTCTTTAGAAAAGAGCCTAATAAAAATCTTATAAGGTCTCATGATATAGAAGATTATTATAGTATCATTGAAGCTTCAAGTGTCCATAAAAAACGTTACTGTGAAGCCGAATCAATTCGTAAACTGAAGAGCAGGAAATTTTATGATTTAATAGCTCCAATGTTCAACAAACATTCTACAAATGAGCTTCAAGTCAGAAATGTGAAGAGTCAGTCTACTGATAAGCAAAATAAGGTGCTCCTGCCAGAGAAAGATGTTCTTAATAAAGTTGAAAAGACAAAGAAGACTATTAGTCGAAAATGCAAGTCGAAACAAAATGATACTTTATACACTAAGAGGATGTTAGATGAAACTTTTAATCCAATTATTGATCCAGTAAAAAAACTTGTAAATAATACAGAGATAAAACAATATCAGATGATTGAGAAATTCATTCCTGATGAAAAGGCTTATGCATTTAATAAGCTCGATAAATCTCATAAGTCAAATGAGGCTTATGAGTTTAATGAGCCCAGTGCATCTGAATCTGGTGAGTCTAATACAATTGACGAGATATCAGAATCTGATGAGTCTAAGAAGTTCAACAATATATCTGAATCTGATGAGTCTAGCAAGCTTGTAAAGAGTTACGAATCTGATGTGCTAGAGAATGCTAATGGGTCTGATGAGTCCGAAAGGACTTATGAATTGAATGAATCTTTAACAATTCAAGATGATGAAACCTTGTCTAATCAAAGCTCCTCATTTCCAACAGCTGATAGTGAAGAAGATAACTATGAATCTGATACTTATCAAGATATTATTGTTAATTTGAGCGCCCATATAAAACATTACAGAAACGATGAATCCTTTCACATTAAGAGAAACAAAAAGTTTGGTAAATTTATTGCTCCGTTAATGAAGGCATCCGCTGTAGAATTAGGACTCCAACATCGATACAAGAAACCTTTTACCATTGCAGAAGATTGGATCCCAAGAAAGATTAGCAGAAAAAATACTGCGTGGATTCCTAATGAACTTGATGATTACTGTAACGATCCTAACATATTAGTCATTCGACTTCGAGTACTTGTAACTGAGCAAAGGATGGGGAATTTCAGCAACAGCAGTGAGATAAGTTTGATTATCAATAAGCTTCGTAAAGATGGAATTGTATATTGAACACATAATTATTCTTTTGTACTAAGATTCCAATAGATAGACATTCTGATGTATTAT
The DNA here is from genome assembly GCA_949152435.1 of Gastracanthus pulcherrimus. NCBI lineage: Eukaryota > Metazoa > Arthropoda > Insecta > Hymenoptera > Pteromalidae > Gastracanthus > Gastracanthus pulcherrimus. The sequence continues at coordinate 127,126,953 of OX424576.1, forward strand.
CTCAACTGATAGCTAAAAATATTATTAGCAAATGGTGTAAAATTGAAATTTTAAATAAAATATATTTGTATTATAAAATACGCTTCCTTCCATTTATTTGATACCCCATCTACTGAAAAAAACTGTTTATTTCAAACCTGAAATTTCTAAAATAATTACGTTACTGATAAAGTATATCATAAAATATTCTGCACTTCCAACATCTTAATCGATAAAGTAACTTTCTGTAATATGTGATGATAAAGATCATAATAGAGAATTGTCTGGTGTTTGAATGTACCTGACACGTCAATGTGTGACGTCATACGGTGAAATTGATGACATCTGACTATCTTTATTTATGTGATAAAGCTTTGCTCGCGATCTTCTTGTACACCATGACTGATGACCTTCAGATCAGCTGGGGATATTTAAAAATTCGTACGTAATGTATTGTCAACTCTGAATTAAGATTAAGCCAGCATTCGAAATATCAATCGATAATGCTATATACTCGATCCATTTATACTAGCATACCTGCATATACACCAGCTGTTTGCAGGATACACGTGTCTAGAGGGACTTTCAGATACTTAAAGGTATTTGTCTTGGACCACGACGTAACACTACCTACATTAGTATACATCCTCGCCGCAATTATAAAAAAGCTTGAATCGTCTATAAAGATAAACGTTCGATTTGGATTCACTGAATTCGGGACTATTTCTCCATAAACATACGATAAATGTTCGAGTCTTGCGTATATATACATAAAATAAACACTTTTTCCGTAGGATTCCGTAAGACTTCCGTTATCTTCCGTAGAAGATCATTTTTCCGTAGGAATCCGTAAGGCTTCCGTTATTTAACGTAACAATTACCCTTCCCGTAATTTTCCGTAGGCCTTCCGTAAGATTCCGTAGTCCTTCCATAAGCTACCGTAAGCCTTCAGTAAGATTCCGTAGACCTTCCGTAGACTTCCGTAGATGTCCGTGGGGCTTCCGTAAGATTCCGTGGGCCTTCCGTAAGATTCCGTAGTCCTTCCATAAGCTACCGTAAGCCTTCCGTAAGATTCGGTAGACCTTCCGTAGACTTACGTAGATGTCCGTGGGGCTTCCGTAAGATTACGTGGGCCTTCCGTAAGAATCCGTAAGCTTTCCGTAAGATTCCGTAGGCCTTCCGTAAGATTCCGTAGTCCCTTCATAAGCTACCGTAAGCCTTCCGTAAGATTCGGTAGACCTTCCGTAGACTTACGTAGATGTCCGTGGGGCTTCCGTAAGATTCCGTGGGCCTTCCGTAAGAATCCGTAAACTTTCCGTAAGATTCCGTAGGCCTTCCGTAAGATTCCGTAGTCCTTCCATAAGCTACCGTAAGCCTTCCGTAAGATTCCGTAGACCTTCCGTAGACTTCCGTAGATGTCCGTGGGGCTTCCGTAAGAATCCGTGGGCCTTCCGTAAGATTCCGTAAGCTTTCCGTAAGAATCCGTAGGCCTTCTGTGAGATTTCGTGGGCCTTCCGTAGACTTCCGTAAATATCCGTGGGGCTTCCGTAGACTTCCGTAAATTTCCGTGGGACATCCGTAAGTTTCCGTATGCCTTCCGTGAGATTCCGTAGGCCTTTCGTAAGATTCGGTAGACCTTCCGTAGACTTACGTAGATGTCCGTGGGGCTTCCGTAAGATTCCGCGGGCCTTCCGTAAGAATCCGTAAGCTTTCCGTAAGATTCCGTAGACCTTCCGTAGACTTCCGTAGATGTCCGTGGGGCTTCCGTAAGAATCCGTAAGCTTTCCGTAAGATTCCGTAGGCCTTCCGTAAGATTCCGTAGTCCTTCCATAAGCTACCGTAAGCCTTCCGTAAGATTCCGTAGACCTTTTGTAGACTTCCGTAGATGTCCGTGGGGCTTCCGTAAGAATCCGTGGGCCTTCCGTAAGTTTCCGTATGCCTTCCGTGAGATTCCGTAGGCCTTTCGTAAGATTCGGTAGACCTTCCGTAGACTTCCGTAGATGTCCGTGGGGCTTCCGTAAGATTCCGTGGGCCTTCCGTAAGATTCCGTAGTCCTTCCATAAGCTACCGTAAGCCTTCCGTAAGATTCGGTAGACCTTCCGTAGACTTACGTAGATGTCCGTGGGGCTTCCGTAAGATTACGTGGGCCTTCCGTAAGAATCCGTAAGCTTTCCGTAAGCCTTCCGTAAGATTCCGTAGACCTTCCGTAGACTTCCGTAGATGTCCGTGGGGCTTCCGTAAGATTCCGTGGGCCTTTCGTAAGATTCGGTAGACCTTCCGTAGACTTACGTAGATGTCCGTGGGGCTTCCGTAAGATTCCGCGGGCCTTCCGTAAGAATCCGTAAGCTTTCCGTAAGATTCCGTAGGCCTTCCGTAAGATTCCGTAGTCCTTCCATAAGCTACCGTAAGCCTTCCGTAAGATTCCGTAGACCTTTTGTAGACTTACGTAGATGTCCGTGGGGCTTCCGTAAGAATCCGTGGGCCTTCCGTAAGATTCCGTAAGCTTTCCGTAAGAATCCGTAGGCCTTCCGTGAGATTCCGTAGACCTTCCGTAGACTTCCGTAGATATCCGTGGGGCTTCCGTAAGATTCCGTGGGCTTTACGTAAGAATCCGTAAGCTTTTCGTAAGAATCCGTAGGCCTTCCGTGAGATTTCGTGGGCCTTCCGTAGACTTCCGTAGATATCCGTGGGGCTTCCGTAAGATTTCGTAGGCTTTCGGTAAGAATCCGTAAGCTTTCCGTAAGAATCCGCAGGCCTTCCGTGAGGTTTCGTGGGCCTTCCGTAGACTTCCGTAAATATCCGTGGGGCTTCCGTAGACTTCCGTAAATCTCTGTGGGACATCCGTAAGTTTCCGTATGCCTTCCGTGAGATTCCGTAGGCCTTTCGTAAGATTCCGTAGCCTTTCGTTTAATTCCGTAATAGTCCTTGAGGCTTCCGCAATATTCCGTAGGCCTTTGGTAGGATCCGGTAGGGTTACCGTAAGGTTGCGTTGATCTATCTTACGGACTTAAAGTTCGTGGGGCTTTTGTATGGTTCCGTAGACCTTTGTAGGTATCGGTAGGCAATCTGTAGACTTCCGTAATAGCACGCTGTGTTAGGGTCACGATTATTTTTTAAGGTACTCAATAGCTCACTTCAGAGCACAGTGCGGTAAGGTAAAATCGCTATACCCTTTGAAGTAAACCGATATGTACCCTCGCTCCAAGCCACTGCGTTCAAAATTTTAATCAAATAATTATTTAGGTACAAAAAGAATTTAAGATTGAAGTAATAAAAATAAAATAAAAATAAAGCATTGTAAAGATAATTAAAGTACTTGTCCGCTATCCGCTGAAATGAAAACATACGTACAGTAAGCAGATTTTTAATCAAGTATAATTCTTTCAACGAATACATTGGCACATCTGTGGTAGGCAAACGAGGCTACATATAGAGTGTAGAATAGAGTCAATTTTTAAAAAACCTTGGTACACCAAAGGAAGGTTAACGAGGCGAGCTTTAAATGTAAAACTTAAATACATAAACCCAGCTAGCCTACGATCTCTAAATCTACATGTCGCTTTCACGGGGATTGGGAAATTTCACAAGTTTCGTGCCTACGTTTTTGGTTTAATATGGGTGGCTCTGAAAAGGGCCGATTGATAGTTTTTTCTCACTGAAAGCTTTGTCGTTACCTTTTATGTCGTTCAGGCTTTCTAAAGCGTGGGTGCTTTATGAGTGTCTTTCCCGCTAGTACACGGCTTCGGCTGCGACTTCTAGGAGCCACAGTCGGGGCGTTAAGAAAGGCCTTCGCAATCTTCATGGCCTTGGGGAAGGTCAATTTCCTTTTCAAAGTGGAAAAGTGCCGTGGATTCCGGTCGAGGTGATATCTCACTGTCTTTTTCGGGACACGTCGCTCCGGGCTCTCCGCCAAAGGTTGTTTTGGAGGGATCCGTATGAGGGATGGACGTGTGGTCTTCCTCTTTACTGCGACGTTGGCTACTTCCTCGGGACGAGAACGTCTCTCCAAGATGTCCTCGTCGAAGCTGCTCTCGTGCACTGGAGGCGCCAAGTTTGCCTTTCGGATGACTTTCGGAAGAGAAACGGAAAGGACTCCTCGACGACGTCTATGTTTGACGTGGATGATCTTCCCGATCAGCAACAGCGGCAGAGGACGAGGTTCGTCCAGTGGGCTCGCCAGGGGCGAACTTGCTTCTCTCTGCGTTTTGGCCGCCGGTGAAGAATTCTGGATGGTCGGCTTTGGCTTCCTCTTACGTCGGGTGCGGAGCCGCCGCTGTTTTCCCGAGCGTCCTCCTACAGAGAGGACCTTGGGAGGAATTTCTACCACACGCATCCGTGAAGATAGAGCGTGAACGCCGCGGTATCAGCCGTACTCGCGTTCGCATTCGAAACTGCGAGTAGCAGAGCTAAAGGCTCCTCAATGCGTTTCTCCAGGACAAGTCAACCGGGGAGTCGCGAAAGGGCACCAGGAAGAAATAGATTGCCAGAATGATTCAACCGGAACGTCTACTTGGTCTGGTGGCCCCAAGCCCCAAGAATGACTTAAGCGAGCGTTAAGCCGCTTGCTTAAATTCAAAGCGCGGAGCTCGGAGATAGGCTCGCGAATAGAGCGCTTCTTTGCGGTCGGCGTTGCTCCGAATTTGATTTTTTGTCGGAGTCGGGGTGTTATACCGTGCGGCTGCCGGAGTAAACAAGTGGCGTGAGCGCGGCGAATATGAAAACCTCAAATCACCCTAAAAAGTCTAACTATTAAAAAATTAACTTTTTACCAAAGTAAAAGGCGAGTTTGATGTATTCCGTTATTCTTCCGTAATCACAAATTGAAAAAGAACTGAGATCAATAAAATAAGTCAAGTTTTATAATTAATAATATATTGATCAATTACATATCACTCTTAAAATACTTACTACATTACTTGCCATGCCCGTTCCCTTTATTCAAAGGTGAAAAAGTGACATGGTTTTATTATGCTAGAAGAAAATTTTTCAATATTTCAACTTTTTACATCATGTTATTGTGTATATCGTTATATTTAAATAACAATTTTATAAATGTATGTATATAGCAATTAGAAAGTTTAGCTAGACAACATAGTGAATAAAATAAAACGGGCATGGCAAGTAATGTAGTAAGTATTTTAAGAGTGATTTGTAATTGATCAATATATTATTAATTATAAAACTTGACTTATTTTATTGATCTCAGTTCTTTTTCAATTTGTGATTACGGAAGAATAACGGAATACATCAAACTCGCCTAACCTTTTACTTTGGTAAAAAGTTAATTTTTTATTAGATTTCATATCTTTTGAAGTGAACCAATTAGGAAATCTTAAAGATATTTCAAAACTTTTAGATAGTCTGTATAAAGATTTGAAAAAAATGTAAACACATTTTTTGATTGGTAGTTTTTGTAATATTATTTATTACACTTAAAGCCCAAAAACTATGAAGTGCATCACCTCGATCTCGACATCGGCCACCTTGAACACCTAGACACTATCCCTGAATATTATTTACACGTATAGACCAAAAACTACGAAGCGCGCCACCGTGACCTCGTCATCGGCCACCCTGTACACCTAGACGCCGTCTTTGAATATTATTTACACCTATAAACCAAAAACTACGAAGAAATAGCATGAAGAAAAGAGCGGGATATATAGCATGCCGCAATCAAGAAAAGTGTGGGAAAGCAATAACCTGTGCTGTACATACACCTTATGTGCGACAAACTTCATGGTCATAAAATTTATCGGAATATGATTAAATATTAATCAATTTAATTATATTAGTGATACATTATTATCATGTTTATGCTAATATTATTGTTGGGATATTGATAACATATTTAAATACGTCGAAAATCTTTTTGCAACGTATTTATTTCAAAATACACTGTCTGTGGCCAACTTCACGGTCCTAAGAATTTTCTGAAGAAGAAAAACATTATTTGACCATTTATGGATTATGCACTCGTATATTATCAAAATAGGCAGCTCTTTTGCCAATATTTGTTTCACAAATCATAGTTAAGCATATAAAAAACCAATTTAACTCAAAATAAATCTAGAGAGATAATGAAAAATGCGAATATCAATATAGAAGTAAATAGTGTTGCTATCGCCAGAGCTTTGTCTGCTTCTCAAACTCGCCTTCATGGCGCTATCGCGCCACTTGATATAAAGTAATGTAATTTGTGGTTTTCACCAAAAATCACCACGCAAACGCACAAAAACGCGGACGTATAATGCGGATGTAATTCTTGCTTGCTTAGCAGAAAGGTAATCGCGTAGTTAGTTATATTTGACACTTCTACTCTGCGTGCTCTGAAGTTAGCTATTGGGGAACCTTTCTGCACATCCGGTTTCCAACGCTGAACTTCGAGCTTTGAATTTCGATGCGCTTAGTAAGCATATACGTCTGAAGGTGGCGCTTCCGTATTATTGTATACGCAGCCTAATGTTGATTCCGTAATGTTTTTTTCCATTCCTTTGAACGTACAGGAGCCCTTATGTGTACCTAAAATTTCTGCGTGCGATGTCTGCTCGCATTGAATTTGACATCTGCTAATTTTTTCTTATATTACAAGTGCAAGTAGACAGTAGTTAAAAGTTTTTGTATGAGGAGCAGAATAAAATCCATGATTTATAATATCAGATAAGTATAGTTTTATTATATGAAAAGAATAAATCATTTATTTACTTATATAAGGATTTGATTCTTTGTTTCTTTGGTTATGTTTCTAGGATTGTTTATGATGTCGGTACTTGGTGATTACGATATTTACTGATGCCAGACATATCTAAGGATGAAATATGTATGGACAAGGCCTGGAATCAATGCCCCTAGAAAACTATAGAATGCGTGGTATGCAGTACAATATATACAGTTTATTAACGACACAAGATGATGTAAACTATTTTTAGATCAATTAATTGGGAAGAACTTCTTTGTGGAGCGCGTAAGCTTTTCTCTTTTCTCTCAAGCTCGTGTTCTCTTCAGACTTTATTCGTCGCAGCGAGAGAAACCTTTTGTGAAGAGATACACCAATACTATCTTACTGACAAACCCAAGAATATCTGTTAAAAAGAGAAGTAAAATGGATAAATATTTACAGGATGTGAGATTTTTTATTTTCTGAAACTCATAATTATATAATTGACAAAGAGCTAATTTAGAATGTCCTGATTTTGCACTTCATGATGGACCCCTGTATGCTAATGAAGATCCTCACATGGGACACACAATAAGCAAAGTATTTACAATTGTCTATGACATCCCAGAAGCTCACGAGCCTAAAATAATATTCAAAAAATGTTTGTTAATTTATTTAATTTTTGTAGACATTAAAAGATATGACTATAAGGAGTAAAGTAATCAAAGGTCAAATAGTGCATTATGTTCCTGGGTGGAACTGTCACGGTTTACCCATTGAACTCAAAAGCCCTCACGAGTGCTAAGAAAGGAGTTTCTGATTTAATACCTCTACAAATTCAATCATAAGGTAGGGCAGTGCCTTTTTTTAATGACTTATACATCTATAACTTGTTGTATATAAATTGTAAATAATTTTACATTTTTGTAAGTTTGTTGAAGAAGCTGTTGCTAGGCCGATTGCTAATTGGACTATTTTATACATTTTATAACTGCACTGGCGGAGGATGAGTTATAATATAAAGATAATCATCAAAATAAATGTGCAAATATTCGACTACCGTTAGTTGAGCTTCTGTTGAAATTAATCACATACAAAGGGAAACCAGTATTTGCTCTTACTTAGACAATAACACGTTGGACTTTAGTTGCCAATCGTTAGCATACTCTTTAGATGCTGAATATTGCCTAGCAGAGGATGATGAGGGAAATTTATATATGCTCACCTTACAATTACTGGAAGCGAATATTGAAAGAATTGGACAGATCAATATTGTTACCAAGTTTTCAGGTTTGTACTTTTTTATTTAAAAAAATTTTCTGTTATAAAATAAATAGCATAAGATCAATTTTAAACAGGAAATGATTTGGCTGGAGCTAAGTAGTCGCACTCAATAACCCTTAACTTCTTAATTAAGATTTTGTTTTTCTTGATTTTTTGTTGTACTTATTATTTGTTACCAAACTAAACTTGGGTTTACCCGCAATTTTGTGATTCTGTGGTAATTTAATTTCATCACCTGTGTTCTTTCTTAATGGATTGTTTATAACCATTGCACTCAAAGATTCCTGCTCATGAAGTTGTAATCGTTTACCAAGAATCCACTCATTTCGAATTTTTTCCAGTGTAAATAATTTTATTTGAAATGTTGCTGGCTTTTCTTTTACCACTATGTCATATAATTTATCAAGAGCATTTCCAACTATTTTTCTTTTCTGAGGTACAGTTAATGCAGTCTTTTTGTTAACATATAAATTTAGTTTTCGCATTTTATTTGAAATAACTTCAAAATCATCAACACATATTTCATTTCCTATTTTTTCTTTTACACTAATACTCAAATTTGCACCCTTAGACCATATTTCCATTAAGTCTGTAAGCAGAGTAAATTGCTCATAAAATTTATCTCCGCATTTACAGCTACAAATATCAATAATATCTGAAATTATTTCTGTAATTTTTATCATTCTTAGCTCAATCTCATTTTTAACATTATGAATTTTTTCACAAAGTGTTACAGGTACTACTTCTGTGTTCCTTCTTTCCATCATAAATATTCTATGGAACTCCAGACAAAATTTTTTTGTCCAGCGTTTATTACACAGTATGTCGTCATATAATTTGTATTTCATTAAAGAACGAGCAGCAAACATGTGACGACATGGCAGTATGTATGCAATCCGAATACCACAGTTACACTCTTTAGTTGAAGTTTTTCTGTTTGATTTGTATATACAGAAGATGTCGTCAGATTTGTTTTGCACATCAAAATGAACATAATTCATACTTTGCAATTCTTCCAAGACAATTTCTGATGGGCCATCCATCACCAAGAAAAGGATTGTCAAGACTTAATGTATGATTTTAATTGAAATGTATCTAAAAAAATATTTAGTATATTGTTCTTTAACTATTTAATAATGGATTCAATATTTTATTTAAGAAATGAATATTGCCAAAAAATTGTGGAAAGCATTCAACATTCTAGAAATGTTAGCATTGAGTAAGTTAATTTCACAAGTATTGTCTAATCTTTATAGAATTGGTATCTATTTTAAATGAGATATTATTTTAACTTTATACTTCTCTGTTACAGCGATGGCATTAAAAATTTGAATCTACATAAAGAAGTAAATGTAGAATCTTCAACTAAGTCAGCGTTTGTTGATATGAATAGATATAAGAAAAAAGTTACGATGATGAAATGGCTCAAAGTAAATGATATTGCAATTAATAGCAGTATGAAAGGAGAATATTTCATACAATCTGAAAATTTGAGTAATCCAACTGCACAATTTTTAGAAATTTCTGAAAATGACTTGAGACTCTTGCAAGATCATTTATCAGCTGAATCATATGCATCTCTTATTGATGAAATTAAAGTCAAACGTAAGTTAAAATGGATCTGTTTAAAGTGTAATCAAGAAGGAATGAAGCGTTATGTATTATGCGCATCGTGCCTTCAACGATTTCATTACAAATGCGTCAATGTTAAAGCCAAACCCAAAAATGATTGGTATTGTTCAGAAGTCACATGCAACATTCTTAATATAGCATCTAATATTTAATCTAAGGTTTTTCAATAATTATACGCAGAGTTTGAAATTTTTTATTTTTATTTTTATAACAAATATGTATTATACCGATTTTCCAGTACATTAATAGATAGTTTTCCAATAAGGACAATCCAAGATATTATGCGCAGAAATATTTTATGTAGATTGTAATTCATCTTCAACTGACTTTTAAATAGTGTAAATGAATAGTTTAGAGACCAATAGTAATAGTTTTAGTTACCAGATTTTATTAGATTTAAAAAAAAAGGCCATTTCCATTGATTAGTAAATAGCGTTCCATTATTGTAAAATCTTGAATATGACGTTACTTAAATTAATCCAACCATATTATAAATATTATATTTTAATAACTGCAAATGTAATAATACAACTTAAACTAAAAATAAAATAAAATACAACATAAAATTATAAATATCTAAGAGAAATAAAAAATATCTCTTACCCTGCTCCTACTAACGACATCATCTAGAGATAATTACAGTTTCTTAATACGTTGAAAAAAAACAATTTTTGAACATGTAACTCGTTCCTGTTAATGATATATGGGTCGTGCACAAATTCAACAAATATTTATACATCCATGAATATTCATTGTATGTGCTTGCAACTCTTCCATTCCATTCAAAATTAGCCCATAACGATAATCTTCACTTAACTATTCCAACATATAACCAGCAATTTGCGAAAGTAATCTATTATAGATAGTCAAGCATATGATTCTTGAAGATATTTGGATCCATCTGTAAACAATTAACAAGCTTCATTAAAATTATAAGTTAATTCAATAGAGTATTTATTTTATTACCAATAAAAATAGCTGAATTTACGCAACCTTCTGCCATATAAAAATAAATATGTCCACCTATATGGAAGTGTGTGAGTCATGGATTACAAAACTAACGTGCAGGTCAGCTACTTACTAGTTTTATCTACCTTCCACCAGCATTCTGTTAATGATCATGAATTGTTAGTATTACCTCTCGCCATTAGTGCTTGGATTGGACACACTGTTAAGAATAGCAGCTTTTTTAGTAGCTTCATTTATAATCTAAAATATATAAAAGTATGACTTATGACAAGTATATCATTATTATTTTGTAGCAGATAAATTCATTTAAAGACTAGAACTTTTTATAAAGCATTTCAAAGTGCTATAAGATCTTTAACATAAAAAAACAGGCAAATAAATAATTTTCAAGACATGCGATACTTGATCCAATTATATTATGTTATATAATAAACTAATACTTTACAATACATACCACTCACTTTGGAAAACCGATATAGGATATAGCGTAAACATTCTATAAGTGCAATTGTACATCACCTTGTGACGTTAATAAACTGTATATATTGTACTGCATACCACGCATTCTATAGTTTTCTAGGGGCATTGATTCCAGGCCTTGTCCATACATATTTCATCCTTAGATATGTCTGGCATCAGTAAATATCGTAATCACCAAGTACCGACATCATAAACAATCCTAGAAACATAACCAAAGAAACAAAGAATCAAATCCTTATATAAGTAAATAAATGATTTATTCTTTTCATATAATAAAACTATACTTATCTGATATTATAAATCATGGATTTTATTCTGCTCCTCATACAAAAACTTTTAACTACTGTCTACTTGCACTTGTAATATAAGAAAAAATTAGCAGATGTCAAATTCAATGCGAGCAGACATCGCACGCAGAAATTTTAGGTACACATAAGGGCTCCTGTACGTTCAAAGGAATGGAAAAAAACATTACGGAATCAACATTAGGCTGCGTATACAATAATACGGAAGCGCCACCTTCAGACGTATATGCTTACTAAGCGCATCGAAATTCAAAGCTCGAAGTTCAGCGTTGGAAACCGGATGTGCAGAAAGGTTCCCCAATAGCTAACTTCAGAGCACGCAGAGTAGAAGTGTCAAATATAACTAACTACGCGATTACTTTTCTGCTAAGCAAGCAAGAATTACATCCGCATTATACGTCCGCGTTTTTGTGCGTTTGCGTGGTGATTTTTGGTGAAAACCACAAATTACATTACTTTATATCAAGTGGCGCGATAGCGCCATGAAGGCGAGTTTGAGAAGCAGACAAAGCTCTGGCGATAGCAACACTATTTACTTCTATATTGATATTCGCATTTTTCATTATCTCTCTAGATTTATTTTGAGTTAAATTGGTTTTTTATATGCTTAACTATGATTTGTGAAACAAATATTGGCAAAAGAGCTGCCTATTTTGATAATATACGAGTGCATAATCCATAAATGGTCAAATAATGTTTTTCTTCTTCAGAAAATTCTTAGGACCGTGAAGTTGGCCACAGACAGTGTATTTTGAAATAAATACGTTGCAAAAAGATTTTCGACGTATTTAAATATGTTATCAATATCCCAACAATAATATTAGCATAAACATGATAATAATGTATCACTAATATAATTAAATTGATTAATATTTAATCATATTCCGATAAATTTTATGACCATGAAGTTTGTCGCACATAAGGTGTATGTACAGCACAGGATATTGCTTTCCCACACTTTTCTTGATTGCGGCATGCTATATATCCCGCTCTTTTCTTCATGCTATTTCTTCGTAGTTTTTGGTTTATAGGTGTAAATAATATTCAAAGACGGCGTCTAGGTGTACAGGGTGGCCGATGACGAGGTCACGGTGGCGCGCTTCGTAGTTTTTGGTCTATACGTGTAAATAATATTCAGGGATAGTGTCTAGGTGTTCAAGGTGGCCGATGTCGAGATCGAGGTGATGCACTTCATAGTTTTTGGGCTTTAAGTGTAATAAATAATATTACAAAAACTACCAATCAAAAAATGTGTTTACATTTTTTTCAAATCTTTATACAGACTATCTAAAAGTTTTGAAATATCTTTAAGATTTCCTAATTGGTTCACTTCAAAAGATATGAAATCTAATAAAAAATTAACTTTTTACCAAAGTAAAAGGTTAGGCGAGTTTGATGTATTCCGTTATTCTTCCGTAATCACAAATTGAAAAAGAACTGAGATCAATAAAATAAGTCAAGTTTTATAATTAATAATATATTGATCAATTACAAATCACTCTTAAAATACTTACTACATTACTTGCCATGCCCGTTTTATTTTATTCACTATGTTGTCTAGCTAAACTTTCTAATTGCTATATACATACATTTATAAAATTGTTATTTAAATATAACGATATACACAATAACATGATGTAAAAAGTTGAAATATTGAAAAATTTTCTTCTAGCATAATAAAACCATGTCACTTTTTCACCTTTGAATAAAGGGAACGGGCATGGCAAGTAATGTAGTAAGTATTTTAAGAGTGATATGTAATTGATCAATATATTATTAATTATAAAACTTGACTTATTTTATTGATCTCAGTTCTTTTTCAATTTGTGATTACGGAAGAATAACGGAATACATCAAACTCGCCTTTTACTTTGGTAAAAAGTTAATTTTTTAATAGTTAGACTTTTTAGGGTGATTTGAGGTTTTCATATTCGCCGCGCTCACGCCACTTGTTTACTCCGGCAGCCGCACGGTATAACACCCCGACTCCGACAAAAAATCAAATTCGGAGCAACGCCGACCGCAAAGAAGCGCTCTATTCGCGAGCCTATCTCCGAGCTCCGCGCTTTGAATTTAAGCAAGCGGCTTAACGCTCGCTTAAGTCATTCTTGGGGCTTGGGGCCACCAGACCAAGTAGACGTTCCGGTTGAATCATTCTGGCAATCTATTTCTTCCTGGTGCCCTTTCGCGACTCCCCGGTTGACTTGTCCTGGAGAAACGCATTGAGGAGCCTTTAGCTCTGCTACTCGCAGTTTCGAATGCGAACGCGAGTACGGCTGATACCGCGGCGTTCACGCTCTATCTTCACGGATGCGTGTGGTAGAAATTCCTCCCAAGGTCCTCTCTGTAGGAGGACGCTCGGGAAAACAGCGGCGGCTCCGCACCCGACGTAAGAGGAAGCCAAAGCCGACCATCCAGAATTCTTCACCGGCGGCCAAAACGCAGAGAGAAGCAAGTTCGCCCCTGGCGAGCCCACTGGACGAACCTCGTCCTCTGCCGCTGTTGTTGATCGGGAAGATCATCCACGTCAAACATAGACGTCCTCGAGGAGTCCTTTCCGTTTCTCTTCCGAAAGTCATCCGAAAGGCAAACTTGGCGCCTCCAGTGCACGAGAGCAGCTTCGACGAGGACATCTTGGAGAGACGTCCTCATCCCGAGGAAGTAGCCAACGTCGCAGTAAAGAGGAAGACCACACGTCCATCCCTCATACGGATCCCTCCAAAACAACCTTTGGCAGAGAGCCCGGAGCGACGTGTCCCGAAAAAGACGGTGAGATATCACCTCGACCGGAATCCACGGCACTTTTCCACTTTGAAAAGGAAATTGACCTTCCCCAAGGCCATGAAGATTGCGAAGGCCTTTCTTAACGCCCCGACTGTGGCTCCTAGAAGTCGCAGCCGAAGCCGTGTACTAGCGGGAAAGACACTCATAAAGCACCCGCGCTTTAGAAAGCCTGAACGACATAAAAGGCAACGACAAAGCTTTCAGTGAGAAAAAACTATCAATCGGCCCTTTTCAGAGCCACCCATATTAAACCAAAAACGTAGGCACGAAACTTGAGAAATTTCCCAATCCCCGTGAAAGCAACATGTAGATTTAGAGATCGTAGGCTAGCTGGGTTTATGTATTTAAGTTTTACATTTAAAGCTCGCCTCGTTAACCTTCCTTTGGTGTACCAAGGTTTTTTAAAAATTGACTCTATTCTACACTCTATATGTAGCCTCGTTTGCCTACCACAGATGTGCCAATGTATTCGTTGAAAGAATTATACTTGATTAAAAATCTGCTTACTGTACGTATGTTTTCATTTCAGCGGATAGCGGACAAGTACTTTAATTATCTTTACAATGCTTTATTTTTATTTTATTTTTATTACTTCAATCTTAAATTCTTTTTGTACCTAAATAATTATTTGATTAAAATTTTGAACGCAGTGGCTTGGAGCGAGGGTACATATCGGTTTACTTCAAAGGGTATAGCGATTTTACCTTACCGCACTGTGCTCTGAAGTGAGCTATTGAGTACCTCAAAAAATAATCGTGACCCTAACACAGCGTGCTATTACGGAAGTCTACAGATTGCCTACCGATACCTACAAAGGTCTACGGAACCATACAAAAGCCCCACGAACTTTAAATAAGTCCGTAAGATAGATCAACGCAACCTTACGGTAACCCTACCGGATCCTACCAAAGGCCTACGGAATATTGCGGAAGCCTCAAGGACTATTACGGAATTAAACGAAAGGCTACGGAATCTTACGAAAGGACTACGGAATCTCACGGAAGGCATACGGAAACTTACGGATGTCCCACGGAGATTTACGGAAGTCTACGGAAGCCCCACAGATATTTACGGAAGTCTACGGAAGGCCGACGAAATCTCTCGGAAGGCCTACGGATTCTTACGGAAAGCTTACGGATTCTTACCGAAAGCCCACGAAATCTTACGGAAGCCCCACGGATATCTACGGAAGTCTACGGAAGGCCCACGAAATCTCACGGAAGGCCTACGGATTCTTACGAAAAGCTTACGGATTCTTACGGAAAGCCCACGGAATCTTACGGAAGCCCCACGGATATCTACGGAAGTCTACGGAAGGTCTACGGAATCTCACGGAAGGCCTACGGATTCTTACGGAAAGCTTACGGAATCTTACGGAAGGCCCACGGATTCTTACGGAAGCCCCACAGACATCTACGGAAGTCTACGGAAGGTCTACGGAATATCACGGAAGGCCTACGGATTCTTACGGAAAGCTTACGGAATCTTACGGAAGGCCCACGGAATCTTACGGAAGCCCCACGGACATCTACGGAAGTCTACAAAAGGTCTACGGAATCTTACGGTAGGCTTACGGTAGCTTATGGAAGGACTACGGAATCTTACGGAAGGCCTACGGAATCTTACGGAAAGCTTACGGATTCTTACGGAAGGCCCGCGGAATCTTACGGAAGCCCCACGGACATCTACGTAAGTCTACGGTAGGTCTACCGAATCTTACGAAAGGCCTACGGAATCTCACGGAAGGCATACGGATTCTTACGGAAAGCTTACGGAATCTTACGGAAGGCCCACGGATTCTTACGGAAGCCCCACGGACATCTACGGAAGTCTACAAAAGGTCTACGGAATCTTACGGAAGGCTTACGGTAGCTTATGGAAGGACTACGGAATCTTACGGAAGGCTTACGGTAGCTTATGGAAGGACTACGGAATCTTACGGAAGGCCTACGGAATATTACGGAAAGCTTACGGATTCTTACGGAAGGCCCGCGGAATCTTACGGAAGCCATACGGACATCTACGTAAGTCTACGGAAGGTCTACCGAATCTTACGGAAGGCTTACGGTAGCTTATGGAAGGACTACGGAATCTTACGGAAGGCCCACGGAATCTTACGGAAGGCCCACGGAATCTTACGGAAGCCCCACGGACATCTACGGAAGTCTACGGAAGTTCTACGGAATCTTACGGAAGGCTTACGGTAGCTTATGAAAGGACTACGGAATCTTACGGAAGGCCTACGGAATCTTACGGAAAGTTTACGGATTCTTACGGAAGGCCCACGGATTCTTACGGAAGCCCCACGGACATTTACGTAAGTCTACGGAAGGTCTACCGAATCTTACGGAAGGCTTACGGTAGCTTGTGGAAGGACTACGGAATCTTACGGAAGGCCTACGGAATCTTACGGAAAGCTTATGGATTCTTACGGAAGGCCCACGGACATCTACGTAAGTCTACGGAAGGTCTACCGAATCTTACGGAAGGCTTACGGTAGCTTATGGAAGGACTACGGAATCTTACGGAAGGCCCACGGAATCTTACGGAAGCCCCACGGACATCTACGGAAGTCTACGGAAGGTCTACGGAATCTTACTGAAGGCTTACGGTAACTTATGGAAGGACTACGGAATCTTACGGAAGGCCTACGGAAAATTACGGGAAGGGTAATTGTTACGTAAAATAACGGAAGCCTTACGGATTCCTACGGAAAAATGATCTTCTACGGAAGATAACGGAAGTCTTACGGAATCCTACGGAAAAAGTGTTCTTTTTTCGAGTTTTTTACACGGAATGTTACACGGGACCTCTGCGGTTAGACACTTTCCACTAAGATACAATACAGCGGAATCTGATATTGCGGGAGTATATCTATATTGGGTCTCAGTCAAATGGAATAAGACGTGTATGTGTGTATATGTATATATACGCAAGACTCGAACATTTATCGTATGTTTATAGAGAAATAGTCCCGAATTCAGTGAATCCAAATCGAACGTTTATCTTTATAGACGATTTAAGCTTTTTTATAATTGCGGCGAGGACGTATACTAATGTAGGTAGTATTACGTCGTGCGTAAGCAATAAATGGCGCGAAGTTAATATGGAATTAAATCGCGTTCACCTCTGGTTTTGGTCAATACTTGCGTAATTAACTTAATAGTAGTGAAAATAGGAAGTTCGAGTTTACGATAGGATTACAAAGACTTAGCAAGGTATTTTGGGGCTTACGTTGTATGCGTGTGTAGGCCTTGGAGATGGTGGCGGGAGATATGAATAGGAGCGCAGGTACAGCGAATAAATAAGCGCGAGCAAATAAGTTTAAGAGCAGATTTATTATATTAGAAGTACAAAGTTAAATATAAGGGCGTGTCCCTTTCACAAGTGAGAAGTCAAATAACAAACTGGTGCGTACGTGCTTACGGCTCAAAGTTCAAATGCAGAAGGCTGTCTGCTGAAGGCAAAAGTGTGAGGGCAAATGGGGAGGAGCCATGGGGAGCTATGCCATTTATAACCGCGCGGGGGTCGCATGCTTAGCCTAAACTAGGAATTGATTATGCGTACTCGAGGAGGGGGCGACAAAGGTATAGAGTCGCGGAATGTAATTCGGGAAATATTGGGTTGAATGAGTGTGCCATCGTGGAGTATGAGGTAGACAAGGCAGGATACTCGTTATATAGCGTAGGTTGAAAAGTAGGATTCAGTATGATAAGATACATATAGCTTAACGACGAGAAGGTGTTAGGCGATGATCTAGACGTAACAGTAGTCCAAGACAAATACCTCTAAGTATCTGAAAGTCCCTCTAGACACGTGTATCCTGCAAACAGCTGGTGTATATGCAGGTATGCTAGTATAAATGGATCGAGTATATAGCATTATCGATTGATATTTCGAATGCTGGCTTAATCTTAATTCAGAGTTGACAATACATTACGTACGAATTTTTAAATATCCCCAGCTGATCTGAAGGTCATCAGTCATGGTGTACAAGAAGATCGCGAGCAAAGCTTTATCACATAAATAAAGATAGTCAGATGTCATCAATTTCACCGTATGACGTCACACATTGACGTGTCAGGTACATTCAAACACCAGACAATTCTCTATTATGATCTTTATCATCACATATTACAGAAAGTTACTTTATCGATTAAGATGTTGGAAGTGCAGAATATTTTATGATATACTTTATCAGTAACGTAATTATTTTAGAAATTTCAGGTTTGAAATAAACAGTTTTTTTCAGTAGATGGGGTATCAAATAAATGGAAGGAAGCGTATTTTATAATACAAATATATTTTATTTAAAATTTCAATTTTACACCATTTGCTAATAATATTTTTAGCTATCAGTTGAGATAATACATCAGAATGTCTATCTATTGGAATCTTAGTACAAAAGAATAATTATGTGTTCAATATACAATTCCATCTTTACGAAGCTTATTGATAATCAAACTTATCTCACTGCTGTTGCTGAAATTCCCCATCCTTTGCTCAGTTACAAGTACTCGAAGTCGAATGACTAATATGTTAGGATCGTTACAGTAATCATCAAGTTCATTAGGAATCCACGCAGTATTTTTTCTGCTAATCTTTCTTGGGATCCAATCTTCTGTAATGGTAAAAGGTTTCTTGTATCGATGTTGGAGTCCTAATTCTACAGCGGATGCCTTCATTAACGGAGCAATAAATTTACCAAACTTTTTGTTTCTCTTAATGTGAAAGGATTCATCGTTTCTGTTATGTTTTATATGGGCGCTCAAATTAACAATAATATCTTGATAAGTATCAGATTCATAGTTATCTTCTTCACTATCAGCTGTTGGAAATGAGGAGCTTTGATTAGACAAGGTTTCATCATCTTGAATTGTTAAAGATTCATTCAATTCATAAGTCCTTTCGGACTCATCAGACCCATTAGCATTCTCTAGCACATCAGATTCGTAACTCTTTACAAGCTTGCTAGACTCATCAGATTCAGATATATTGTTGAACTTCTTAGACTCATCAGATTCTGATATCTCGTCAATTGTATTAGACTCACCAGATTCAGATGCACTGGGCTCATTAAACTCATAAGCCTCATTTGACTTATGAGATTTATCGAGCTTATTAAATGCATAAGCCTTTTCATCAGGAATGAATTTCTCAATCATCTGATATTGTTTTATCTCTGTATTATTTACAATTTTTTTTACTGGATCAATAATTGGATTAAAAGTTTCATCTAACATCCTCTTAGTGTATAAAGTATCATTTTGTTTCGACTTGCATTTTCGACTAATAGTCTTCTTTGTCTTTTCAACTTTATTAAGAACATCTTTCTCTGGCAGGAGCACCTTATTTTGCTTATCAGTAGACTGACTCTTCACATTTCTGACTTGAAGCTCATTTGTAGAATGTTTGTTGAACATTGGAGCTATTAAATCATAAAATTTCCTGCTCTTCAGTTTACGAATTGATTCGGCTTCACAGTAACGTTTTTTATGGACACTTGAAGCTTCAATGATACTATAATAATCTTCTATATCATGAGACCTTATAAGATTTTTATTAGGCTCTTTTCTAAAGAGCAATTCTAATAAACCTTATGTTAATGGATAACTTGCCTGATTCAATTTGACGAAAGAAGTATCAAACTGAATCGGTGATTTACCAATCATCAGTGTATTTCCTTGCTTATAAACTCCATATATGTTATCAAGATATCTTATACAATTTTGATTTAACTTTGTCAAATATTTATTTAGATGTAAAAGAATCTCTTGATGAGCATCCGTATTGTCATAATTCTGAGTGTTTAAACTCTCTGCTATAGAGCTGGCTATCATAGGCTTTATTTCTTGAGCTTGTGCAGACATGACTGAACCATTTGAAGTCTCATCACCACTTTGCTTAAAAAAACTGCATTTAGATTTGATAGCCTCTTGAATATCATGTTGTTGATGAAAAGTTGTCATGTCGATGCTTGAATGGTTGACAGTAAAAAGCTAATATGCACATTTTACGTTATAATATAACAAGTTTATGTAGTAGAGTAGCACATTTATGTCATAGAAAAGCACTTTGTCGTTACAGAGTCACATTTTTATGTTATAATGTAGCAATTTTATGTCACAGAGTAACACGAGTATGTTATAATATGTCAATGTTATGTAATGGAGTAACTCATTCATGTCATAATATAACAGTTTTATGTAATACAATGACAGCTTATGTCATAATATAGCACCTCTTATGACATAGAGTAGCATCTTTTATGTCACAAAGTAGCACTTTGATGTTATAGAGTCACACTTTTATGTTATAATGTAGCAAATTTTATGTAACAGAGTAACACGTTTATGTTACAATATGGCAATGTTACGTAATAAAGTAGTACATTTAAGTCATAATGTAACAGTTTATTTTATTTTATGTAATACAATAAAAGGTTATGTCATAATATGGCACCTCTTATGATATAGAGTAGCACGTGCATGTTATAGAGTCGCCTTTCGATGTTATAATGTAGCAATTGTATGTAACAGAGTAACACCTTCATGTGATAATATAACAGGTTTATGAAATACTATGACAATTTAAGTCATAATACAACACCTTTTATGACACAGAGTTGTACCTTTTATGTCATAGAGTAGCACTTTGTATAGCATTTTTTCATACAGAAATACTTTTATTTAATGTTAGAGTAGAATTTTTATATTCACAATATTATAATATAATTATGCAATGATAAAAGTTTAAATTAAAATCTTCTTCAGTGACAAGTATATCTATAAATATATATGACATATACATTAGTATATATAAATAAATATTGTATATATCATTAACTTAGGTATAGAGGGCATGTTGAAACTCGACTGATTTCAGACTAACACATTTTATCTTAAAATATTCTACACTTCCAACATCTTAATCGATAAAGCAACTTTCTGTAATATGTGATGATAAAGATCATAATAGAGAATTGTCTGGAGTTTGAATGTACCTGACACGTCAATGTGTGGCGTCATACGGTGAAATTGATGACATCTGACTATCTTTATTTATGTGATAAAGCTTTGCTCGCGATCTTCTTGTACACCATGACTGATGACCTTCAGATCAGCTGGGGATATTTAAAAATTCGTACGTAATGTATTGTCAACTCTGAATTAAGATTAAGCCAGCACTCGAAATATCAATCGATAATGCTATATACTCGATCCATTTATACTAGTATACCTGCATATACACCAGCTGTCTGCAGGATACACGTATCTAGAGGGACTTTCAGATACTTAGAGGTACTTGTCTTGGACTACCTACATTAGTATACGTCCTCGCAGCAATTATAAAAAAGCTTGAATCATCTATAACGATAAACGTTCGATTTGGATGCCCTGAATTCGGGACTATTCCTTCATAAACACACGTTAAATGTTCGAGTCGTGCGTATATACACACATATGTATATATACATATACACACATACACATCTTATTTCATATGACTGAGACCCAATATAGATATACTCGCGCAATATCAGATTCCGCTGTATTGTATCTTAGTGTACGTATTATATGTGCACTTCTTGATTATACATTCTCGCTTAAACAAAAGTTAAGGTCTACTGTAAGAATTTATACATGACATAGGGGGTAGTTCCAACCTATCAGAGTGCTTCTCACCTAGAGAAGGTGTGATGGTAAACTTATTACTCCTATGCTTGTAAAAAGACTTAAATTATTTAATAAACTGGAAAAAAAATTTAAATTTGTAGCTTATTTATATAACCTATTATTCCTCACTTCCCTTATACCTACCCATGTATACTATAAAATACTTATTTAAAGCTTTATATTTACTTTAATAATTTAATCAAATGAAAAGCATCTTTATTTAATTGAGCTATATAGATATACTCGCATGATATATATACGTATACGTCTACGTATACGTATATGTACTGTAGTACATATATAGTGCACACTAATTGATTATATATTAAGGTAAAAGTACCTATTGAGGAATACCTTCAGAAATGTGTCCCTTACATGGAACAGTAAAAAAAGTGTTAAAATAAGAAATAATAATAATATTAATAAAGAACCATTAAAATCATATTGATATTCATGCTTGTATCCTTTGTAATTATAAATCTGAGTGATTTAATAATACTTATAATAGCTTAAATTGTAGCTTTTCATCCATAGATTCGAATTATTTACACGTTATTTGTATGCTAATGCTATTTTTATTAAATATTTAGCTGTTCCACAATGGGTACATAATGCTTACAAAAAATTGATAGAATAAATGTGCTCATTGTATTTGGAAACCTAACCTATAAAACAAGTACCTATGGTTATTTTATGTTATTAAAGAACTTTCACAAAATGGTGTCAATTTAATTTGTACTTCATTCCTAGTGTATATTATGTGGATTATTATTAATTTCTATAACAATGAGAAATAAAACCTATAAAATAAAGTCATATTTATGTAATAATTATTCGTTCCATCGTAGGGACATGGAGTTCGGAACACGGAGACAAGCTGTGAAAACAGTGTTCCATGATACGTACATGCTATTGCTTTAGCATTTTATTTATAATAATTCAAATTAAGAAAAAAATTGCTATTTGCACGTTCTAAATTAATTTACAAACCATAACCCTTCAAACAATATTCTTTTTATACCCAATATTAACAATTTTAATAATGTAAATTAGATGACAATCTTGCACCACCTGAAAAGTATTCCATAATGGGGACTTTTACCTTATAGCGTAAACTACAAGAGCTCGATTTAAATAAGCCAAAGTCAAGGTCCACTGTCGGGGGTCATCTATGACATAGGAGTATTCATTTTCGAAATTATAAAAATTAAAGATTTTTTTGATTTTCACTATTATCTCAAAATTCTTGGAATTTCTTTGCTTTATTCGATTATATTGAATATTCATATTAAGGGGACGCCGGATATCTCTGTCCTTGTCTAATTGAGTTTTCATTCATAATTTTAAGAGAAATCATATTTTTCTTTAAATAATAGTTGTCCCCGCTTCGTTTTATAGTAATCTACATATATGTCCAAGCTGGGTTCATATGATTGTTTTGTTTTCGAGAAAACTTTGACACACTAAAAGGGCCAACTACGTGGAGATTAACCTTTACATACTAAGTTTGTCAAAGTTTTCTCGAAAACAAAACAATCATATGAAACCAGCTTGGACATATAATTAGGTTACTGTAAAACAAATTGGGGACAGCTATTATTTTGTCATTAAACAATTAACTTTGTAAATAAATAACGAAATACGTGTGTAGGATAGTAGGAATCTACTGTCGGTATCCGACGTCTCCTTAAGTATATATCATAAATAGAAATGTAAATAACTTATGTAGTCTTATATACTTATATAGCTAAATTTGAAAAGAAATGGGCGAATGATTGTTCTCCTTATTAAAGCGTTTTTCAGCCCCTACAACTTGCTGCTTACCAGCCAAAGTTATAGCAGCAGATATAAGATTCTTGACTCGTGCATATATAGATATACACCCTTTGTGCCAGCCTGGGGAAACACAATAGCATTTGTTTATCGCAGCCTGGCTCATCCACAGATCCATCGAAGGTCGGTCCTCGTCGACGATGAGAAGCTTCCAGAGAGTTCGAGGTACGCACACACACGCACACATGCACATGTCTAAATGTGCGTCTTACAGTTAGTCCTTCGAATATTTGTCTGCATTCATGAAAGCATTCTATTCGCGAGATATTTTTTCTACCTCTTTAAAGTGCGCCGAATGCAACCTGACACCCCCGAACGATTGTCGGCGCAAAAGCATGATATCATTCGTCCGCGCGAAACTTCGACGATGATCGAGCGCGCGGGTGCGTGCATAATACGTACACATGCACGCATTCTACTAAATACTCCCATTTGCATGGAATTTCACTATTAGCTAAAAAATTCTTAGCATTTCTTTGTCTTATTCGATTATATTGAAAATTTGTAAGTATACTCTATACAATTGAAATGTGAATATCTAACGTAAATCTTAGTCGGTAAAGTAGATTTCTTTGATATGCGCACTTCTATCCGGATATCACATATTTCACATCGTATATGCTGCTAGATCAATTGATGACGTCGCGCGCGCGCCGCGCGCGCGAGCATGTATGCGGCACGTCGTTCGCCTGCGAGAAACTTCGACGAGCTTCGAGCGCGCGGGTGCATGCATGCGTACACATGCACGCATTCTACTATACTCCCGTTTGCATGCATAGGAGAGTAGCTTAATCACCTACAAAAGTCTACTAAATAATCGACTAATCGGGAAAGGGTGCTAATTTCCACCCAACCTACGCTTGCTCCCTGCACAGGTGAGTTGAGTGGCTACGAGGCTTATTCTCACCTGTCCGCCTCAGCCAATCACATCGCTTCTCACCTGCACAGGTGAGTCGAAAGGTGGAGTGGTGGGGGGAAGGGGGTCCAGAACCCCCTTTGCTTACCTACTGGTGAGATTAGGGTACGAAGAGGACTATATACCCTGCATTTGGAGAAAACTCATATTGCAGGTGAAATGTGATTTCTAGAGTTTTACATGAGTACGCTCAAGTATAATATGTCATTGTAAGCCTCTACACTCTAAATCAAAGAAAAAGCCTGTCGAAACTGTTTCAGAACAAATTTTAGGACCCAGCTCTTTTATTTTCTTAGTTGTATTATTATTATTGACTATATTTTCCTTTTAATTAGAAAAAGTAATTTCAATATTTTCATTATTATTCAAACATAACCCTATATTTATCTTATATATTATTAATATGTATGAATTTAGGGTTAACAAAACTTCTTGGTGTAATTATAAAATAAGAAGATGTAAGAAGAAGTACTGCGTAATAGAGTTGTTGGAATATATGAAAATTTCAACATGACAAATTGATATTGATGGGTCTCAGTACCGCTGGCGTCATCTCTGGTAAAACGCGAGTAACCAAGAGGCAAGCAGCATAGGTAACGTACGATGTAAAGTCGTCATCCCGTAGTTCATCTGCTGACCTAAGCTATAATACACTCTCTATATACAGTAATATAGTTAAATTAGATAATTAAATATATTAGTTTATATCACTCAAGAGTCATAACCATTTATTCATTGGGCCTCTCCAAATAAAATTATTTCAACATGGTAGCATAGCATGGTTGCTTTACTTATTTTACCTTTATATATATCCTACGAAAAATATTAAAATAAAATAATGAAAAACAGAAAATGCTGTGAAATGTTAGTGAAGCAAAAAAATAAAGTGAACAAATAAACCATTAAATAATTTAAGTTCTAAGAATGATAAGGAAGTGCTTAAAAATGTTGAGTAAGAGGTCAATGCATGCGGATTAAAAATGAGCACATGTTAGATTTCGAGGTTAAGCACATGTTGGATTTCGAGGTTAAGCACATGTTGGATTTCGAGGTTAAGCACATGTTGGATTTTGAGGTTAAGCACATGTGTTGAAAATAAAAAGTGAAAGTTAAAATAAAATTGTTTTTAAAGCAATTGTGTGAAATAAATAAATGGATAAATATGTTGATTACAAAAAAATTAGAAAATCAAATAAGAAAAGTTTTACTAAAAACACTAAAAAAGGTATTAATTTTGAAAAGTGAAATTGACAATAATTTAATAATAAAGGAAGAAATGGCGAGGCAGGCTAAAATAGATGATATTTCTATTCCAATATTTGATGGAATAAGTTTTGCGAGTTGGAAATTCAGGATAATAAATATTCTAGAATACAAAGAATGTTTAAATCCAGCAATAAGAGAAAAGGCTACAACTGAATATAACGCTGTATGGAAAAAGATAAGCAACTAGAATATATAAGTGATTGTAAAACAACGCTTGAAATGATGAACAAGCTTGAAAAAATATATTCAAATAAATCTACAGCTCTTCAAATAATAAATTGAAATAAACTGGAACAAGTAAAACTAACAAATTATAATACAGTCACAAGTAATTAAAATAAATGTAAACCAGTTAGGGGCAGCGAATGTAAGAATCCTAATGAAATTGAATGGTTGCTAGACATCGGTTGTACAGACCATATTATTAATAATGAAAAGTATTTTTGTAATTATATTGTCACGTAAATTTTCAATATTTAAACAAATTGGTGAATGGTAAATTAGCTGAAGGTTTACCAGACAAATTAGAAATTTTGGATTTAATTTACACAGATTTGAATGGTCCACATAGAACCACTGGTTATTGTGGAGAGAAATATTTATTAACTTTTATAGATGACTATAGTAAATGTGTTAAGATTTACTGCATTAAGAGTAAAGCTGAAACAGCAAGTCATTTCATAGAGTTTGTAAACTTAATTGAGAATCAATTTCAAACAGGTATTAAAAAGCTTAGATGCGATAACGGTAAAGAATATCTAAACAATGAAATCTATAATTTTATAAAACATAAAGGGATTGAATTATTGCCATGTCCACCATATATACACGAATTAAACGGAGTCGCGGAACGTTATAACAGATCTGCAATGGACATAGGTAGATGTCTAGCTAGAGAAGCTAAAATTGATCACAGGTATTGGTCTGAAATTATAACAACGGTCGCTTATTTGAAAAACCGGACAATAGCAAATACTCAAGAAAATAAAACACCTTATGAAATATTTTTAGGAAATAAACCTAACGTAAAACATTTAAAAATTTATGGCAGTAAAGTTTTTGTAAGAATACCCGAAGTTATGAGAAAAGGTAAATGGGGTGATAAAGCAAAATTAGGCATATTAGTAGGTTACAATAATGACAGTTATAGAGTTCTTGTGAACAATAGAGTTATAAATGCCAGACATGTTAAGGTAATTGAGAATGACACTGAACTAATTTGTTTAGAAAAGAATAAAGACAATGAAAACAAAGATTTTGAAAATAAAAATTTCTTAAATTTGAATTTAGAAACTAAGATCGATAAAGTCGATAATAATGAAACAGAAGAAAATATTGTAGATGAAGAGAATAATAATTTTGATGATGCCATTGATCCAGAAAATAGAGAGGAAAAAAACAATTTGTAAAATGAAAATAAACAGTACCTGACAGTACAAAGAATTTCAAAAAGAAAAGAAAGTCCTGTAACTATATATGGAAATCCTGTATCACATTTTATGTATATAAATAATGTTAATGTCAATGTACCAAGTACATTTGAGGAGTCGTTAAATTGTAAAGAAAATAAAGAATGGCAAAAGGCTATGAATTCTGAAATAGAAAGTTTAAACAAAAATAAAACTTGGATAGCTGTTGATAAGCCTAAAACCAAACAAATAATAGATGTGAAATGGATTTTTAAAAGAAAAAGTAATAATGCGTTTAAAGCTAGGTTAGTAGCTAGAGATTTTCAACAAAAGAAATATAATGAAAATGTTTATTCGCCTGTGAGTAAAATGCAAACTTTAAAAATCTTGTTAAGTTACTGTTGTACTAATAATTTGTATATTGAGCAATTGGACGTTGAGACGGCATTTCTCAATGGAACCTTAAAAAACGAGGTGTATATCTGTGAGCCAAAAGGTTTCGTCACATACAAAAACAAAGTACGTAAATTGCAACAAGAACTTTATGGTCTAAGTGAAAGTTCAAGGGTTTGGTATGACTGTCTTAACGACTGTCTCCAAAAATTAATTTTTGTAAGAAGTTATTATGACTATTGTTTATATGTAAATAATACAAGCAAAGATCCGATATACATTATGGTTTTTGTTGATGATATTCTGATTTGTTCCAGAGATAAAAATAAAATCAAGAATGTGAAAGAAAGTTAAATGCAAAATTTTTCAATGAAAGATATGGGTAAAATTGGTAATTACATAGGTATAGATATTGCTTATAGTGAAGACAGAAGAAAAATGACTCTAAGTCAAACCAACTATATTGAATCTTTGGCTGTGAAATATAATTTAGAAAATGCGAAGTTATATGATACTCCTATAGAGACTAAATTAAAACTGGAACAAGCCAGTGAGACAGATGAAAGAATAAAATATAGAAATTTGATAGGTGAATTATTGTATATCAGCGCAGGCACGACGCCAGATATTGCTTATAGCGTAAATTATCTAAGTAGATTTCAAAGCTGTTATAATGAGACGCATTTTAAATATTCTTTAAGAATACTAAAATACCTATATAAAACTAAAGACCTAAAATTGACCTATTTTGATAATTTAGAAAATGAAACATTAGATTGTATGGTGGATTCCGACTATGCAAGGGACAATATGGATAGAAAATCAACCACAGGCTTTGTAATTAGACTCTATGGAAATGTAGTTTTCTGGAAAACACACAAGCAAAGCACTGTCACAAAATGTTCAACTTTTGCTAAATACATTACAATGTCCGAAGCAGTAACTGAAGTTTTATTTATTAAAAATTTACTAAACGAATCTATTAACTTAAAAATTGAACAACCAATAAATATGTATGAAGATAATTCAGGCACAACGAAGTGAAATACCATTATGTAAACGAAAATTATGAAAAAGGATTAATCGACATTGTGAAAATTGATTCAAGCTCTAATTTAGCAGATATATTAACAAAAAGTTTAGATAAGCAAAAATTGATGGTTAATAGAAAAGCGCTAAATTTAATCTAAATTGATTGAATAATAAAAACGTTAAGAATTTAAGTTAGCCTGTAAGAAAATAATGTATTTAAAATTTTTTAATAATCTCGTATAAGAAATATGAAAGTCGAATATTAAATTCTTGATGTTGCAAATTCAAGGAGGCGTGTTGGAATATATGAATATTTCAACATGCCAAATTGATATTGTTGGGGCTCAGTACCGCTGGCGCCATCTCTGGTAAAACCCGAGTAACCAAGAGGCAAGCAGCTAGGTAAAGTATGATGTAAAGTCGTCATTCTGTAGCTCACCTGCTGACCTAAGCTAATACACTATCTATGTACAGTAATGTAGTTAAATTAGATAATTAGTTTTAAATTAATTTTTAATTAATTTAAAATAATTAATTATTAGTTTATATCACTCAAGAGTCATAACCATTTATTCATTCGACCTCTCCAAATCAAATTATTTCAACAACAATTGTGGTGTGTAATAAAAAATATTTTTCAGTGGAAACAATACACTTAAAAGTATTCCATCAACACTCATTCTATCTATAAAAATAAGAGAGATTTTAATTTTCTTTAAAATTGTGGTTTATATAGTAGTGCGTAGTTCTGGGTGAGGGTAAAGTAACCTAAAAAGCTACGTACGTATTGAGTCAGAAAAATCTGGCCCGATACGCGCTCGCAGCTAGCAATCTTCCGGAGAGCGGGTACGCTGGTCTATGCTGCTGACCTATGTTAGTGGCGCCTCCCTTGGCCTATCAAGCTCGCTGGCGTAGGAAGCTCCTTGACGTAGAAAGACTCTTAGCGTAGGAAGCCCCTTGGCGTAGAAAAGAGGTGGGGCAGAGCCCGCATGGCGCAGAACCCGCCTAGCTTACCTACTCCTGTTTGGTAAAAAATGACCTCTCCGTTCTCTAGATAGAAGCAATAAAAAAATTCAAAAAACACCTAACATCAATATCTTAGGAAATAAAAGATCTCATGATCAGAAAAAACGTACAGGTCATGCGATAGAAAAAAAAGTACTTTTTTGTAAAGCTTCAGATAAAATGGTGCCGATTTACTTCAGTTATCCTGACAGAAAGAAAATCGACTTTTTTTTCAATATTATTTTTTTCTCGATAAAAGGAAAAAGTAGAGTGATATGTTTCCGAAATATAACCGTTTAAACATAAGATGACGTTTTCATGTATAACAAAACAATGGAATGAACTTATCCAAACTTTCAGGCCGAAAAAGTTTTGTAATTTTATGCTCTTTCAAATGCATTTTCGCTGAATCGATGATATTATTTCTAATGTATTAAAAAATCGAAAAACTAAAACCCGAAATTGAAAAGCCGCTATAAAAACAAAAAATAGTATATTGTGCAACTAGGGGAGAAAATGAGCTATTTCTAGCGAAGAAGAGAGCGAGGGTGAGGGTGGTAATACATCACCTTAGTCTGAAATAGCTTTTCTTCCCGTGTTACACACAGTATTTTTTCAATAAAGGCATGATAGGGCCTTCTTCTATGCATGAAAGTTGGGTATAAGGTGATCGCATATTTGAAGTCGTGCACAACGCAGTTGAAAATTGTTGTATGTTTAATTTTCATTTTTAATAGTACAGTTTAAATATTTGCACTTTTTCTTATTTCGATTTTAATCGAAACTCGCGCATGCGCAGTTATGTACTTGTGATTAGCAGCAAACTTCACACTTACGCGCATGAACAAAGGTTAAAACTGAAAAAATGGGTCTTAAGCTTATTCCCTACATTTTGTCGCAATTTTTGAGAAGCGGGGAAAAATAACTTTTTTCTCCGCTTTACTTATTTCCCCGCAAATGGAATATTTTTCACACTTTTTACAAACACGCTCAAAATGCGCGATTTTCTACGCTACATTTAGGCATAAAAGAGGCCAATTTCATGCCTGAATTAAAAATAATTATTTTTGCCACAAGCACGATTTACGCATTTTTCTTACCTACAGAACGGGCCTAATTTTCACACTTTTCACAAACACGTTCGAAATACGCGATTTTCTACGCTACTTTTAGGCATTAAATAAGGCCAATTTCATACCTGAGTTGAAAATAATTAATTTTGCCACGCGAACGATTTACGCGTTTTTCTTAGCTATAAAAGCGACCGTTTTTCGACCGGCAGAAACGCGCGATCAAAGCGTTTTGCGCCCGCTTAGAGCTGTTTACCTCGAAACAAGACAATTCTTTAGACAAAAGGTGTTTAGCCGCCCTCCCCCTCCCCCTACACATGGAGTACCATCCGGGTGATACTACGTATTTAGAGGGGGCCTAAACACTTTAGTAGTTTGATGTGCGTAAAATAGGTCATACATATATTATTAATTTTCTAGTCTAACAGGTTCACGTTTGCGCTGTGTCGATAAACTCGCCTTCAGCTCGTGCTCGCTCACTTAAGACTCGTACTGCAAACTCCACACTCGGTCGTAAGTGACCCACTTTTCGCCCTTGGTATACAATATACTATTTTGTCTTACCTGCACCGAAAGTATGCTTTTGCATATAGTACGGACGGAAAGTGATTCTTTTCCGCCTTTCGGCCAGAAAATAAAACCTTCGGGCGGAAAGTGCGGTACTTTCCGCCTCAGGGCTCAAAGTAGCACGTTTATGTCGTAGGGTAAAACAGTAAC
The DNA here is from genome assembly GCA_949152435.1 of Gastracanthus pulcherrimus. Classification (NCBI taxonomy): domain Eukaryota; kingdom Metazoa; phylum Arthropoda; class Insecta; order Hymenoptera; family Pteromalidae; genus Gastracanthus; species Gastracanthus pulcherrimus. The sequence goes on from OX424576.1 coordinate 127,158,361, forward strand.
TCACTTTCCGCCCGCTTCATGTATGCACGAAAAATCATCCTTTCTCTCCAGTGCAACGCCTTCGCGGTAATCGCCTACTTTCCGCCCTTGATAAACAATATACCATTTTGTTCCCCATCGTCTAATAAAAATCAAAACAAATGAGCCCTGAAACATGAAGTTTCACCATGTATATGCAGAGTAATGCTGATCCACGTCCACACAGATATATACACACATACGTATGAACGTACGCACGCACACACATATACACCCACACACACACACATACACACATTCATTCACACACACACATACACAAACACATACACACACACACGCACACACATATATATACACACACACATTCATACAGACATTTTCTAAAAATAGTGTAATTTGATTTCGAGAGTCTCAAAACATACTTGTAGCATGTTTCTATCAAATCTTTTTTTACTGTCACAAAGCTTCCACTTTGAGAAAGCAAAAAAAAATATACGCTTTTACTTCAATTATTTTTAACAATCATAGATCTTTTATTAAAGGAAATAAGAAATCAAATAAAATCTAACCCTGATGGAAATCTTATTGTGGCCCCCGTATTATAAAGGCCTTTATAGACAGACTAGATAGTACTAGACTACACAAAACTTCATAATTCTACACAGATCTACATAGTTAAAAGATGCTATTAATTTCTACAATTATCCTTAAAAATTTTTTGTTTAAATGTATAAAATTTATTTAATTTATTTTTTCGAGATTAATTCACCAACATAATGCACTGTGTTAAACGTCCTAAAATTCGTTTGTATTTCGCGCGAATAAATCCTAATCCAAAATCAAGAAGCGAATTCCTGGAAAAGAAAGTAGATGGATCTCGAGCGCGGAGTCTATAAATAGAACTCGCGCACAAGGCTCAGTCTCTTGTTCCGCTGGTTTGCTGGTGCGTGCTTCTGGCGTCGGGGTCCTGCCGCGCAAACTCCCTGGCCTTGTGGAAGGTCAGCGTCGCCATCGCTTCATGTAATTGTAAAAAGGCTAACTCTCACGATAAATACGAGGGTAGTTCAATAAGTCTTTAGAATAAAGTATAAAAACAATTTTTTTTGGGTAAATTTTTTTTTATTTTTCAACATAATCTCCTTGGAGCTCTATACACTTGGTCAATCGCTTTTTAAGTTTTTTTAATCCTTCAGAAAAGTGCGTTTTCGGAAGTTCCTCAAAATAAGCACTTACAGAGGCAATGACGTCTTCGTTGTCCGTAAATCTCTGTCCACCGAGCCATTTTTTCAAGTTTGGAAATAAGAAAATGTCACTGAGGGCTAAATCTGGTGAATACGGTGGGTGTTCGACCAATTCGAATTTTAGTTCTTCAATTTTAGCCATTGAAACGAAGCATGTGTGAACTCGGGCGTTGTCGTGATGAAAGAGAATTTTTTTTCTCGCCAAATGTGGTCGTTTTTTTTTAATTTCTTCTTTCAGCTGCTCTAATAATGATGCATAATACTCACCAGTAATTGTTTTACCCTTTTCCAAGTAGTCAATAAGTATAATTCCACGTGCATCCCAAAAAACTGTAGCCATAACCTTACCAGCTGACTTTACGGTCTTTGCCTTCTTTGGAGCTGATTCGCCTGTGGAAATCCACTGTTTGGATTGTTCCTTTGTCTCAGGAGTGTAGTGGTGTATCCATGTTTCATCCACAGTCACAAATCGACGAAAAAATTCCTCAGGATTCCGACTTATGCGCGCCAAAAGAGCCTCAGAGGCGACCACTCTATTGCGTTTATTCTCAGCTGAGAGCAAACGCGGCACCCATCTTGCCGATAGCTTTTTCATGCCTAATTTTTCATGTAGAATTGAAACAACTGCACCTATAGATATCCTTGTGGCCTCAGCTAACTCACGCACTTTTAATCTTCTATCCTTCAACACCATATCGTGGATTTTATTGATGATTTCGGGAGTAGTTGCTTCTACGGGCCTTCCTGAACGTGGTTCGTCACTTATTGATGTACGACCACGCTTAAATTCATTTACCCAGTTATAAACCGTTGCTAAGGCAGGGGCAGATGTGCCATGAACTGAGTCCAATTCATTTTTTATCTCATATGGAGTTAAACCCTTTAAATGAAAATGTTTAATTACCGCTCTGAACTCGTTTTTTTCCATTTTTCTTAACAAGCAATTTTTTTTTTTTCAATTGGTTATAAAAACACGTAAACTCAGAAGATGTGGACTGTGACTGCACCATATATCTAGTCGGGAGTGGTGCTGACTGAAAACATATGATTTGGAGCGATTCGCGCGCCATCTGTTGGTCATTCTAAAGACTTATTGAACTACCCTCGTAGTTATAAACTCGAAGCCATTGGGGATAATAAGCAAGTGCATGGAGTGGTACGAGCACTGACGAGGACGAGCGTCTTGGAGTGGAGTCGCAAAAGACTCCGACGCATCAAAAGGGTCGACCACGTGCAACACGCATCCTCGGAATAAGGGCACACTGCCGCTTTTGTTGGTCCATAGATAAGAACAATAAATTTATAGTTAAAGTTCCGTTTTATAAAATTCAGTCCGTCCGTGATTTTGTAATTCTCTCCGAGAAACGAATTGTAGTAAAAATTTATTCCGTATAGTTATGTGTGATTTTTAATTGAATGTAATTTTGCGCCTCCTAAATATATTGTTGATCTACAAATACGAAGTGTTCATGTTAATGTAATAACCACATACGAAGTGTTACACAAATACGAAGTGTTCATGTTAATGTAATAACCACATTGCGAGATTTTGAAGACGCATCTCTTTTATTTAGTTTATTCTCCCTACTCGTGATTAAATGCAGATGGATATATTCAGGAAATTCAGTGAAATATTATTGTGTTAATCTGATCCTTGTGATCCCTATTATCCTTAATTCAGATTTCAATATTATAATATCATTAGTTTTGTCGAGGAATTATATATAATAATTAATTTTATTTCCTTTATTTATTGTAAATGTTTCAATGGCGCCCAACGGGTTAAAATAAAATTAATAATTATATTAATTTATCGAACCATTAAATTGGAGTCTCATGTTTAAAAATAAAATAACGTTATAAAAATAAATTTAAAGAGTCAATAATTAATAAATAAAAAACAGTTAATAAATAAATTATAAAATATCCATGTACAATAATAAAAATAATTTGGTAATATCATGAGCAGGCAGCAATATAATCGCGACAAAAATATAATAATTTAAATTTTAATCGATCACGTACTAATACAAAAAGAAATTATCCAACATGTTGAGAGACGACGAACAAGAGCGGCTAGAGAGAGAAAGACAGAGAAGCGGCCGAAATCGCAGCACAGCGAGAGAGAGAGAGAGAGAGAGAAGCGGCCGAGCTCGCAGCACAGCGAGGTAAAAAACTGATAATTGCCGAAACGCACTAGAGGGAAGGGCGCGAATTTTTTCTTTGATCAGTTTAAAATGGAGTTCTTCGAGGAGTTTTATGCTATCCCAATTAGAGTAAAAATTGAAAATAGATTGAATGCCCCTAAATATGTGCAGCAGGATATGAGCTTACAATCTTATTTTTATAGGTAGCTTAGGGAAGCTTTGCATTTTGAGCAGCAGTTATCTAATTATATAATGAATTATAATTCAAAAAATGACTTCTAAAATCAAAGAAAACATAACAATAATTCATTTTGAGGCTACAAATGCTGTAGCACAAGCTTTAGCACAATTTGACAATATTGAAAGAGAACGAGATAGTTTCAGTACAAATTTCGCTAGTAGAAATTCCGAGCATGTTCAGACAATGTAAGTCAGGCAATTGAGCTCTCAAAATAATTATGGTAATAGACAAAATCAGAATAAGTTTTCGAGAAAATATCACAGTAATTATTTTAATCAAAGTTGAAACAGTTGTGTACGAAATAATCAAAATAATTCGTTAAACAAAACGGCTCATATAACGGATATAGAAACCAAAATTATCAAAGTAATAATTATCAAACACCAGGGACGGGCACATCGCAACAGGATTATTTTGACAGACAAGCGAGTAGTAGGAACAATGAACATTTTCGGATGCCTGATACGCATTTTCCGCCACCAAATTCTAATCGCGACAGACAAGAACAAATAAAATCGGGGGGTAATAATAATCAAAATAACGATCGTTTAAACTAGAAATTACCGCACTGAGTAGCGGGTCGTCAGGGCGCCGAGATGATTATGAATTATTGAACGACTTGGCTTACGATATTGATGAGAATAATGATTCACAAAATATACACAAGAAAATAGATGAGCCGACTTGTTCGCATATAAAGGTCGGCGATAACACGAAAAATATCTGGGCACTTGTAGATTCCGGGAGTTACATAATTTGTGTATCCGAAAATTTTTATAAAGAATTAAATGAAAAAACAAAATTTAATGAATCGCCTGCTGCTAATGTGATTGATTCTGTTGCGATCAGTAAAAAAGCTGTTCCAATAAAAAAGCAAATTTGGATTGAGTTTCATATTGAAGGGAGAAGAAAGACGGTATTACTTATGTATTTATAGTTAAAGAAAATGATATCGATTAATAAAAATAAGTGAAACATATTTAAATAATCAGGATAAGAAATATTCTGAGTTGACTGATATTGAAATAATATATGAAAAAGAAAAAAGACAAAATAAAAAGTAAATATAAATTTAGACACGGAAAATAATAAAAATGCAGAACAAAATAAAAATAATGATAATGTTAAATTAAAAAGTAATAATAATCGTTGTAAAATTATAAATGAAATATGTATAACGAAAGATTTAGAAAATGAAATTTTACAGGAAATAGAAAATGAAACCTTAAGAGGAAATAAAATTAATAGTTTAGATTGTAGAATGTTAAATGATAATGGAATGTTATAATTTAAATAATATAAATAACATGAAAAAGACAGAATCTGATTTGTACGCGGAATTCCGAACCACAGCGAACCAGCTAACGGAGTTAGATGAGTTGTGAGAGTGTGATGTTACATAAGAGGATTCCTAATATTAAAACTTTTTCGGTGGTCAAGAAATTCGGCGATAACCAAATAATTTACCTTACCGACAAGTGAAATTATCAATTAACAAAGGGAGGTAAATTAAAATTTTTCACATTACCGACAATTTGTTAATAGACAATAAATTAAAATTATTCACACTAACAAAGAACGCTGCAAAATTGCGGTAAATTAAAAAAAATTGTTTTCACATTCAAGCGAAATATTCAAGTTTGGACTTATCAACTAATAGCAGCAGTTGTCCGGTGAAAATATGACAAGATGGTGGCAAGTTCTTTAAATCAACAAGTACATTAGTCTATATGTAAATTCTGGTATGAATCATCTATATACGATTGATCTTGAAAACTAGAATGTCATAGAGTAACACTTTTATGTCATAGCGTAAAACTTTAACCGTATTATGTAATAAAGTAACACTTTTATGTCATAGAGTAACAATTTATGTCATAGAGTAATACTTTTATGTAATAGAGTAACACTTTGATGTCATAGAGTAACCGTTTTATCTCTTACAGTAACACTTTCATGTCATAGAGTTACACTTTATGTCATAGCGTACGACTACTATGTCATAGAGTAACCGTTATATGTCATAGAGTAATACTTTTATGTCATAGCGTAACACTTTATGTCATAGAGTAACACTTTTATGCCATAGAGTAGCAGTATTATGTCATAGAGTAACACTTTTATGTCATAGAGTAACAATCTTATGTAATAGAGTAACACTTTATGTCATAGAGTAGCACTTTTATGTCATAGCGTAAAACTTTATGCCATAGACTAACACTTTTATGCCATATCATAGCAGTATTATGTCGTAGAGTAACACTTTATGTCATAGAGTAATACTCCTATGTCCTAGAGTAACGCTTTAATATCATAAATGAACACTTTTACGTAATAGAGTAACATTTTTTGTCATAGAGTATCACTCTTATGTCATAGAGTAACACTCTTATCTCATAAAGTAACAATATTGTGTCATATAGTAACAATTTATGTCATAGCTTAACACTCTTATGTCATATAGTAACAATTTTTGTCATAGACTAACACTTTTATATCACAGACTATCACTTTTATCTCATAGATTAACACTGGTATGTGATAGAGTAACGCTTCTATATCATAGTGCGTATTATGTCATAGAGTGCGACTATTACGTCATCGAATAAGACTATTATGTCATAGAGTAACACTTTTATGTCATAGAGTAACACTTGTGTGTCATAGAGTAACACTTTTATATCATAGAGTGACACTTTTATATCATAGAGTGAGACTTTTATATCATAGAGTGACCTATTTATGTCATAGAGTATCACTTCTATGTCATAGAGTAACACTTTTAGGTCATAAAGTAACACTTCTAAGTCATAGAGTAACATTTTATGTCATAGAGTGGCACTCTTATGTCATAGAGTATAGCTCTTATGCTATAGAGTAATACTTTTATGTAATAGATTAACGCTTTATATTATAGAGAAACATTTCTATGTCATAGAGTAACACTTTTATGCCATAGAGTAACAATTTATGTCATAGAGTAATACTTTTATGTCACAGAGTAACACTTTGATGTCATAGAGTAACCGATTTATGTCTTACAGTAATACTTTTATGTCATAGAGTAACACTTTATGTCATAGCGTAAGACTTCTATGTCATAGAGAAACCGTTATATGTCGTAGAGTAGCAGTATTATGTCATAGAGTAACACTTTTATGTCATAGAGTAACAATTTATGTCATAGCGTAATACTTGTATGTCATAGAGTAAAGCATTTATACCATAGAGTAGCAGTATTATGTCATAGAGTAACACGTTGACGTAACAAATTAACGCTTATATTTCATGGAATAGTATTATGTTACAGAGTGACAAATTTATGTCATAGAGTATAGCTCTTATGCTATAGAGTAACACTTTTATGTAATATATTAACACTTTATATTATAGAGAAACATTTCTATGTCATAGAGTAATACTGCCAAGTCGTAGAGTAACAGTTTTATGTCATAGAGTAACATTCTTATGTCATAGAGTAATACCTTGATGTAATAGAGTAACATTTTATGTCATAGAGTGGCACTCTTATGTCATAGAGTAAAGCTCTTATGCTATAGAGTAACACTTTTATGTAATAGATTAACGCTTTATATTATAGAGAAACATTTCTATGTCATAGAGTAATACTGCCAAGTCATAGAGTAACAGTTTTATGTCATAGAGTAACATTCTTGTATCATAAAGTAATATTTTTATGTAATAGAGTAACACTCTTATGTAATAGAGGAAAACTATTATGTCGTAGAGAGATACATTTATGCGATAGAATAACATTTTATGTCATAGAAAAACGCTTTGATGTCATAGAGTAACATTATTATGTCATATAGTAACCATTTATGTCATAGTGTAGCACTTTTATGTCATACAGTAACACATTTATCTCATAGAGTAACACTTTTATATCATAGAGTAACACTTTTTTGTCATAGAGTAACGCTTTTCTGTCATAGAGTAACATTATTATATTATATACTAACAATTTATGTCATAATGTAGCACTTTTATGTCATACAGTAACACATTTATCTCATAGAGTAACACTTTTATATCATAGACTAACACTTTTATGTCATTGAGTAACAGTTTTATGCCATAGAATAGAACTAGTATGTCAAAGAGTGACACTTCTGTGTCATCGGGTAACACTTTTATGTTATAGAGTAAGATTTCTATGTCATATAGTAATACGTTGAAGTAATAGAGTAATATTTTATGTCATACAGTGACACTCTTATGTCATAGAGTAACACTTTTATGGCAGAGAGTAACACTTTTATGTAATAGAGTAACACTTTATGTCATAGATTAACACTTTTATGTCATAGAGTAACACTTTATGTCATATAGTACCACTTTTATGTCATAAAGTAACACTTTTATGTCATAGAGTGACACTATTATAGAGTGGCAAATTTGTGTCATAGAGTAACACTTATATCATAGAGTGACATTTCTATGTCATAGAGTAACACTTCTATGTCATAGAGTAACACTTTTGTGTCATAGAGTAACATTTTTGTATCATAGAGTAACCATTTTATGTCATAGAGTAACACTCTTAGGTCATAGAGTAAGACTATTATGTCGTAGAGTAACAAATTTATGTGATAGAGTAAAACTCTTATGTATAGAGTAACGCTTTTATGTAATAGAGTAACATTATTATGTCATATAGTAACCATTTATGTCATAGAGTAGCACTTGTATGTCCCTCAAGGGGATCAAAATTTTAGTTATTGTACGTCTTTCCTTTTAATTTAAAATATTAAAAAATTCAACTTCTAATGTTACTAAATCTCATTAACATTCAGGTGGCTCCGTCATTTTTTCAAAATCCATCATTAACAAAAAATTAAAATCCCACTGAAAGTGAGTGTTCTATACATTCTATTGAAATTTAGGTTGGGTGAGATGGCCAGGTAAGGTAAATGTACCAGTACCTGGACGCTTTGTAGCATCTGAGCTTATTTATGAAAAATATAACACTAAAATTAACACTGCCAATAAAAAGTCATATATCATATCAAAGAGAATTTAATTGTATATAAAAAAAATTTAAATTATCGATATACGTTTTGTAATTCGAGTAATTCATACAAAATTATTCTAGTCAAATGTACTAATACCTAACCGCGCTAAAATATTCACAACGCTGTCCCAATACATAGCCACCCTATTTTCACTTATATCTGATTTAAATTATAAACTTTTTTTAATAAAATATTGCTTCTATGTATTCAAACAATACGGTTGTTATGAATTTTGAACGTAGAAGTATTGAAATCAATCGAACAAGTGTCGAAATATGTCGAATAAGTGTTGAAACGCTGTCGAACAAACGTCGAAATCTGTCAAATCATTGTCGAAATCTGTGGAGCAAACATCGAAATCTGTCAAATAATTGTCGAAATCTGACGAACAAGTGGCGAAATATGTCGAACTAGTGTCGAAATGTATCGAATAAGTGTCGAAATGTATCGACCAAGTGTCGAAATGTGCCGAGCAAGCGTCGAAATCTGTCGACAAGCGTTGAAATCTGACGAACCGGTGTCGAAATAAGTTTAACAAAAGTCGAAATGTATCGATCAACAGTCGTAATATGTCGAAAAAATGTCGAAATGTGTCGAACAACAGTTGCAATGTGTCAAAAATGTGTAAAAATCTGTTTAATAAGTGTCGAAATGTGCCGAGCAAGCGTCGAAATCTGACAACAAACGTCGAAATCTATCAAATCATTGTCGGAATCTGTCTCACAAGTGACGAAATATGTCAAACCAGTGTCGAAATGTATCGAACAATTGCCGAAATATGTCGAACAAGTGTCGAAATATGTCGAACAAGTATCGAAACATGTCGAACAAGTGTCGAAATATGTCGAATAAGTGTTGAAACGCTGTCGAACAAACGTCGAAATCTGTCAAATCATTGTCGAAATCTGTTGAACGAACGTCGAAATCTGATGAACAAACGTCGAAATCTGTCAAATTATTGTCGAAATCTGTCTAACAAGTGGCAAAATATGTCGATCTGGTGTCGAAATGTATCGAACAAGTGTCGAAATATGTAGAACCAGTGTTGAAATCTGTCGACAAGTGTCGAAATCTGTCGACAAGTGTCGAACACAGTTGCAATGTGTCGAAAATGTGTAAAAAACAGTCGTAATGTTTGGAAATGTGTCGAAATATGACAAACAAGTGTCGAAATCTGTCGAACAAACGTCGAAATCTGTCAAATCATTGTCGAAATCTGTTGAATCATTATCGAAATCTGTCAAATCATTGTCGAAATCTGTCAAATAATTGTCGAAATCTGTCAAATCATTGTCGAAATCTGTCAAATCATTGTCGAAATCTGTCAAATCATTGCCGAAATCTGTCTAACAAGTGGCGAAATATGTCGAACTAGTGTCGAAATGTATCGAATAAGTGTCGAAATGTATCGAACAAGTGTCGAAATATGTCCAACCAGTGTCGAAATCTTTCGAACCAGTGGCGACATCTGTCGTCAAGTGTCGAAATCTGACGAACCAGTGTCGAAATAAGTTTAACAAAAGTCGAAATGTGTCGATCAAGAGTCGTAATATGTCGAAAAAATGTCGTAATATGCCGAACCAGATTCGAAATCTATCGAACAATTGCCGAAATATGTCGAACAAGTGTCGAAATATGTCGAACAAGTATCGAAATCTGTCGAACAAGTGACGAAATATGTCGAATAAGTGTCGAAACGCTGTCAAACAAACGTCGAAACGCTGTCAAACAAACGTCGAAATCTGTCAAATCATTGTCGAAATCTGTTGAACAAACGTCGAAATCTGTCAAATCATTGTCGAAATCTGTCTAACAAGTGTCGAAATATGTCCAACCAGTGTCGAAATCTTTCGAACCAGTGTCGACATCTATCGACAAGTGTCAGAATCTAACGAACCAGTGTCGAAATAAGTTATATAGTGTCGATATAAGTTAAAAAGTCGAAATGTGTAGATCAAGAGTCGTAAGATGTCGAAAAAATGTGGAAATGTGTCGAACAACAGTTGCAATGTGCCGACAAGTGTCGAAATCTGACGAACAAGTGTCGAAATATGTCGAACAAATGTCAATATGTATCGAACAAGAGTTGAACTATGTCGAGTAAGTGTCGAAATATGTGAAATCATTGTCGAAAGCTGTCAAATCATTGTCGAAATCTGTCAAATCATTGTCGAAATCTGTCAAATCATTGCCGAAATCTGTTGTACTAACGTCGAAATCTGTCAAATTTTTGTCGAAATCTGTCTAACAAGTGGCGAAATATGTCGAAGTAGTGTCGAAATGTATCGAATAAGTGTTGAAATGTATCGAACAAGTGTCGAAATATTTCGAACATGTAACGACATGTGTCGATCAAGTGTCAAAATGTGCCGAACAAGTGTAGCAATGTGTCGAACAAGTGTGGAAATGTGTCGAACCAGTATCGACATCTGTCGACAAGGGTCGAAATCCTACGAATAAGTATCGAAATATGTCGAACAAATGTCGAAATGTGTCGAACAAGAGTCGAAATATTTCAAACAAATGTCGAAATGTGTCGAGCAACAGTCGTAATGTGTCGAAAATGTGTCAAAATTTCTTTAAGAAGTGTCGAATTGTGTCGAATAAGTGTCGAAATACATTCTTAATGGTATTTCGATGAAAAATTTCTAACGGTTTGGTTTTTATTTTTATATAAATAATATGATTTAAGGAAGCTTATTTATTGTAAAACAGGAATTTTAAACCATTTATGATCAGTTTTTAAAAATATTTTTAGTTTATGTTTATAATATTAGAAAAAAGTGGGTTAGAAAAAATGTCGTCCCCAATTTTTCTTTATTATAAACACTTTAGCTTTATAAACACTTCAGATTTATTTTTAAATTGGTTCGAAGAAATTACGGTCACAAAGAGCATTTTGACAAAAATGTGTATTTTTACTAAAGATTAACACATTATCCTGCATAACTTTGTGTAAACTGGTTAAATAATAAAATTAAAACTTTTTGAAATAAATTGTTTTTACTATATATAGGGAACCAAAAACAAAATGGAGAATAATTAGAAAAATTGTCCAGCTACTGCAGCCTCATAATAAGTTGCATAAACAATTCCATTCACTATTCAAACATCCTAAAAAGAAGTAGGCTCAGTAATGTGTAATAATAACATTCTCGGATAAAATAATTCTCATTGTTCAGGATTTACAAAATACATTCTACTTAAAACTGGCTTAAAAAAAATTTTCCTTTATTCCAAATTTTTGGTTTCTTATCATATACGCAATAATTAGGCAAATCAGTATATAATAATCTATTTGAATTTTCATCATGTGAAATTAATTTAAACCAAGCAGTTATAGTTGTATTTGCGTCTTTGAGATTCAATTTTTAGAGTATAAAAATCTTATCTATAAATCGTAAAAGACACGAATTAAAAAATTTAATATGAATTTTATTATTGCATTATAGTTTCTCAACCTTTTTAAATCAATTTTTGAAAGGTATAAAGTCATTTTTTTCGTATGGGCCATTTTATGTACAAAATTCCAGTTATTAAAATTTCGAGTTGTCATAGTCTCGTTCTGGAAATACAATTTGATTGAATTATATCAACTTGATTTTAAGCAGAGATGAGCTACACACACAAGGATAGCTCTATATGAAACTAACACTCAGTAAAAATTTAATTTAATTATATCAATTAGTTTTTGAGTTATAGAAGTAAAAAGTAAGATACTCCTAATCATAGAGTATAAAAAATGATGAACAAAAATTTCTTGAAAGAAAAGTTCTTAAAAAAATAAATTTGTCAAACTTTCAAATTTGAAAAATGGCTATAAATCTTAAAGAGACTACTATATACGCTAAAATTTGTAAGCCTTTCCTAGATATAGATAACAAATATGCATGCTAAGTTTGGTTAGGTTTTACCGCGAAGTATGCGAGACCCCATAAGCGACACATACAAACATACACACACGCACGCGCATGCACGCATGCACACTAGGGCCGTCGTTAATTTTTTTTTTCTTGGGGAACTTTCTCCCAGGGTGAAAATGAGTTCTATATGATGCAAAAACTCTGCGCAAACAGGAATTAATTTTTTAAAATCGATTTAACACGTGTCTCAAAGCACTTCAAATTTCCCTTGTATTTTAAATGGGAAAAACAGGTTAAATCGTTTATCCTTCTAAATACCAGTGAAAATTTTGGAATTGCATTATTAAAACTATGTAGTCTTATGTATTTTGAGCCGCTGAATCAATTGGTATGATTAGTTTTCACCTAAATAGCGATAAAAAAGTTTTATCAGCGATAAAATATCTAATATATATCTATATATATCAGCGATAAGTCTAAAATTTCGAAAAATGAGCTATAAAAAGGCAATTATCCGTTTCGTAACGTCCATAATCAGTCAAATTTGTTTTGAAAAACATGTATTTTTATGTAATTTGAGCCGTTGAATCAGATAATGTTATTTGTTTTTGTCTATATAGCAATAAAAAAATCCTACAAGCGAGAAACATCTAAAATTCGAAAAATGAGTGAAAAAAAGACAATTGGAATCCTTGGTCAGAAGGTTATTGAACTCAGTCATCAATTTTACTCCTTTATCAGCTTTATCATTCACGACTCTGAGATTCTCGACAATTTTCAAAGTCATGTATGAAGTCTCTGACTTTTTTCCATTTTGATGGATCTTTTGTCAAAAAACTTCTTTTGATTTTGAATCGTTCAAAAAACTTCTTCAATGTGTGAAGCCCTGCAGTCAAGTTCTAGCGCTTTCGTTTATGAAAAACGAATTTTAGCTAATGATAACGATGTCATAGATTTGGTCAAGTCAAGCATATGGGATTTTATTTGCAAAGATACATATCAGTTTTTTGAACGATTCAAAATCAGCAAAAGTTTTTTGACAAAAGATCTATCAAAATCTTCAATGACACATCTTCAATGTGTGAAGCCTGGCAGTCAAGTTTTAGCGCTTTCGTTTATGAAAAACGAATTTTAGCTAATGATAACGATGTCATAGATTTGGTCAATTCAAGCATATGGGATTTTATTTGCAAAGATACATATCAGTTTTTTTAATAATTCAAAATCAACAAAAGTTTTTTGACAAAAGATCCATCAAAATGGAAAAAAGACAGAGACTTCATACATGACTTTGAAAACTGTCGAGAATCTCAGAGTCGAGAATGATACAGCTGATAGAGGAGTAAAATTGATGACTGAGTTCAATAACCTTCTGACCAAGGATTCCAATTGTCTTTTTTACACACATTTTTCGATTTTTAGATGTTTCTCGCTTGTAGGATTTTTTTATCGCTATATAGACAAAAACTAATAACATTATCTGATTCAGCGGCTCAAATTACATAAGAATACATGTTTTTCAAAACAAATTTGACGAATTATGGACGTTACGAAACGGATACTTGTCTTTTTATAGCTCATTTTTCGAAATTTTAGACTTTTTTCGCTGATAAAACTTTGTTATCGCTATTTAGGTGAAAACTAATCATACCAATTGATTCAGCGGCTCAAAATACATAAGACTACATAGTTTTAATAATGCAATTCCGAAATTTTCACTGGTATTTAGAAGGATAAACAATTTAACCTGTTTTTCCCATTTAAAATACATGGGAAATTTGAAGTGCTTTGAGGCACGTGTTAAATCGATTTTAAAAAATTAATTTCTGTTTTCGCAGAGTTTTTGCATCATATAGAACCCATTTTCACTTTCCGGGGAGAAAGTTCTCCAAGAAAAAAAAAATTAACGACCGCCCTAATGCACACACAATGTATATTTTCTAGAAGAACCATATTCCACAGTTCGGCAAGTATTCGACTGCAAAATATTTTCGGATAATTTTCTGTTTTCTGTAAATATTAAGCCGATATACGCGATTTAAAAAAGAATTCGAAAAAGTATCCGATGGATACTTTTGTCGAATACTGAGTATCTGAAAATAGTATCCGTCGAATCTTGCGTCAAATACTGAGTATCTGAAATAATCGACTGATACATTCGTCGGATACTTAGTATCCGAAAAACGTATCCGAAGGATATTTTCATCGCATACTGAGTATCTGAAAATAGTATCCGTCGGGTACTTATTTCGGATACTATTCTTATTTTAAAATGTCTAAAAATGGTCTAAAATTTTCCTAAGCTCCCTAAATATTGGGTACCATCCGAATAATTCCACATGTTTGGGGGTCCTCGAAAATTTTAGATTTCTTCGAGACATTTTAAAAAACGCTGAGTTTATTCGCACCCACAATCTACGCAAATCCACGTATTACGTGGAATAACGTGGATCTAAGAAATGTTCTATCGTTCCTTACAGAAACATAAACGTCTCTACAGCTCCATTCATTATGAATCCACGTACAAGCTTCCAGTCACATTGGAGACACGTAAACATACGGCTTCATAGAGACACGTTAGGGACACGTAGATCTCGAAACGAAGCGGTATGGGTTCTTAGGGTCACGTTAGAGATGCATAATTACAGATTCACGTTAGAGCCACATAATATCCATAATATCCATAATGAACTACAGCTTCTTAAAGAAACATTAGATCCACGTTAGAGACAAGTTAGTGACATTAACTGATAGATCCACGTTAGAGCCACGTAATATCCGTAAGAAACTACGCCTTCTTGGAGACACATTACATCCACTTTAGAGACACGTTAATGATATTAACTGACAGATCCACGTTAGAGCCACGTAATACCCATGAGAAGCTACCGCGTCTTCGAGACCAGTTGGAGAAACGTACTGATAGATCACCGATAGAGTCAAATAGATTTCCAAACGAAGTGTTATTGGCTCTTATAGTCACGTTAGAAGCATATTATGATAGATCCACGTTGGATATACGTTAGAAATACGTAATATCCATAAGGAACTACGGCTTCTTAGAGATACATTAGATACATGTACTGATAGATCTACGTTAGAGCTACATAAATTTCGCAACGAAGTAGTGTTTGTATTAGAGTCACGTAATATCTATAGGAAACTTCGGCATCTTACAGGCGCGTTAGAGATACGCAGTGATAGATCCACGTTAGAGCCACGTAATATCTATAAGAAACTTCGGCTTCTTAGAGATACGTTAGAGACACGTACTGATGGATTCAGATTATTGTCACATACTTATTCATACAAAAATTCGGCTTCTTAGACACACGTTAGAGAAACGTAATGATAGATTCACGTTAGAGCCACGTAATATACATAAGAATCTACCGTTTCTTAGAGACACGTTAGAGACACGTACTGATAGATCCACGTTAGTCACGTAGATTTCCAAACGAGTAGTATGTACTCTTAGAATCTCGTTAGAGGCACGTAATGATAGATCCACGTTAGAGCCACGTAATATCTATAAGAAACTTCGGCTTCTTACAGATGCGTTAGAGATACGCAGTGATAGATCCACGTTAGAGACACGTAATATCCATAAGAAACTACGCCTTCTTAAAGACACGTTAGATCCACGTTAGAGACCAGTTGGAGAAACGTACTGATAAATCCACGATAGAGCCAAATAGATTTGCAAACGAAGTGCTATGGGTTCTTAGAGTCACGTTTAGAGACATGTAATATTAGATTCACGTTAGAGTTTATCGTGGATCTATCATGGATCTATCATGGATGTATCTATTACGTTTTTCTAACGTGGCTCTAAGAACACGTAGTTCATTATGGATATTACGTGGCACTAACGTGGATCTATCGTGGATCTATTATTATGTGCCTCTAACATACATCTAAGAGGCCTAAGAGCCCATACCACTTCGTTTGGAAATCTGCGTTTGAAAATTACGTTTCTCTAACATTACTCTAAGAGCCCATACAACTTCATTTGGAAATCTACATAATTCATGGATTCACGTGGAATGTGGGTTCGATTAGACACAGCAATTAAAATTACATTTTAAGTTGAATAATTATTTATAAAATTATTTTTAATTAAAATTAATTTAATTTTGAACCCTAAAAACCTATACGTACCAATTTTTATCATTTTTTATCGAATCCTTTTTGCTTTTGGATATTTTGCCTTTTGATTCGCAATTTTTTTATCAATTTTTATCGAAACCTGAAAAAAAATCAGTAAACAATTAACATTGTTAACGCCGTCATTTTGTTTTTCGAAATTTTGACTTTTGCTTGGTAATCAGCTACCCAAGAAATCTTCACATATCAACTTTTATCAATTTGTATCGAAACCTGAAAAATGTCAGTAAACAAGTAAATTTGTCAGCGCTACCATTTGTTTTTCGAAATTTAAACTCTTGATTCGCAATCAGCGACCCAAGAAACCCATAAGTACCGGTTTTTATCAATTATTATCCAAATCTGAATAAAATTAAGTTTAAGTTATTACTTGAAAATCTTTAATTAATTCTTAAGGGGGCGGGTCTGGGTTAAACTCAAAAAAATACATTTTTTCCGAATCCAAAAATCTTCTTATGTTTAAAAAATCTTTCTGAAAATTTTTATGCTATCAAAACACAATAATATCTTAAATTTTACCATTGTTACACCTCAAAATCTTGATCATACACGTCACAATAAATCATTATTTTCAATACCATATTTATTAAATGACCTCTGATCCTCACACGATTCGAGGTGACATGATGGACGAAAAAATTTGTATCGATGGTTATTCGACTCCTTTTGATATGTATTACAAAAAGAGCAGAGCACTTTTTCATTAATATTTATTTTATTATTCTTTTTCGTAGATCCAAATTTAAAAAGAATTTAAAATTTTTTTTCAAACAATCGATTGGATTTTTGAATAAAAATAATAAAAAAGAATTTAACAGAAAAGGGCTCCGCTCTTTTTATAACACATGTCAAAAAGAATCGAATAACCATCGAAAAGAAAATTTTTGTTCATCATATCATCTCGAATTGTGTGAGGATCAGAGGTTCTTTAATAAATATGGTATTGAAAATAATGATTTATTGTGACGTGTAGGATCAAGACTTTGAGATTTTACAATTGCAAAATTGAACATACTATTATGTTTTGATAGCATACAAATTTTCAGAATGATTGCTTTTAAACATAAAAAGTTTTCTGGACTCGTAAAAGAAAAAGTCTTTGTTTGGGTTTAACTCAGGCCTGCCCCCTAAAGTTATTATTTAAGTTGTTACTTAATAACTTTCTTAAGCATGTACTCACATTTTTCCTTTGTTATGAATAAACGAAAGTTGTTTACTTCAATCGACAATAAGAATGAAACTATGCGATGGATAGAGCTGAAACTTTAACAGCTGTCTAGTTAATAGTGCTGCTCACTAAGAAAATTTCATTTTCGATACTACGAACGCCATCTCTTGGATTTTCTAAGGACTTATTGAACGACCCTCGTAATAACAGAAGCTCTTGAAAGTTTAACCAAACAATGTTTATACAAACTCGAAGGGCACCAAAGCCGTCTTTTTAAAAAATCTAGTTTTGCTTCCGCATAGAAGAAGCTTTGTGATGGTAAAAAAGAAGTTTTGCTAACAACATGTTAGAAACATGTTTTGAGACAATAGGGTTCAAAATACACTATTTTTAGAAAAAGTCTGTATGGATGTGTATGTGTGTATGTTTGTGTGTGTGCGCGCGTATGTGTGTGGGTGTGTATGTTTGTGTGCGTGCGTATATGTGCGCGTGTGTGAGTGTGCATATTTGTGCATACATATCTCGAGTAATCCACGGTAACATTTATTGCTTCAGGGCTCATTTTGTTTGTTTCTTTGAAACGAAGAGGGCACAATAATAATTCTTATAGTTTTTCGGACTTTTTTTGTTTATTAGCGGTTTTTTGTTTTTTGGCTTTAAGTTTTTCGGGTCTTTTAGTATGTTAGAAATGATATCAGAGATCTACTGAAAATGCATTTGAAAGAGCATAAAATTATCTATCTTTTATCAACCGAAATTTCGGAAAAGGTGTTTCCTTTCTTTGGTTATACACGGAAACGGCATTATTCCTTTTGAAATTTCTAAAAAGGTATCTTTTTACTCTCTCTCTTGGCTAAGTTGTTTGCTCAGATGATGAGGACTTTTATTTTTCGAGATATTCGAGGATGTTTTTTTTTTAATTTTTTGATTGCTTATTTCTTGAGTATTACACGGTAAATTTTTACCAATGGACGCTTATTTTTTTTGTCTTTTAATAAAGAATTTAAATCTAAAATAATTTTCAAGATTCATCGAATCGTTTGTGTTTTATTACGTTTTTTCATTTTTTATGATATTTTTTTGTTCAAAAACTTTTTGATCATAGATTTCTTGCCTATTACGCAGTAATGTTTGACCACACAAAGCATATATTATACGTTTTTTGATGAAGATTTAAAATCAAGAAAAATTTTTAAGATTTATCGTTTCGTTTTTGTTTTATAACTTATATTTTTATTATATTCATTTTTATTGAAAAAAAAATTTAATAGCTCTATTCTTGAGTATTATGCGTTAATTTTTGACCATTTAAAGCTCTATTTTTATTTTGAATGAAGATTTGAAATGTAACTTAATATGCAAAACTTTTTAAGTTTCTTTTTGAATGCTGTACTTTGGCATAGGATTATTTATAGTTTAAAATTTTTCTTGAGTTTTTTTAAATAAATATTGTCTAATAGATGTGTTTTTATCACAAAAATATGCTTTTACTCCAATAAGTTGTAAAAAAAGATTTGTATTAATAGTTTCGAAATAAAAGAAGACTGTAGAACATTTTTTAGTTAATTAATACATTTTCGATGTTCTAATACAATTTGTTCGGAATAACATTTAATAGAATTAAAATTTGGGTTCACAGTTAAAATGAGTTTGAATAAACTATTTTGAATAATTAACTTGAACAATTTACACTTCATGAACATTTTTAAGATTTTCTTAGTTACATATTATTATCTTTTCTTAAATAAGATTTGAAGAAAATGGTATGTATTATATACATTAAAAATATTTTAAACAACAATACTTTTTCATAATGTATGCTATATTTTTGCATAAGTTAATATTACTATATATATATATATATATATATATATATATATATATATATATATATATATATATATATATATATATATATATATATGTATATAGTAATTTTAACTTATGCAAAACTTGTGATATATATATATATATATATATATATATATATATATATATATATATATATATATATATATATGTATATAGTAATTTTAACTTATGCAAAACTTGTGATATATATATATATAATCTTTTGAAATGTAACCAGACAATGCTTATACAAATGCGGAGGTCATAGTAAGCCTTATTCTTTTCATAAAAGTTTGTTTAATTTCGAATAATTATTTAAAATAAAGAAGTGGACCATACAGATCCCTGTCAAAAAATTTTTGAGTTTTGAAAATAATTGGCTTGCTATAGCTATCTATCCGAAGGGTATACTATACTATACTATGCGCTTTGGAATTGTACAAATATTATCTAGTTGAATTTTCAAACGTTCCTGTTATTATCTGAATTCAGAAAAATTGTGTAAATTGTTTGCATAGAAGAGTCGGAAATCCCAGCTGATACAAATACGAAGGACACGAATATTGTCACATCGAACGACTGCGAATACACACACTAAATTTTGAAGGGTTCTAATTTCCTAGTATGGGAAGAGGAAGAAGCACACATAAGAACTCACCGAAATACACGGGCTTGCTGCACTTTGGACAGTTGGGCATGTTGAGGTTGCAGATCTATGCAGGTAAGGTCGAAATCCGAAAGCTGGCGCGAGTCGATTGTCAAGGTATACGCATAAGATAGCAGATGCAAATTCTCCGAGTTCCTCGCAGCGACGTAGTCGAGCGCGTACTGTTGGGCCTCTCACGGACAGACTCTCGTCTCACGAGCATGTGGTCTATACAAGCTGCTCATCTAAGGTAACGTAATACTTCTCCACTTGATAGCATACAAATTTTCAGAATGATTGCTTTTAAACATAAAAAGTTTTCTGGACTCGTAAAAGAAAAAGTCTTTGTTTGGGTTTAACTCAGGCCTGCCCCCTAAAGTTATTATTTAAGTTGTTACTTAATAACTTTCTTAAGCATGTACAGAAAACTGAATTATATCTTAAGTTATTACTTAAGGCCAGGTTACTCCAAAAAACGTGATTTTTTTCAATAAATTTTATTCATAGTACAAAACATGTTGAGTAATCAATTTTTTTTACATATAAAAGCACATATATTAAATTACTTGAAAAAAAATTTTTTTTATTCAAAATGGCGGTTTTGAAAATGGCTGCTGAAACTCGTCTGATTAGTAGATGGATGACATCATTTATTGGAAACGAATTATCTGAAAGCAAAAAACAAAACGGTTTCATGTTCTGTATCGAATTGGCTATGGCCTCAAGCAGAATGAAACATTTTCAATGAAAAAAAAAACAAAATGGCGGACTTTTATTTTTTCAAAAGTCCGCCGTTTTTTTTTTTTTTCATTGAAAATGTTTCATTCTGCTTGAGGCCATAGCCAATTCGATACAGAACATGAAACCGTTTTGTTTTTTGCTTTCAGATAATTCGTTTCCAATAAATGATGTCATCCATCTACTAATCAGACGAGTTTCAGCAGCCATTTTCAAAACCGCCATTTTGAACAAAAAAAAAATTTTTTTAAGTAATTTAATATATGTGCTTTCATATGTAAAAAAAATTGATTACTCAACATGTTTTGTACTATGAATAAAATTTATTTTAAAAAATCACGTTTTTTGGAGTAACCTGGCCTTAAGTAATTACTTAAGGTGGTCCCATAATAAATTTTGAAAAAGTTGCTAGTTACATGATACAATTTTTTTAAATTACTGGTTGTATTTGTTACCTAAACAGAAAGTTTTTTGTAAATTTTCATAAATTTTTAGACAGTTTATCCGTACTTATGTTTTCAATGAAAATTGATGTTTCTTCAAAACTGTCCCTACGCATGGAAATGCAAGTGTAGCATTTGAAAAAATATATATATAATATCTAACACCTGTACCACACAGAACAGTGAACTACAAATATTTGAAAATACAATTATAAATAAAAATAAAATTATATTGAATTTTCATTGTAAAAATAACCTAAAAGAACACATTTTTAACTCTATTCATGAGCAACATTTTCTTAATAATTTTTTTTTTAATCGGAGTTCATAGTTGTAATGCGAATAAGCTGAATAAGATATCCTTAAAGTTTCAGATTAATTCATTGTAATCCTATGCGCATAAGGCTTGATGAACATTGGAGAAGAATAATTGGAGAAAACCGCACTGAAACCGCACTGAACCGCATTGAAAAAATAAAAGTCCGCCATTTTGTTTTTTTTTTCATTGAAAATGTTTCATTCTGCTTGAGGCCATAGCCAATTCGATACAGAACATGAAACCGTTTTGTTTTTTGCTTTCAGATAATTCGTTTCCAATAAATGATGTCATCCATCTACTAATCAGACGAGTTTCAGCAGCCATTTTCAAAACCGCCATTTTGAACAAAAAAAAAATTTTTTTAAGTAATTTAATATATGTGCTTTCATATGTAAAAAAAATTGATTACTCAACATGTTTTGTACTATGAATAAAATTTATTTTAAAAAATCACGTTTTTTGGAGTAACCTGGCCTTAAGTAATTACTTAAGGTGGTCCCATAATAAATTTTGAAAAAGTTGCTAGTTACATGATACAATTTTTTTAAATTACTGGTTGTATTTGTTACCTAAACAGAAAGTTTTTTGTAAATTTTCATAAATTTTTAGACAGTTTATCCGTACTTATGTTTTCAATGAAAATTGATGTTTCTTCAAAACTGTCCCTACGCATGGAAATGCAAGTGTAGCATTTGAAAAAATATATATATAATATCTAACACCTGTACCACACAGAACAGTGAACTACAAATATTTGAAAATACAATTATAAATAAAAATAAAATTATATTGAATTTTCATTGTAAAAATAACCTAAAAGAACACATTTTTAACTCTATTCATGAGCAACATTTTCTTAATAATTTTTTTTTTAATCGGAGTTCATAGTTGTAATGCGAATAAGCTGAATAAGATATCCTTAAAGTTTCAGATTAATTCATTGTAATCCTATGCGCATAAGGCTTGATGAACATTGGAGAAGAATAATTGGAGAAAACCGCACTTTTGTAAAAAAAATAATTTCCTAATGATTTTAAAACAATTTTTCTATCGCAGAATATCGATCAAAATTTATTTTAATAATTTCTATGTTTCATGAAGTTTGTCTGCATAGTAAAGAGTAGATTTGGACACGGGTTTCGATTCGGTTGGTACACCCTGGATTATGTGCAAAAAGGTTAAATTGCCAATATTGTCAATACAAAATAATTTTCTGTTCTTAAAATGTACAAAGTATCAGAAAATTAAATAAAAAAGAAATCGAGTTTTTTGTCAAATTTTTCTTTAGAACCACCTTGAGCAGCTACTTGTGCTCAAAAGTTTATAAATTATTACAAGCAGTTACTTAAGGCGAAACTACACTGATTATTAAGAAATCTCTCCTTTTTGTCCAATAATATTTTAACTTTGGTAACTTCTTTTGTCATAATTGAAGAATGTTGTAAAATAATTTGGAGACGTTTTCACTAAAAATTTGTTACTGGTTATTGGAGAAAATACATATTTTTGTAATAAATACAAGGAATTTTAGAAAAGTTCATTGCGCATACACATTTGACGAATTCTATTTTAAAAAATTCTAGAATATTTTTCAACTTAAAATGAACAAAAATTAATTTTTCTGTAATTGTTTAAAATCAATTATTGGTCTGAAAGTCATAGCGCGTTTCTTACACATAAGAATTATACACGTAATTATTGTACACAATTTAGCATTGGTTAAATTATATATAGATATATTTGATCAATGCTAAATTGTGCACAATAATTACGTGTACAATTCTTATGTGTAAGAAACGCACTATGCCGTCTGAAATAAATGGAACATTTCTTAAACTTTAAAAAATATTAAAAAGTATATGTTTCAACACTTACAATTGATGAATAAAATATTTAATATGAAATTACCTCAAAACAAACTATTAACTTCTTTTCACAATACTTTAACCGATATTTTCTAGAAGTTTCAAAAATATCCATGGTCATGAGTTGTGCAAGAAACTTTTTGAAGTTAGAAAAGTAAGTTTCTAGAGAAACGCGTTTGAAGCTTTAATTTGGTATGCTATCAAATGTAAATTGTTTCACTCAACTGACTATAACTTTGGTATAACAAAGACTTTTCCATCCAGCAGGTCTCAAAATGATCATACAACTATTAACATAAGAAATATGTAATAAAGAATTTTTCGATTTGTATTAAAAAAGCAGTGGAGTTTCCCCCCAAGCCTGGGTAAAACCCAAAAAAAGTCTTTTTTTTACGAGTTCAGAAAACTTTTTATGTTTACACGAAATCATTCTGAAAACTTTTATGCTATCAACACACAATAATATCTTAAATTTTACCGTTGTAAAACCTCAAAATCTTGATAATAAATCACTATTTTCAATACCAAATTTGTTAAAGGAACTTTATTCCTTACTCTCTTAATTTGAAATAGTGAACTTGTCACTATTTTAGCTAGTTAAAATAATTCCACTTACGAAACAGTGAAAATTTCACTATTTTATAGTGAAACTTTCACCATTTTAGCTCGTGAAAATAATTCTACTTGCGAAAAGTGAAAATTTCACTATTTTGCCAGTGAAAACTGTATTTATTAGGAAAATAGTGACTTACCACTAATTTGGTAGTTAATACATAAGTTAAAAGCCAGCAAGGTAGGGATCGAGTTGGTATTTCATAACCTAATTTCAGTTGACATTATTTTTATTTCATGAACATTAAATATTATTTTTATTATGTAATAACAAAATAACTAATTAATTAATGAATAAAAATGGTGCAATTAATGTCTTAATTAGAATTCTGAACCACATTCCCTGTGTAAGAAATTGGACAAATGCCTAAAATTATTAATTTTTCAAAAGAAAAATTATAATTAAATTCAACTTTAATCTTTGTTGTAATGTGCATACTAATGAATTTATTCATATTATCGGTAGTACATTTTTAATCAATATATTTACATCAGTTATATTCGCAGCACCTTATATGAGTTATAAAATTTACTCTATGTAGGCAATCTACGTAGGCAAGTGGTGAAGACGTTGGACTGTAAACCTTGTGGACCAGAGTTCGATCCCCATCGGAGAAGTTTTTTTCGCATTTTTAATTTATTTCTTATTTTAATATATACAAATATTCAAATGATAATACATAATCAATATCTAATAAACCTTATAAATAATTATATATACGCGTTTAAATAACAGCCTTATTTTTTTAATTTACTGAATATGATTAAATTTCACTGATTCAAGTAGTGAAAATTTATTTCACTATTTCAAATAGTGAATATTCACTGTTTTTTAGTTGCTGAGTTATCACTATTCAAAATAGTGAATATTCACTGTTCTACAGTGAATTTTCACTATTTCATAATAAGAGAGTACACGATTCTAGGTGACATGCTTAACGAAATTTTTTTTCGATGGTTATTCGACTCCATTTGACATGTGTTATAAGAAGAGCGGACCACTTTTTCGTCAACATTTTTTTATTATTTTTTATTAAGATCCAAACGATTTTTTTTTTAAATAATTTTAATATTTTTAACAAATTGATTGGAATTATGAATAATAATAAAAAAAAAAATTAACGAAAAAGTGCTCTGCTCATTTTCTAATGCATATCAAAAAGAGATGCCAAATGCAATTTGTAATTAACTTAAAGTAATCTCGTCGCATATACTACTAAATTACTTAACAATCTTTTCTTAAAATTTGCAAATAAATTAATTTCTAGACTGAGTATTATTTTCAATCAAAACTACATTTTGTTTAAAAAAAACATAAACTAATTTTTTTTACTGCTATAAAAATTCTATCTTTGTAATGAAACGTTAACAAACAATCAACAAGAAACAAAATTAATTTTCTATTTTTGATACTCCGCGAGAATTTTATTTATGCTATTTTCCGGATGTAACACCATCAAATAGTTTCTTAGAAGTATACTCACAAGAAGTGTACCAAGTGTCGGATAGAGGGCTTCGTCCAATTAAAAAATCTAAATAAAATAAATCTAAAAAAATAAAAATAATTTTATTTACAATTATATAGAATTATATAAACTTATATTACATGATTATATATAAAATCATCTGTACTCGAGCAATATCACTATTATTGATTTACTTATTTTGTAAATGATATATCTATGTAATCTTTATATTTCGTATAATAATTCATATATATATACTTATTATAGACTGTAATTATAGACTGAAAATTCAATAAAATATTCACATTTTCTTTAAAAATTTCAAGGCCAATTGCAAAGGTTTGTTTTTTAATGAAAAATCAAGCTTAACGTCATCGCATATCAGAAATTCGATGCCCATCTTCCAAACTGCTAATGCCAACCAAGAGTCTTTTTTGTTCTCTCGGAACAATATAACCATATATACATACATATTAAAAACAAATATGCAGTTTATAGTTCTCTTTGTCATATTGAATGCATATTCTTCATAAGATAATCACACTTTTATAATACAGTGAACCTTCGTTATATCGCCCGATTATATATGAAAATGATAGTGTAATAATTAATGAAAAATATTTATCTTTAAGTAACTTGCAATGTAGTTATAACTATAGGTTGTAACCTATTATTTTGAAGTATGTGTTTCAGATTTCGGAGCTTATAGGTTACTAGCTTAAGGGGGTATCCCTATATAGATGGGCAAAAATAAACTGAAACTTTGCGAATTTTTTTTTTAAAAACTATACAAGATTTTTATTGAAAATTTTTTGGTTTATTATTCAAACATTAAATATGCATTTCTTATTTTTTTATTACATTATTTTGTTTATGCTAGTGATAAAAAAATGATGAACCATGAACTTTTTTTTTCTTCCTACAATTTTGTGTGCAGACTTGTCGTCGTCGTATCTCTCTGAAACATAAAAAAAAAAGTTTTTTGTTATTATTAGGTCTAAATCTCGTCGACTAACCTAAATTAAAAGTATAAAAAAATTCCATAGCAAAATGGTGGACTTTTGAAAAAAAACTGTAATTTTTTTTATTATTATTGCAAAATTGTGGTTAAATAAATTTTTATTTAAAAAACAAGTAGGTTCATCGACTAGATTATGAAATTACCTTCAAAATGGCGTTTTTTTGTGATAAGTTGAAAACTCTCCGAGAAACTGTGCACACAAAATTGTAGGAAGAAAAAAAAAGTTCATGGTTCATCATTTTTTTATCACTAGCATAAACAAAATAATGTAATAAAAAAAAATAAGAAATGCATATTTAATGTTTGAATAATAAACCAAAAAATTTTCAAATAAAAATCTTGTATAGTTTTTTCAAAAAAAATTCGCAAAGTTTCAGTTTATTTTTGCCCATCTATATAGGGATACCACCTTAATAGGTTCTCTTTTTACATGTACACTGTATTTTTATTTGCAATTAAGGGAAGCTCAAAGGATACTTTTGAAAACCGATTTCTAAATCTAGATACGAGGGTTGTTCAATAAGTCCTTAGATAAAATAGAAAAAAAAATTTATTTTGGGTAAATTTTTTTTTAATTTTTAACATTATTTCCTTTTAACTCTATACATTTTTACAAGCGTTTTTCCAATTTTTTCAAGCCGTCCAAAGAGTAGGATTTCGGAAGCTTCTCAAAATAGGCATTTGTTTGGGCGATTACCTTCTCGTTCGATGTAAACCGTCGTCCGCCAAACCATTTTTTCAAGTTTGGAAATAAGAAAAAGTCACTTGCCAAATCTGGTGAATACGGTGGATGTTGTAATAATTCGAACTTTAATTCTATAATTTTGGCCATCGAAACTGCGCAGCTGTGCACCCTTGTATTGTCTTGATGAAAGAGGATCTTTTTTTTTTTCAAATGAGGACATTTTTCCTTGATTTCTTTGCTCAGCCGGTACAATAACGACGCATAATACTCTCCTGTTATCGTCTTTCCTTTTTCCAAGTAATCGATATAGATGATGCTGCGTGTATCCCAAAAGACCGTGGTCATTGCCGGCCAATGTTACCGTCTTCGCCTTCTTCTGAGCCTGCTCACCTTCAAAAATCCACTGTTTTAACTGTTCCTTTGTCTCTGGAGTGTAGTAGTGTATCCATGTTTCATCCACAGTTATGTATCGACGCAGAAACTCTTCAGGATTGCGACGGAAAAGCGCCAAAACATCCTCAGAATCGACCACTCCGCTATGAGCTAACGCAGCACCCATCTTGCCCAAATTTTTTTCACTTCCAATTTTTCGTCCAAAATTGAAGCGACTGTACCTTGCGATATGCCTGTGGCCTCAAGTATTTCGCGAACTTTCATTCGTCAATCACTTAAAATCATATCGAGGATTTTGTCAATCATTTCGGGGGTAGTCACTTCCACTGGGCATCTCGAACGATGTTCATCTTTTGTGGATGCACGGCCACGTATAAACTCATTCACCCAATTGTAAACAGTTGCAAACACAGGAGCAGATGTGCCATGAACTTCATCCAACTCAGCTTTGATTTCTTTCGGTGTTAAGCCTTTTAAATATAGATGTTTAATCACCGTTCGAAACTCACATTTTTCCTTTGTTATGAATAAACGAAAGTTGTTTACTTCAATCGACAATAAGAATGAAACTATGCGATGGATAGAGCTGAAACTTTAACAGCTGTCTAGTTAATAGTGCTGCTCACTAAGAAAATTTCATTTTCGATACTACGAACGCCATCTCTTGGATTTTCTAAGGACTTATTGAACGACCCTCGTAATAACAGAAGCTCTTGAAAGTTTAACCAAACAATGTTTATACAAACTCGAAGGGCACCAAAGCCGTCTTTTTAAAAAATCTAGTTTTGCTTCCGCATAGAAGAAGCTTTGTGATGGTAAAAAAGAAGTTTTGCTAACAACATGTTAGAAACATGTTTTGAGACAATAGGGTTCAAAATACACTATTTTTAGAAAAAGTCTGTATGGATGTGTATGTGTGTATGTTTGTGTGTGTGCGCGCGTATGTGTGTGGGTGTGTATGTTTGTGTGCGTGCGTATATGTGCGCGTGTGTGAGTGTGCATATTTGTGCATACATATCTCGAGTAATCCACGGTAACATTTATTGCTTCAGGGCTCATTTTGTTTGTTTCTTTGAAACGAAGAGGGCACAATAATAATTCTTATAGTTTTTCGGACTTTTTTTGTTTATTAGCGGTTTTTTGTTTTTTGGCTTTAAGTTTTTCGGGTCTTTTAGTATGTTAGAAATGATATCAGAGATCTACTGAAAATGCATTTGAAAGAGCATAAAATTATCTATCTTTTATCAACCGAAATTTCGGAAAAGGTGTTTCCTTTCTTTGGTTATACACGGAAACGGCATTATTCCTTTTGAAATTTCTAAAAAGGTATCTTTTTACTCTCTCTCTTGGCTAAGTTGTTTGCTCAGATGATGAGGACTTTTATTTTTCGAGATATTCGAGGATGTTTTTTTTTTAATTTTTTGATTGCTTATTTCTTGAGTATTACACGGTAAATTTTTACCAATGGACGCTTATTTTTTTTGTCTTTTAATAAAGAATTTAAATCTAAAATAATTTTCAAGATTCATCGAATCGTTTGTGTTTTATTACGTTTTTTCATTTTTTATGATATTTTTTTGTTCAAAAACTTTTTGATCATAGATTTCTTGCCTATTACGCAGTAATGTTTGACCACACAAAGCATATATTATACGTTTTTTGATGAAGATTTAAAATCAAGAAAAATTTTTAAGATTTATCGTTTCGTTTTTGTTTTATAACTTATATTTTTATTATATTCATTTTTATTGAAAAAAAAATTTAATAGCTCTATTCTTGAGTATTATGCGTTAATTTTTGACCATTTAAAGCTCTATTTTTATTTTGAATGAAGATTTGAAATGTAACTTAATATGCAAAACTTTTTAAGTTTCTTTTTGAATGCTGTACTTTGGCATAGGATTATTTATAGTTTAAAATTTTTCTTGAGTTTTTTTAAATAAATATTGTCTAATAGATGTGTTTTTATCACAAAAATATGCTTTTACTCCAATAAGTTGTAAAAAAAGATTTGTATTAATAGTTTCGAAATAAAAGAAGACTGTAGAACATTTTTTAGTTAATTAATACATTTTCGATGTTCTAATACAATTTGTTCGGAATAACATTTAATAGAATTAAAATTTGGGTTCACAGTTAAAATGAGTTTGAATAAACTATTTTGAATAATTAACTTGAACAATTTACACTTCATGAACATTTTTAAGATTTTCTTAGTTACATATTATTATCTTTTCTTAAATAAGATTTGAAGAAAATGGTATGTATTATATACATTAAAAATATTTTAAACAACAATACTTTTTCATAATGTATGCTATATTTTTGCACAAGTTAATATTACTATATATATATATATATATATATATATATATATATATATATATATATATATATATATATATATATATATATATATATATATATGTATATAGTAATTTTAACTTATGCAAAACTTGTGATATATATATATATATATATATATATATATATATATATATATATATATATATATATATATATATATGTATATAGTAATTTTAACTTATTCAAAACTTGTGATATATATATATATAATCTTTTGAAATGTAACCAGACAATGCTTATACAAATGCGGAGGTCATAGTAAGCCTTATTCTTTTCATAAAAGTTTGTTTAATTTCGAATAATTATTTAAAATAAAGAAGTGGACCATACAGATCCCTGTCAAAAAATTTTTGAGTTTTGAAAATAATTGGCTTGCTATAGCTATCTATCCGAAGGGTATACTATACTATACTATGCGCTTTGGAATTGTACAAATATTATCTAGTTGAATTTTCAAACGTTCCTGTTATTATCTGAATTCAGAAAAATTGTGTAAATTGTTTGCATAGAAGAGTCGGAAATCCCAGCTGATACAAATACGAAGGACACGAATATTGTCACATCGAACGACTGCGAATACACACACTAAATTTTGAAGGGTTCTAATTTCCTAGTATGGGAAGAGGAAGAAGCACACATAAGAACTCACCGAAATACACGGGCTTGCTGCACTTTGGACAGTTGGGCATGTTGAGGTTGCAGATCTATGCAGGTAAGGTCGAAATCCGAAAGCTGGCGCGAGTCGATTGTCAAGGTATACGCATAAGATAGCAGATGCAAATTCTCCGAGTTCCTCGCAGCGACGTAGTCGAGCGCGTACTGTTGGGCCTCTCACGGACAGACTCTCGTCTCACGAGCATGTGGTCTATACAAGCTGCTCATCTAAGGTAACGTAATACTTCTCCACTTGATTGAGCCTGTGAACGTATACTGAGCCCGCTGTTGTATAGCCTCTACCCTCTGATGTAATCAACTTGCTGCGCGAGCTGCATGTGCAGCTCTGGGTAGCTGCTGTGTTGTACTATGCGCGAGCGCCATTGCTGACTCGCGCGCTCGTGGTGCATTAAAAATCTCCAGTCGTTTGCATTTTTTTACATAAGTGCTGGCAAACTTTGCTTTGGATCTTATTCATTGCCAATTCGGTCGTGAATTTTCTCATTTTTATCTCCGACCCATGCTTTTGGAAAATTATTTTTTTCCACCACTGGTAAAACACAATAACTAGGGTACTTTACTCGACTACTGTGTCGACCCAATTACTCTGCTTTTCTACATAAACAAGTGTCTAGAAATCCCTAAAAAGTTCAATCTAATCATGTTTAGAATAAAGGTACTCTTGTATTAATTATGATGTGAAGAAACATGTATGATTTAATACATCTGAAATGTCGTAAATATTCCCTCGCTCTCATATATTATAACTAGTATTTGTGATATCCGCTAGACAGTACACGCGTTTTAAGAGTATACAAAAACAAGACGACATAACCCTCCCTGGACAATGCAGAGTTCTCTATTATAAAGAGTTAGTCTTTTGAAGTGCATATTAGGAAAGTTAGTTAACAGATATTATGAAAAATTAGATAGTTTAGAAGTGTGTTTTTAAAAAATGTAGAAGCTTGAATAAATGTGTCAATATTAATAGAAAGTGAAAAAATAAATATTGGACATTGTCAATTGTCGCAACGAGGAGGTCAAATATACAATAGGCGAGCGGGAGATCCCAAAAAAGACATTTAGAAAACGAAAAAGCGATCTACCTTGAATTTCGAAATTTCAATCCATTGGAATTTTTTCGATTAGACCATGGCAACAATGAAAAAAATGTCTGCGACTGTAAAAATTCGATAACTTCGATTTTGCAGAAATTGGCTGCACTATATTTTAATTTACGGATAAATTAAGATTAAATTATGCAATTTATATTATAGTAATAATAGTATATTACGACACTAGGCTGAAAAGTTGGATTTCCGTGCGCGTGTGATGATAAGGCCGAGGCGAAGCCGAGGCCTTATTATCACACGGGCACAGGTATCCAATATTTCCAGCCGTGTGTTGTATACTATTTTTCTTCCTCTCGGCTCGAAAGTACGTCCAATAATTGATAATAATTGATAAAATAGCGTTGTCGACTGCTCGTTCACACTCCGCCATCATACGTATACATATATATATATATATATATATATATATATATATATATATATATATATATATATATATATATATATATATCTGATTTGCTGCTGACATTTACTTTTTTGCTGCCTATATCAGCGCACCTTGCGGCTACCTCTCGTACTAGTTACGAGTTTCTGCTGCTGCTCTTGACCAGCTGAGCGGTTCGCGCGAGATGCGGGTAGCCCGCCCGACTTTTGCAAAAGCGAGGCGTAGCCGAGCCTTTGCTGGTCGGGGCGGGCATCAAAAACATATGCAAAAACAATATAAGCATTCATTGAAGAAAATTTTTTATTGCATTCAAAAACACATGTAAATATTTTTTTTACATAGATAGACTTTTTTAAATAGATATAGTACGTTGCTCTCTTTTTTTCTCTGAAACTATATAGTCGCACACAATGCATAAGAATTAACCTGAACAAGCGAACGAAAGGCATGCTTCTTTTCTTTCTTCGTTTCTCTGACTATATATATATATATATATATATATATATATATATGTGTGTGTGTGTGTGTGTGTGCTCGCTAATATACGTTGCTCTCTTTTTTTCTTTGAAACTATATAGTCGCACACAACGCATAAGAATTAACCTGAACAAGCGAACGAAAGGCATACTTCTTTTCTTTCTTCGTTTCTCTGACTATATATATATATATATGTGTGTGTGTGTGTGTGTGTGTGTGTGTGTGCGTGTGTGCGTGTGTGTGTATGTATAATACGGTTACTGCTATCGAAACAAGCGGCAGTAAACGTTTTTGAGCCAATCAGAGCACGAGTTGGTTGATGCCGTCTATAAAAGTCACACTTCCCAGCCGGATATGAGACTGCGGAAGACGTACTTTCGAGCCGGGAGGAAGAAAAATTATTTTTTATTAGCATTAACAATGGTATTTACCTAAATTTATCAAATTAATATAAATTATAGTTTATTTATTTATTTATTTATTCCAGAGTTACATATAACATTTGCTAAATTCGATTCAGAGTAGAAATTATTTACACAATAACACACTATAACGCCGCAAATCCTGCAGAGGGAATTGGTATTCCCTGTTCGCAGGTCCGGATTAACAACAAAAATAAAAATAAAAAGTGTTGGTTAGTTTTACTGTAGGCATTACAGCAAACACACCCAGCCATACTAAACCGTACAATGCAAGTACCATACATTCATAAGGATAGAATGTATCCACGTCGGACTTCCAGACATGGATCATTCCATCCTTCCCCATTCATTCATACATACTTTGGTTGGGTTATGAAGGTCTTCTGACTCTTCATCCCAACTCTATATAACATTATTAATAATTTATTAAAAATTTAACAGTGATATATAATCTCTCTTTAACATTTCCATATAAATCCTTATAAATTAATATTATCATTATAAATTGTGTTAAAGATTCTATATTTTTATATAGTTAGTTTGGGGGATATGCCCGGTTCCCGCCTAATCTACGAGGACTCGCGGACAGCCCCAAATCTGCCCTAGCTAACACACGAGCGAGGGATGAGGACTATCAGAGTTAGGTTGCGAAATGATGAGTCACAGTTGCAATTACTCCGTATTTATTTACAACTATATACAAGGTGCCAGACGCGCGCCACAGCTATGGCGGGTGATGCGCTCTGGGCACGAGGCAGCGGGCAACTGCCTGCTGGGCGGAAGATCAGTCGGCCTCGTGCTATGTTCGCGGCACGAGGACCTGCTTCCGCGGATGTCGTCGTCGCTCCTCACTGAGCTTGGCCAGCAGGTTGCTTGGCGTGACGACAGGGACGCCACATTAGTAATAATGTGACGACTACGTTATATTAATTCGCGTTAATTAAGATTACATTGCACATGCTTAAAATTCTATATATTTGTACATTTTTCTTCGATATTATAAATAGATTAGTGATGAATAGTTACATAAATAGATTTTCTAGAATACTTAGATAAAAAATTATCGTTCTACTATTTGAATTATTAATTGAAAAAATTCTCTTATTATGGTAGGGTAGTAGGCCATAGAAAATCGACTTTTTTACCAAATAATTTATCGGAAACAGAAAATGATTTTCACTCGAAAATGTTACTAAATATTGTTCTTGATGTTACTAATTGCCTCAAATTTTAGCATTTCTATAATTTTTAAAAATTACATTTTTAAGCATAACAAAAGAACAAAAATAGCTAGTAAAAAATTACGTGTAGAAAAAAATAGATAATTTCATGCTTTTTCAAGTGTCTAAGGGTGATGTAAGAAATATTTTTTTTCTTAATTATTGGACCAACCTAAAAATCTTCTTTAGGGTGTAATTTTGGTTTAATATTTTTTCAAGGGAAAATGAGATAGGAGAACGAGGTCAAACCGACCAGGTAAGTCAAACCAATCACATAATTTTAAGAAATATTAAGTTTATTGAACAGTGAAAATATTTCTATATTCTTTAGAATGTATCTCTCACCTTAATAAACGTTAAAAACCAAACATATAAAAGATTTCTATAAAGATATTCACATCGATAGGATTTAGCTACTTTTCTTATAAGAAAAGTTTGCATTAAAACCATTTTTACAATATTTTCATTTAATTATTCGAGAATTTGAGTACCAGATAAGGAAAATATACCATTCAAATTTTTAAATTAAAAAAGTTGGATTTTCTTAGTGATATTTATTATTTCATAAATTAATTTTAAAATCGTATGTGAAATGGGATCATTGCGATCAGCGTTTAAATGGGGGAAGCGCAAAAAGACGAGGTAATGAAACATTTATAAAAGCTCTGTTTGACTTTGCTAGTGTAAAATAGTAACTTACACATTAAAATTTACGGCACACGGCACGCAATATAGAGTCCGCATAAGTAATCGGCATGACCCCGTTCTTCGTACCCTATATTTTCCTTACAAACCATTTGTAGACCAAACCTTTTTATGTGTATTTTGCATACTGTTTACCGAACTAAACACGATTATATTTGCCACAGTAATTACGACCCAAAAATCGAAAAGTGTCCAAATAATGAAAAAATCATAAATAAATCAATATGTGTTTATGAAAATTTTCCAATGTACATTTTTAAACTACAGTATATTTGACTACCAATGGTACTCGTCAGGTAAAGTTATTGAAACGTTTTCGAATCGAAATCGACGTTTTTAAAAAAAGTTTTCGATTTATTGGTAATTTTTTCATGTTATCCGCCATATTGGAATTTCTGATGAATGAAATTAAATTTTGACACCTGGATCTTAAACAGCGACCCCAAAAATCCTAGATTACATAGTTTAATTACAATTTTCTATGTTTTAGGGTGTGAAACTCTGTCTCGAATTAAAAAGAAAAATTTAGGACACTTATGCGATAAAGGCATAGGATACTGAAATTAGAGAGAACATCGATGAAAAAAATCGATTATTGAAAACATTTTGTTTTATGTTTATTAACCCTTTTTATACAAATTACTAGAGTATTTAGACCAGTACTGGTATTATTTGTAAAAATGTTTTAAGTATTTATAGATATTTTAAGCAATAAATTATAAATATTTAATAAAATTTCTGCTTTTTCAAAACTTTATTATTGTATATATTTGTCGGATTTCAAAATGCTTTCCACGATGGAGTTTTTGATGGATTAAT
This sequence comes from Gastracanthus pulcherrimus, assembly GCA_949152435.1. Classification (NCBI taxonomy): domain Eukaryota; kingdom Metazoa; phylum Arthropoda; class Insecta; order Hymenoptera; family Pteromalidae; genus Gastracanthus; species Gastracanthus pulcherrimus. Next base: position 127,194,427 of record OX424576.1, read on the forward strand.
CTGAAACTTAAACTGCTTATTTTTAAATATACAGTCGAGTCGCGGAGACTGAGTACCCGGGGCTGAAATTACGTGGGAACTGCAATGCTCTTATACACGGGAATGTCTCGGAGACTGAAACGCTTCTATACTAAATACACATTGCAGTCCCCGAAAAATTTGGTCCTGAGCCTTTCTAGTCCCCGCGACTCTACTGCATAAGAAAGAGAAATATGTTTCATTTTTTTGGTAAAAATGAATCTTAATACTGATAAGAAGTTTTTTTTTTAAAAATACTATAAAGAACGTTAAAAATCATGTCATTTAAATAAAAAATCATATTTACATTTTTAATTTTAACACAAAATAAGATTAATTATCTATATAAATTTTGTCAAACATGCAGCTTCAAAATGTCGTTGTGGGAAGCTTTACCAATGAAGACTTAAGGAGGTTCAGGGGTTACAAATCGACCAATTAATTTTCATTTCTCTTTCTATTTTGTTAGTGTCAATCATTATATATCTTAAACTAGAATACCTCATATACAAAAAAAAATTTAATCAACAATTGTGATGTTTGCAAACACGATTATTGCCAATTAAAAAAAAATCATTAAAAAAATAGAAACTTTTTTGTTTGCAATCCAATTCTAATGATCAGGGTCTTATTTTGCTCTTAAAATGTTGTTTGATAGATCAACTGAAAGAAAATTTCAGAATGATTTATAGGTGCTACGGAAAAGCTAATTGTTTAACTAGATTACGTATTCAGTTATAAACAATAAGCTTTTCTGTAGCACTCGTGAACTATTATAAAATTTTCTTTCGGTCAAAATATCAAACAACATTCAAAGAACAAAATAAGACCCCGATCATTAAAATTGTATTGAAAACAAAAAAGATTCTGAATTTTTAATGATTATTTTTCAATTGACAATAATCGTGTTTGTGAAATCACAATTGTTGATTAAAATTCTTTTTATGTACATAGGTATACTAGTATGAGATATATACTGATTGACACTAACAAGTTTTAACAAAATAGAAAGAAAAATTAAAATAAATTGGTCGTTTTGTAACTACTGAACATCCTTAATTTTGTTATCTTTGCTGCATATGATGTAGTAATATGGTCTTATAGGTAGTTTTATAGGCTTCCGTAGTAGGTTCTTTTTTCACTTTTTCGTATGTATCTAACATTCAGTAAAAGCCTATAAGGTATTAAGTACATATAATTTTAATAATATTAATAATATTAAGTACATACACGGAGAGAAATATAACGATTACTATATTTTCTACTAAAGATAGTACACGTTGCATTTTAGATAATTTTACTATTTCAGTATAGTAATTTTGTTTTGAACGTTTAAAAAGAAAATTTTCTTTAAATCCATATATTTTGAACACTTAACTATTATTATAAACACAAATTTTAAACTTAGTTTTAAATAAATAATATAACTGATAAAAAACGATGTTGTGGAGAGTGAACCAGGAACCTTTGACTCCAGAAGCGGATATCCTGCCGACTGCGCCGGCATGACCTGTTACGCGTAATACTTCGAATCGTCCTGATAAGTTACACGGGATTTTGCTTTCAAATTGTTTCTATTACATATATGTACACCCAACAGTAAAACCTTTTCTTCGAATGTGCCCCTAAATAACAACTTTTTCATAGGCGTAAGAATGTCATTTTATCAAAAAGTCAACAAAACATTACTTCAGATGCGATTTTGTTTCTTACGCCTATGAAAAAGTTGTTATTTAGGGGCACATTTGGAAAAATAGTTTTACAGTTGGATGTACATTATGATATATTTTATCGTTAAAGTACTCTGACAATAAAATATAATGATATAATTACCAAATTATTGTATATCATCGAATTATAATGCGTCAATTACGTGTAAAGATGAAATTGAGTTTTGAGGTTAGGTCACGATTCCAGGCGGTTCAGCACATACTACTATACCGTATAGTAAACTTTACAAGAATATCTAGCTAAAATTGCTACATTTTATGGTAAATATTATTGTTGTGTATTTAAGAGGTAATTTCGGATGTGAAGGAGTGATGGCAATAAACTACACAGATGTGCTGTGATGTTATATTTATTGTCCGATACGATGTATAACGTACAGATGCCTGTCTGCCGTGCTCGCGCACGTACATCAACTCTCCTCCTCGCTTGCTTCCCCCCGCGCATGCACTCCCGCCCGCGTTGCTGCTCAGCAGCTCGTTCGTCTCGCCACACACACACACACACATACATACATGTATTTGCGAGGACGCGAGTCCATGGCACGCTTTCACACACGCATGCATACTCGGAAGCGTAACAGTTATTTATGCCATGTTATTACGTATATGGCAATTATGATTTGTAATTTTTACTATACTTACTTAGCAGATTATCCTACACTAGTTAGCAAATATTAATAGGCAAATATCAATAACTGCGAATAATGTGGCATTTACTACTAAAAAAAATAATTATTGCGATAATGCATCTATGTCCAGCCATCACAAAACAATATAGTAATTTTTACTAGACCATTTATCTCCGTGTAATGTAGATTTTTCAATATCCATTGCCCTTAATGGTTTGAGATAAATCTGATTTTTTCGCCGAGCGAAATATCCAGTTCTTTAGTTCATTGTTCCTTTCCTAATTTATACCTTTTAGTAATCATTCCTTTTGCTAGTTTTTGTGCGACACTTATAGGCCAAGAAAAGAACGAAAATTGAGCTCGAAATTGTAAAAGTTAAATTATAGGATTTTCTTACTATAGCAATCCTGTTGAAAATAACTTCTCGGATTTTGTACGGAAACCCATACGGAAATCTGGAATCAGTGCGGAAATCATAAGGAATGAATATAGAAGTCGGTACGGAATAGGTCCGAAAACGCCCCATGGATTCCGCGCGGAAATTTACGGTAACTGACTGTTTGTCCAGTTATCGGAGCGTTCCGTTCTTACCCGTTCTACTACATGTGTCCTAGTATATGAACTACGTTGTGATATCAGTTCCGCTGCTAATTTTCATCGTTTTGTGAAAGAAAAATGTAAGTATTGTTCTCTCATGGTTACTATCTCTTATATTAATATTGCACCTTATTGTACTTTTCATTTTTTTTATATTTTTTATGTAAAGAAATGTAAACATTACCTTTAGCCTCAACCTAACCTACAATTCTTGCATTTAGTTTGTAGAAATACTTTTAGAAAATCATTTTCCCTTCTTAAAACTTTTATAATGTTAGAAAATTATTACGTAAGTTCTTGCTTAACTAGCATCGATTCTTTTATTTTAATAAATTTTATATTTTTCCTTAATCTAACCTACAATTTTTGTATTTAATTTGTTGAAGTGCTTGTAGAAAGGGATTTATCAAACTTTAGAATTTAGAAAACGTTTAGTAATGTTAGGAAAGTATGAACTAAGTAGCATCTATTTTTTTGTTACAGTGAAATCAAGATGGGGAGAGAACCTAAAAAGAAAAGTAGATCAGTATACAAGAAAGACTATACCCAAGCAGATGTCCAGAATGCATATGCTGCAGTGAAAATGGCGTTCCTCTACGTCAAGCTGCAAAGACGTACAAAATTCCACATAGCACATTACATGCCAAACTGACATTCACAATCCCAATGGAAGCTGCACGAGGTCCAAGCACATAATTTACAGCGGTAGAAGAGCAGCTTCTTGTTGACTGGGCATTTTATAGCAGTGCAAGAGGATTTCCAATTAGTAAAAGCCAATTCTTATTGTGTGTGCAGAAACTTATTATTGACTTGAAAAGACCCAATCCATTTAAGGATAACCTTCCAGGTAGATACTAGTGGAAAGCATTTTGTCGTACACATCCAGACACGACCACGAGAGTTTCTCAAAATTTATCAAAATCAAGAGCACCTGATACAGAGTATATAACCTCGATGAAAGTGCCTTCTTCCTAATTCCTAAGGCTGATAAACTGCTGGCACGCAAAGGCTCAAAAGCTGTCTACAAGGTAGTGCATGGCGATGATAAAGAAAGTTTAACGGTACTTTTCATTGTTAACGCTGCAGGTACTGTGTTACCTCCCATGGTGCTCTTTTGGTACGAGCGACTTCCAGAGAATATTGTCAATAGCTTACCATCAGGATGGCTAGTAGGTAATACCAACGAATATAAACTTGTATAGAAGCGCGGTTCTGTAGTTGCGCCGGGGCCTCGCTTTCTTATACACGTAAAGCCTATACTATACTATAGGTGTATACCCACAGATCGCATGGAGTAACTTATACCGTACTATACATGTTACCCACGATTTTGTTCCCAGGTGCAGCATACGAACTGTTCTTCTATACAAGTCGATATTCGTTGGTAATACCGAGAGAGGCTGGATGACAGCCGATTCTTTTCTCCAGTACATGAAGACCAAATTTCACCCATGGCTTGTGAACAATAAAATTGTTTTCCCAATGGTATTGTACGTGGATGGTCATGTATCGCACATGACCTTAGAATTATCTCAATTTTGTAAAGCCAAACAAATTGAGTTAAACCAAAACGCGACACACATCCTACAGCCACTGGATGTAGCTGTGTTTCACCCGATGAAGACCCAGCGGAAGAAGACTGTTGACAAATGGAGGTTGGATTCTGATTTTAAAGCAATGAAGAGAGAAAATTTTGCTCCACTCTTGAAGGAGTCGATAGATACAATGCCTAACTTGAGTGAAACCATTAAAAATGGTTTTAGAGCTTGCGCATTGAGTCCTTTATCATCACAGGCTATAGATTACAATATTTTAAATAAGAAAAACAAAAGTGGTTTGAATGATCTAGAATCTCACATTGCAGCCGATAAACATAAGATAGATTCAAGTGTAAAAAAGAAGCTGAAATAAGTTTAATGTTTATGGAAAAGCAGTTGAGTTCAGATGTTCTTTAGGATTTCAAGAATGCACTCAGCAATAAAAGTGAAGTATCTGAAAGTAGCAACCAGGGACTTTTTAACTATTGGCTGAAGCTTCAAAATCTTTCTGGTATGTTAAATAATTAATTTTATTCAAATAACTTGTTTTTACAGCAGTTTTTTTATGATGTAATTATTCAATTACTTCTTGTTACAGGGTCAATTGACAGGAATGACAATGATACAAATAGTGATAATTCTTTGCTTAAGATTGATATTTCAATGATATCCGCAAGCACTGAGAACGCTGAATCAATTATATATGTGGAAAGTACACCAATAGTTTTGGCTTCAGGTTCAGAAGAAAACTTCCAAGTACTATACGAAGAAAGTTTGTTTGCAGAACAGATTCAAATTCTGAACCATCAATTTTTCTCAGAAGGTTTGTAAAATAATATTGTAAATCAGATATTGTTCAATAAAATATTAAATGTATAATATAACATCTTTATATTTTAATATATGCAAACCAGCATGTTATTGCGATACCTTCACTTCGACAAACTAATCGACAGCCCGGAAAGGACCTAAGTGAACAGGCTCAGTCTGTAAGCGAAGAGGTTTCAAGGGAGCCAGCTCTGCTTAGAAGCGAAGAGGTTTCAAGGGAACTAGCTCTGCTTGCAAGCGTAGAGGATCCACTTATGCAAGATTATCACCAGTGTGGAAAGGAGCTAGTCGAACAGATTCAGTCTGCAAGCGAAGAGGAACTACTTATGCAAATTGATCATCGGAGCCAGTCGAACAGATTTAGTCTGCCAACAAAGAGGGTCCACTTATGCAGGTTGTTAATCAGAGTGGAAATAAGCTAGTTGAAAAGATTCAGTCTGCAACCGAACAGAATCCACTTCTACAAGATGATCATCGTATTGGAACAGAGCCAGCTCAAGAGACTCAGCTAGCAACCGAAGAGGATTCATTTATGCAAGATGAGCACAACCTAGCTCAACCAGCTCAGTCTGCTCAACAATAGAACAATGAAATATTGAATTTATCATTAAAAAAACGAGATGTTACTCAGCAAACAAGTGTTTTAAAAGAAATTCAAAACAGAATTACTGACACATCTACAGGTATTTATTTAATTTAATTCAACAGCAATTTATGTCTAAAGTACTTTTAATAACTAAATAATTATTTTTAGATGTAAATGTGAAACCAAAAGAAAAGGATTTTCAAGAAAGAGTTCCATCACCATTTAAACGGTCTCTTGCATGGCCAAAAAAAATTGAAAATATAAAAAAGAAGACAGATAAAAAAAGATTTTTACAGTACTAATACATTGCTAATACGGTGCTAACGTCGGAAGAGTGGTAATAGCATCATATTGAAATTAGAGAAGTAAAGTTAAAAAAACAGAGAGAGATTAATGAGAGGAAAAGGCTTAGAGAAGAAGCAAAGAAAAAAAGGCTGAAGAGAAAGATGAAAGAAAGCTGAAGCCGAAAATAGGAAAAAAATTAATCAACAAATTAAACATTTACAAGCAATAAAGAAAATAATTAAGAAAGAAAAAGTTTCAATTGAATGTTTTAAAATATAACCAAAAATTTGTAATTGTATGTGGTTTATTTTTCCAAAGATACTTAATGAAGTTCCTATAAAATATTATTAATAAGTTAAAATGTATTATTCAAATTACATGTACCTGAAAGCTTAATAATAATAAATCATTAGTTTTTTAATAAAATTTTTACAAAACATAAATTTTCTTTTAAATATATTTATTTGAAACCCTTAAAAATATTTGTAATTTCATTTTATTAATTTAATATTTAATTTGTTTAATTTCTCAGAGGTTCAGAGGTTAAGTACAAAACGACCAATTAATTTCCATTTTTCTTTCAATTTGTTAAAACTTCTAAGTTATTAAAACTTGTCAGTCATATTAACAAGTTTTAACAAAATAGAAAGAAAAATAAAAATAAATTGGTCGTTTTGTAACCCCTTAACCGCCTTAACAAAATATTTAATATCAACAGATATTTTTCTAATTAAGATTGATTAATTAATCGATTAATTAATTAATGACTTGATTAATATTAATTAACTTATTACCCATGTTCAGTTACTGGGACGTACGTTTTCGGACAGTGGGGCGTCGCTTTTTGTTCGTCCATGTACTGGGGCAGAGAGGCTATTTATATTTTGATTAAAATTAATTGAAATATCCATGGAAATGCAAGTTTTTATTTTTATTTGATACCAAATCGTAAATACTTTCTACTGAACGTAAAACTTTTTTTTATTTCAGTTATATTTGTGATTAGTATGAATATAAACTATATGGTTTGTGCTTAGGTGTCCAGTTACTGGTACTTTTACCTTACTAGTGTCCCATTCCAAATACCACACTCAAAATTTAAACAAAATCAAAGATATTCTTACCCAAAACGATTATCCCTTAAACATTATTAACAAAGACATGACCAAAATATTGAACAAAATTCAAAATGAGGACAGAAGTTTAAATAAATATCGAAGGATTATGAATAATAGACAAATGAGTAAAGAAATTAAAGTGGTCATCCCATTTTTTAAAAGTTTCTCCAAGACTCTTAAAAAATTAATAATCAAATTGGATGTACACACAATATTTAAATCCGATAATAAACTAAACAAGTTCATAAGACTGGGCAAAGATAAAATCGAAAATAAAAACAAAAGTAATTTAGTATCAAAAATCAAATGTCTGGATTGTGATGCAATGTATATTGGTCAAACCAAAAGGATACTTGACGTACGTGTCACAGAACATTTCAAGGATATCGACAAACGAGATCAAACCAAATTAAATGTTTTATCAAAACATAGGATAAATGAAAAACATAATTTTGATTGGAACAATCTCGAAATTCTAGATTATGAACCCAATTAACAAAAGAGATTATTATCAGAGATGTTTCATATACATCTGAATCCTAAAAATATTAATAAAAGAAAAGATATTACAATACAAAAATTTAAAAAATAATAATAAATGATCATAGATTTTTACATTTTTATTTATAATATGCATTAGAGTGAAGATGCTATAAAATATGTAATAATACAATAAAATATATAATTTCAAATACACATGTCTAGTAGACTTAAAGCGCTAGATTTATTAAGTGTACAATTCTTTCTACCATTTTTAGTTACGATATGCAATAGTGTAAAGATTAAAAAAGGCAATCATTCGTATTATTTCAACTGCAAACGGTACTGCACCTGTCTACTAGATTTCGAAGCGCTAGATCTATATAGCTTACAATTCATTTTTCCATTTTAGTTACCATATACAATATTGTAAAGATTAGAAATTGCATTAATTCGTGTTATTTCAACTTCACACGTTACTGCACATGTCTAGTAGGCTTCAAAGCGCTAGATAATAATAACTATCATCAACACTAACGAGCATCTCAACTTAATTCGGAATAGTAGATTAAAATACTATAAAATATGTCATAATACAATTAAATATGTAATTTTAAATACACGTGTCTACTAGGCTTCAAGGCGCTAGATCTATATAGTGTACAATTCATGTTTCCATTTTTTCTTACTTTATGCAATAGTGTAAAGATTAAAAAAGGCAATCATTCGTATTATTTCAACTGCAGACGGTACTGTGTATTATTATTACATCCATATTATTTCACTGCACATGTCTAGTAGGCTTCGAAGCGCTAGATCTATATAGTTTAAAATTCATTTTTCCATTTTAGTTACCGTATACAATATTGTAAAGATTAGAAATGGCATTAATTCGTATTATTTCAACTTCACACGTTACTGCACATGTCTAGTAGGCTTCAAAGCGCTAGATAATAATAACTACCTTCAAGACTAACCAGCAGCTCAACTGAATTCGGAAGAGTAGTTTAAAATACTATAAAATATGTCATAATACAATTAAATATGTAATTTTAAATACACATGTCTAGTAGGCTTCAAAGCGCTAAATCTATATAGTGTACAATTCATGTTTCCATTTTTTCTTACTTTATGCAATATTGTAAGGATTAAAAATTGCTATAATTCGTATTATTTTAACGATACACGTTACTGCACACATCTAGTAGGCTTTAAAGCGCTAGATCAACAGTAATCATCAGCTCAACTGAATTCAGGATATTAGTTAAAATACTATAAAATATAAAAGCTTGAAGCTAGTCCGACGGGCGGCTTCGGGAGCTCAACGAAAGAGCTAGGCGCAGTCGTATTGTTAACTGCCTTTTATCTAGTGAGCAGCCTGCCTCGCCTGCTTGGGTTTTGCGACTCGCGCGCGCGACGCAGCGTTGCAATTCTCTCCTGATGCCTATTCTTAATAGCTCGTGGTTAGGCCGGAGGCAGTTATCACCCTTTCCCCTTGTCACCGCGGCTAACGGAGTATGCCTTTATTGTGTGAGCACCTTGTTGCTTATTTACTTTAAAACTCCGTGAGTCACTGCGACCGAGAAGAAAAATGTGTATTGTACGCGAGCCAGCCGCCGCGCTGGGCGTCGCAAGATGGCGTCGCCTCGTGGCGACGCAAGCCGTTCGCTTACGCCGACGTCTCTGCTTGCGAATGCCTCTGAGAGAATCGTGCGGCGCGAGAAAAAAAATGCAAAAATATGACGAGAAATGAAAAAAAACCTACGCGGCTCCTCGTGCTATCAGGTGCGTCCTACTCAGGATCGCCCAGCCGATGTCTTGCTGCCAGCTTCCTACGGGAACGGAAAAAAATTATTAGGTACAATTTTGCAGAAGTTCGCCAACGAAATTATCGTTACATCCACCTTAATTCTGAATCTTACTTTTTATCTCTAAACCGTAATAAATTTAACGTATCTAATTTTTCTAATTTAACTTTTCCTTAAAACTAGTATTAATTTAAATTTAATTAATTGTATAAAACAATGTATTAATAAGATTGTATGGATAAAAAAATCTATTATGCGCCTGGGGCAGGAAAGGCAACCCGGCGCCGAATTACTGGCCCATATTAGGCACAAAAACGTGGTGACTTAGCTTAGTGTCCTTCTCGTCGATGGCGTGGAGGCTGAAGCGAGTAGCGCAGTCACACGAAGAGGTTCGGCGAGAAGTTATACAAAAAAACTAAATCAAGTTTACAAAAAAATATAATTCGTATAAACAATTAAAAATTATACGACTGAATACAAAAAAATGAAAGTTAAGAAGGGACTGGCGGCGCGGATGTTGGATGCAGTCCCGTGGCCTGGATGGTGTTGGTCGCCCGGGAGGCCGGAGAAGAGTCTGCCGAGTCGGAGCTCGCTGCCGGCTCGAAGGCCGTGGCCTTGGACCCGCCTTCCACGTCGCTGCCTCTGATTGGTGACTTTTCGTCGTCGCCAGGCTCTCTGATTTGAAAGCAACCCTCACGTCAGGTTGGGATCTCTGGTTCTCGTTTCTGGTCGTCTTCTCACCGAAATCGCCTGATGCTGTAACAATCGTATTGCGTAAGGCACTGGAAATTTCCATGCTCGCTGGGGGAGAAGTTAGGAGACACTGTATATAGAGATGTTTATAGTGCATTGCCTGGCAATAGTCCGTGGGCTGTTACGTAATTGTCGTACGCCCTTGGAAAGAAAAATAAGCTTCTATACTATGGAGTATTTTGCTTTACCAGGCAGATGCTTAGAACTGAGAGAGACAGAGTATGGAGAGAGTAGCTGTGTTCTTCGAAGATTTACTTAACTTGTAGCTAATGCTAGCGGCCGACGGTGACGCTCGTTGCGATGATATTATACGGCGAGCTGCGAGGTCTTATGGACGTTTCAGGCGTGCCTGGGCTCGTTGCCTTTGAGAGGCAGCGGGACACAGCTCTTGTTGGGCTGTTGATGATGACTGGCGCCAGATTTCCGCCGTAAAAAAAAGATGCTTTTTGTTTCCTAAAAAATTAATTCGAATCTACGGTGTATTTTTTTTAAGCTACTATGATTCAGAACGCAAGGTGGAGAGACTCCTCTCGCGGTCATGGCAGAATTTCGTCTCGAAATCGGCCTTTGATGAATTAGTCGCGCGTGAGTAACGCGGAGAAAATTAAAAATCTTCTCACCGCGTTACACGTGTTACAGACGAACGTCGAAGCAGAACTGATTTTGCTCGCGCAGCTAGCTCGTATTTCGAGCCACTTGCCCTTCTCGCCCAGTAAAATTAAGTCTGAAATACAATTTGCCCCGCCAGTTCTGCGACTTGGATATTTAATATGTTTAAACCATTACAAACTTTTTTCTCCTATACAAAAAGGTTCGAAAATGTGCATGGAGTAGAAAACAAACCTTTTTTGCCTTGGATATCCCAAACTGTGAAAGATATTAAAAAACGAATGCAACACATTATTCAGAAGACACTGATGCATAAAAAGCTCGATTAATTAATTTTCGACGACTTAGATCTAAACAACTAGAGTGCCTTTTGCATTTACTCACTGATATACTTGCGTATCATATACATCAGCAGCAACTGTAGCGTCCGAGAGAAACTCGCCGTCGTTTCCCGGCTTCTGCACATCGCGGCTGCGCGCACAGTACGACTGTGTGATGACCCTGCTGTGGTTAGGTAGCGCATGAACCGAGAGCGGTTTATTTAAATGAATTAGAAATAAATAAATGAATAAAAATATAATAAACGCGGATTGAAATAAGGATGATTTAAATAAGAACAACACTTTCTCTTTGCGTCTAATCTGGGCTTGACACCGGCTACGGTCGCATTAAAAGTGTTTAAAACAAGAAATAACGAGGAGAATGAAATAGATGAATATCGCGAGAAAACTCGTGTGTCCTTTAGCACGCCTAGACTCTGACTGACTTTAATCGTGGTCTACAAATTCGTTGTAGCCTCCGATCCCTTTTTGTATATGCAGTCTAGAGGCTGCTTCCAGCCACTTATTGTTGTCGTGCAAGCGATACGCTTTTCTTCCCGGAAAATCACTTGAAGTCGGACCCCCCAATATCGCGTAGAACAGAGGATCTTTGTTTTTTAGTGAGCGTGTTTTCTTTGCCTGTCAGACACAGTTCGTAAAATTGAATATTTTGTGCCTGAGTCTATTTTCGAGAATCGAAAGCTTATATATTTTTGAATATTTTCTAAATAAATGCGTATTATTTTATTTGAATATTTGTGCGTATAATTGGCAAATAATACGTGATATATTATTACATTACATACATTACAATGTTAAATTCGTGTTCCTAGAGATAAAGGCGCGAAAGTATAAATATGTAAATCGCAGGTAGATCGTCGATTTAAAACGGTTCTTTCTTACACCATGGTGTATCAAGTACGATTCGCACAGAACAGAATCAATTCGTACTTCATAATCGTTCGACACCGTAATGCAGCCGTGATTATACACGCCGGTCTCAAGCCCGGAAATACAAAGAGGAGGTGTTCGACGTTTTTACAGTGTCTTTTATTAACTATATAATTCTGATATTATATTCAAATGTCCCGTTCTCGGCTCGTGCTCCAACCTCCACGTCTCCAGAACACCGGTTTTGGGACGTCCCACGTTACACACGTGAGTGCGAGTGAGGGCGCGTTTACATGGAGGTGTGACGTAATGACACGTCGCGTTACTTGCGAATCGCGCATTCGCTAATTTCATACATCGAAACGCGCAAATATTCAAATTGGAAAGTAACTCCAAAGTACATAGCATTCAATATTCAGTAGATAGACCGTTAGAAATTCATTATTCAAACAAATCACTCAATAGCGCAAACGTTCGAACAGAAAATACAAAAAATAACAGAACGAAAGTTCAAGTGGTTTGCACATGCAAACAAGGCCATAAATAATAAGTAAGAAGAAACCAACAGCACTGGTCTCGCTCGATGCACACAAAAGGCCTTTCATAAATCCACAAGGAAAAGCACGGAAATATAACCACCTTTCATCAGCCCAAAAGGCAACACGAGAAGCGCACGACGAAAAACACGTGTGCTCATAAAAAATGGTCATGGAAAGGTAAGGAACGAAGAGTGAAAAGAGAGAGAAAGCACGTACCTACACGCAGGCCCAAATCAAAATCGAAGAGAGGGAAAAGTCCGATCGCTACCCTTTGACCTTCACTGATTGGCCATCACCAGAGAGCGGCACCAAATTGCCGAGCTTGGAAGCAACAGAAAGGAGAGGAGAGCGGCAGTTCGGTCCGAAACGCGAAAGCATTCAGTTGTACTTTCACATATATACATATTTTGATAATATACTGAAGGACTTAAACGGTTAAGCTAAGTCCTTATTTAAACCAAATCACAGAATCATTTCATTAAAAACTCCTCTTATCCTGTTAAGAGCAATCCTTGAATTTTGACACTAGTATTATAATTTATAATAATAATCATCTTTAAATTCATTCTAAACATTTTCAAATTACGCGCCCACGAATCCACGCTACCACTCCAGATCCGACAGGCTGGATTATCACAGAGGATTCGCAAGTTCGGTCAGCATCGTTAGTGGTTAATTCAATTCAAAGCGCTTTTACTTGTTTCTTCTCAGTATTTTTGTAAAAACCTGAACTTGGAAGAAATACTTTAATGTAAAGAAATCAAGATGTTTCTAATAATTATAAATCATAAATCATGAGTGCTGATGTAAATAACTTAAAAAAAATAATTTTAATGTTGGTGATTCGTGAAAAAAAGGTTACAGTGGAAAAATCTCTGGCCAAAAAAATTGTAAAAATATTCCTACTCTTTGATAAACTAAAAAAAGAAGAAGAACATAGACCAAAGCGTGTATGGTATCAGAAGTTTTCAGTGAAGCGAATAGAGTTCTACAAGGGGCAACTGATAACTTATTAAAGACGATGCAAGTGCAAGATCTGCAGGCTTATTATAACTTTTTGAAGAAGACACCACAATTATTTGAAAAGCTCCTGTTTCTAGTAGGTCCAAGAATCTCCAAACAACATGCTGTTCGAACACCAATATCAGTTACAATAGATTGCAATTAACATTGAGATACTTAGCAACAGGTGATAAGTCATTAGCTTATTTATTTAGAGTCAGTCCTAGTTCAGTATTTAAAATAATATCTGAAACATCAAGGGTCATTTGGGATTGTCTTAAATGAATAGTATTTGAAGAGTTAAATGAAGATTCTTGGAAAAAAATAGCTCAAGGTGTTCAAAAAGAATGGAAATTTTCTCACTGTATCGGAGCTGTATTTTTATATATTTGATCAAAAGCTTATAATTAAATAAATAAATAAATAATTTAGAATAATGGGATGAGTGAAGAGAGGTCTGATAAATAAAAACGTAATTTGTTTCGTGGAAAATAGACAACTTGCGTAGGCATAAAAACTCTCACAGATTAGAGAGGAAAGCCGGGGCAAGCAAACACTGTATTAGAAACAAATGAAGAAATTATACAATAAAAAGAGACTGTAATAGACTAACACAGAGGGAAAAGTCATAAGCGCTTAGTCTTAGACGACGCCGCGAGGATCCTACATACGCATGCTTGAGTGCTCTCTTACCTTAATTACGAACGCGGGTACCGACAGTGTCGGTGCGACGCAAGGTTCTGGCCGCACGCTGATTGAGAACACCTTCCTAAGCCGCAGGGCGCCTCGACGTCTCGAGGGAACTAACACTTGGACCACGGGCAGAACACAGGGATCTGCCACGTAGGTGAACGCCTATTTTGTAATACCCCGATCACGTCACACGATCGTAAGATGGCGCTATTCTTGAAAATAAGATAACATATACTATACCACATGCTCACGGCGAATAGGTCAGCAGGATAGACCAAGGTACCCCTTCTCCGGACGATTGCTAGCTGCGAGCTCATATCGGGCCAGCCGATATGAGCTCGGATGTTTCTGACACAATGCGTACGTAGCTTTTCAGGCCACTTATCCTCACCCAGAACTACGCACTACTATATAAACTACTATTTTTCGAAATATTTTTCTAAGTAAATTAAAATCACTCTTATATTCATGCATGGAATGAGTGTTGGTGGAATATACTCGAAATCAGTGTCATCATTCGTTTTAAAATTTCGCGTACATAGTCTTTAATACTTTTCCAATATTTTTCATTGGTTCTTTTATTTCTCTCTTATCATTTTTAAACAATCGAACACTAAGTTTATTATCAGTTTACAAGTTGCTCCCATAAGAGCCCGTGTATAAGAGTCACACTTTGAAGTCAATTATCTTTAAAACGGTAATGGCTAATGCTTTCAAATTTCACATGGTATCGTAAACATCTTATACCTTGTTAAAAAAATTATAAGACCAGATTGTAAAATAAACCTATATGATCTTATCCGATTTTACCCGGATTGTGAAACCTATTTCATATGGTCATATCCAAATCAATACAAACTTGGTTATTTCCGGATATGTTCGGATAAAACAGGATGAGATCAAAAAGTCAATCCTGTTTTGTCCGGAATTTGAACCCGGTTTTATCAGATCTTATCCGATATCATAAGTTTTTTTAACCAGGGATTATTTTTACTTCACTATCGAAACTCCTTAAACCGTAAAATTATATAAGCATCTTCTTTTTATATTTCTTACGTCAATTATCATATATTCCACCAAATTTAGCTTTTTAAAGATAAAAATAACTTGTAACGAATTTAAAAATTACACTTGAAAATAAATGTAGGGATAATTTCCAATTTTCTGTAAAATCTTATTTTATGTAAGCAGTAATCAATAATTTTGTTAGTAACTTTTTGTACAATTTATTTATTATATATTTTTTTATTACATATTATTTTAGTTTCGCCGCAAAGAAGCAGAAATGCGTTAGAAGTTCTACAAAATCCAATGCCACAGGATGATCATGTCCAAATTCTATCAAATTTTGACATTTCACATGTAATGGAAGAAATATCCGATGGTACGCAGTTATTTGGTAATAATTATGCAGAAGACAACACCAGGGTTCGTATGAAAATACTTAAGGCAGGTTTGCCGTGGATTTGAGCTATTTATTCAATAATTTTTATTTCATACAAAAAATAATCTTTATTGTTCAAACTTTTTACATATTAAAATACACATTTTGAAGATATAAAAAAAAATTTTTTTTTTACGGATTTTTCTTGACAAAATGGCCGCCTCAAAATTATTTTTTTGTTTGACTGTCGACACGATATCTCACCAACGGATCATCTGAAATCAAAAAACTAAAAAGTTTCTTAAAACTTATAGTTTTGGCTATTGCATGATCTAGGATTATAACGATCAATAAATTTTTCAAAAAGTTATAAACAATTTATGTTGCAAAAAAAGAGCCAAAAAATTCAAAAGTCCGCCACTTTGTTTTTTTCCGGTAAAAATGAAATATCCTAGACTATGCAATAGCCAAAACTATAAGTTTTAAGAATATTTTTAGTTTTTTGATTTCAGATGATCCGTTAGTGAGATATCGTGTCGACAGTCAAACAAAAAATAATTTTAAGGCGGCCATTTTGTCAAGAAAAATCCGTAAAAAAAAAAATTTTTTTATATCTTCAAAATGTGTATTTTAATATGTAAAAAGTTTGAACAATAAAGATTATTTTTTGTATGAAATAAAAATTATTGAATAAATAGGGCAAATCCACGGCAAACCTGCCTTAATTTAAGGCGCCAATAAAGTATAAATCTGTAGCTTGCAGGAATAACCACTTAACTGGCTTTTTTCAAAATTGAATTTACATCGATTTTAATGTTTTCATAACCCTTTTTCGTTTAAAAGTCGTAAAGAGTACCGAAACTTACATATATGCCAATGCCAGCCAAGTGCAAGCCACTTAACTGCACCTTCATGCAAATTGTGCCCGATATAACCACTTTTTAACCCTAAGGCTAGCAATTAACTTGGTATTTGATAACTTATTTAATAAAAATTGTGTCACCTGAAAACTCTTACATTTCGATCTAGTGCATCAGTTCAAACATTGAAACCTCAATATCTTGAAAACACGAAAAAGTCAGTTACGTGGTTATTCCTGGAAGTCACAGAAATATATGTTGACTAATATATATATATATATATATATATATATATATATATATATATATATATATATATATATATATATATATATATATATATATATATATATATATATATATATATATATATATATATATATATATATATTGCGACGGCCGTAATAGATACTGTAGTATGTAAGAAAAAATAAAAATAATTGTAATCGATCAGCCAAAACATAAAACAGAAGCATAGTGTAATTACGCGGGACGCACGAATATGCGAAAAGTTCGGCGGCGCGTGCAGAAACGCGCGAATCTTGAGCGGAATAGAGAGGAGAGAAGAAGGAGAGAGTAGTGGAAACGGAGAGCTACGTCACAGACGCGCAGCGCGGGTATAAAAGGAGACGCGAGTTGCGGGCAAAGGATCATTCTCTTCTCAGAACTCAAGGCACGCTGGGCTATGTAGACCGGTGGCGGTGCTCCCTCGGGTAAGAGAGTGGTAGCGGTGCCCGTGGCCAGAGCTAACGCGCTTAGATCTACGTTTACTCGTGTCTCACTAAGTACTCTGTCCCTCTCCCACTAACAATATGTAATAAATAATACTCCAAAATAAACTATTAATCAAAGGTTAAACTTTCATGTAGATATTTCTTCCTATCCTTTTCCAACTTGGAAGCGCCGAACCCTCCTTGGTATCTATCGAGGGGGCCCAAGCGCTGATAAATCCCATTAAGAAAGTGCGCACTTTAGAGCGGTAAGCGCACCGCTCGAGTGTATGCCTTTCGGGGTTTTTCCCGTAATAATCCATGAGTATTTTTTACGGGGTTTTGCCTCTGGCCTCGCGATAGAGCTAGCTAGCGCTCTTGCCGGACCGAGATAATAAATCAAAACATAAGAAACTGCATTTACGGAGCTCCTAACTAGGCGGCTCCGGGAACGCAGTGGGGAACAGGAAGAGAAAATTATAAGGGGGTTTTAATAACTGTTTTTTCCAGTGACTTGTCTCGGGTCAGTACGCGAACCGCGTTCACACAAGTATAAAAACATACTATTGAAGTTGATTTTATTTCAACATGTCTTTTAAAATAATTATTTATATTCTGATAGTTAAATAAATAGCTTACGAATATGGAGAATGGTTCTGAAAAAATCCCACATAACATTAAGCTAAATATAATACTCGTATAAGTTTAAAGATATTAAGTAATACTTACTATTTTTTCCGTTTTAGATGGTTCCCCTTATCAACAACATTTATTGCCGTAACAATTTTTTGAAAACATGAAATGACAAAACATGAAACATAATTCGAAATTTCGACGGCAATCCCGACCGATTAAATTTGTTCTGTCAATCGGTACGCGCAGCACTAGGCGATATCGGAAATAGTAAGGAAAACCTATTATTAATAGGCCTGTCAGCTAAATTTACCGGTAAAGCCGCCGACGGGTATAACAGTCCCGGGTAACAACATTTATTGCCGTAACAATTTTTTGCACAGTGTAGCTGGTGGCAATACGAAACATTCCAAACATTTTGCAAGACGGCTAATACCCGGAGTGTTCAAATTAGAAGCTGTACAAAAGGGTACAATTAGTGGACAATCCCCGCGTAACGTAGGACCAGATCGAATGGCTGAACAGGGTATTGCTTTGCATAGCGGTGCAATTAATGCAATTGCTGGTAAGTTACACTTTCTTGTTCAAGTACTAACAAGGAGAGGGTACACCCTCCAGGAAACGAAATTAGTTCAGACTTTAAGGGGGGTGTTCCCTGCTACTCAAAAATGAAGCCTAGTACCCGTAATTCATGCTAATGGGCCCTTGTTCTCGAGATATGAGGTAATTTACTCGAAATATTCGTTATTTTAATGAAAAAGATACCTCTTCTTCTAACCATAAATCTACTAGTTTTTATTATGGAAAAATAACCGAAAAAATAATAAAATGAGCCAAAAAGACCTTTAATTTAAGCTCTGTTACGTATAAAAATATTAATCTGATCAAAAGTTATTTGCAATTGAAATTGGTGACCGAAATTGCATGAATATTCACAGAAATTGAACTCTTTTAAATTAGTTGATTTTCCATGTATTTTCAGTGACCATCTTCAATTGCAAATAACGTTTGATCAGATTAATATTTTTATAAGTATCAGAGCTTAAATTAAAGGTCTTTTTGCTTACTTTTTATTATCTTTTCGGTCATTTATTCATAATAAAAACTTATAGAGTTATGATTAGAACAAGAGGTATCTTTTTCCATTAAAATAACGAATATTTTGAGTAAATTACCTCATATCTCGAGAACAAGGGACTGTTAGAATGAATTACGGGTACTAGGATTCATTTTTGGATTCCAGAAAACATCTCCCAAAATTTAACCAAATTTCGTAATCCGGAGGGTGCACCCTTTCCTTGTGAATACCATAAATTATTATAAGAATTATTAAAATAGTTTTTCTGATCAGAATTCTCGCTGAAGTGGGCCAACAAAAGAAAGTAGCCTTGTGAAACAAAAGAAGAGGTTATTCATGCAATGAGGCAAAAAATTAATGAAGTGAAGAGAAATTATAGGCTTGCTGAAGCTGCATGAAAAACGAATATAAGTAAAATTGATTAGTTTACTTCCTTTCTTAATTATTATTTATTTTATTTTCTACCTAAGAAACTTATTTAACGTTTATAATTATCTATAATAATCGTTGCAATTACTGCCTAAATAAAGGTAAATCTTCATGAAAATTATAAGTTTGGATTAATACTTTTCCTTATACTAGTACCCATATTTATGCATATAGTTTTGAGTATTAATATATGATAATATGCAATCATATATAACTACATACAGTGTCATTGTATAAGAAGAGTAAGAACTCATATCTAAACACACAGTATCATACAAAATTCCATATAATTACGTATGGATTTATTGGACAACAAAGTCACAAATTTATACCTGATCATATATAGAAGCTACACACGGGATCATACACATGAGTTTCTTCTCTTTCTTCGATCATAAGCGCCATCTAAGGTATATCAATCTCCGCGTGTACTAATCGTCGATCTCCGAGTCAGATACCGCCGAGCGCGCATAGCGACAACTTGCGACGTTCTCTTCTCTTGTATTTCTTGCCCGATCTTACGTATAATAAATACTATTCACAACAAAGACTGCTTGCTTATTACTACACGCTTCCCAACAACAAATAATAGATTTGCATAAATAAATTCAGTTTATAACTATATCATATAGAAATGAAAACTGTATTTGATTTTTGTAAATTGTATAATAAAAAAGCAATTTAATGAAAGGTAATAATGAAGTGGTATATGATAGTTAAATCTGTATATTAAATAACTTATGATATAATTTAAGACGTAGTGAAGCTTAATAAGAGGAGGCCGTAGCCACTGACGAACTCCGGCGAGACTCCAGCGCCAATAGCCGCCTAATACTGGCGGCAAAATTATAAACTAAATAATAGGATATTGAATATACTGTTTTACCGACCGTTTACTTTTGTCGAAAAAGTTCGTGGCGCCATCTGGCAGTCGGTCAGTTTGATAGGCTGATTCTTAAAAAGTGTTATGCTAGATTTCCAGCATTTTAACACGTTTTTTTTATTGAGTGCAATTCAAGCACACATTTTTTATGATAAATATATATTATTTTCTTTTTAAATAAACCTATTTGGTTGTTCTTTGTACAAAAAATACATTCAATGTATATGTATTTTTGAACACATTAACCATATGTTAAACAATAGGTATGCCTTTTTTAATGCATTTACTATATTTATATGCACCTGTATAGACTTATAAACTGATATGATTATATATATATATAATCATATAAATATGTCAATAATTATGTATATGTATTTTGAAATACATTTACCACAACAATAGATATGCATTTTTCGAATGCATTTACTATATTTATATGTACCTCTATAAACTTGTAATCAGATATGATTCTGCAAATACATATGTGAATAATTATGTATATGTATTTTTGAAATACATTTACCATAACAATAGATATGCAGTTTTCGAATGCATGTACTATATTTATATGCACCTATATATACTTATAAACTAATATAATTATATACATAAATATGGGAATAATTACGTATATATGTATTTTTGAAATACATTTACCATAATAATAGATATGCATTTGTAAAATGCATTTACTATATTTATATGTACCACTATAAACTTGTAATCAGATATGATTCTGTATATACACATGTGAATAATTATGTATATGAATTTTTGAAATACATTTACCATAATAATAGATATGCATTTTTAAAATTTATTTACTATATTTATATGTACCTCTATAAACTTATAAACGAATATGATTATATATATATATATATATATATATATATATATATATATATATATATATATATATATATATATATATATATATAGATATGGTCTGCATGTGTGTATATGTGTATTATACATATGATATGTGTATATTATATACATATGAGTAGAGAAAACGGAAGTCACATATATTTGATTAGAGAAAACGGAAATGCGAAGAACAAAATGAAAAGAAAAAATTTGAGCAAATATATTATGCTTTATATCTTTAATTAGATGAATCTTTTTTAACAGAAACTTTTTTTACGAGTTAGACTAAATTATTATCTCTTAAAACAGTGTCAATAGACTGCACATAAGTCAATCAGTGTTTAGATATTGATATTTAAAGATTTTGAAGAGGTTAAAAAGGCACAATTAGACGTATAAAAGGCGACGGTGCGCCCTTCGGCTTCGTATCGTACCGCGGGTACTTATACGTGCCAGCGGGCGCTGCCGCGCCCCTTGATATTCCCAACGCAAGATTGCTGCAAGTCCTATCATCTGGATGATATCACTCAAACTGAGCATGATATATAAAATAGATACTGAGAATATAAAGCATTTGCTCGCACATCAATACTTTCGAATTTACATTACAGCTATACTGATGTGGTTCTAACAACCCTGCAAATTGCTGTCGTAGCTATATTATGGTTACCGTCGCTATTGCATGTTTGTCGCGACAAATAAGTATAGCTGTGAGAGCAAAGTTTAGTTGTCGCAGCAATGTACGAGGGTAGTTCAATAAGTCTTTAGAATGACCAACAGATGGCGCGAGAATCGCTCCAAATCATCTGTTTTCAGTCAGCACCACTCCCGAATAGATATATGGTGCAGTCACAGTCCACATCTTCTGAGTTTACGTGTTTTTATAACCAATTGAAAAAAAAAATTGCTTGTTAATAAAAATGGAAAAAAACGAGTTCAGAGCGGTAATTAAACATTTTCATTTAAAGGGTTTAACTCCATATGAGATAAAAAATGAATTGGACTCAGTTCATGGCACATCTGCCCCTGCCTTAGCAACGGTTTATAACTGGATAAATGAATTTAAGCGTGGTCGTACATCAATAAGTGACGAACCACGTTCAGGAAGGCCCGTAGAAGCAACTACTCCCGAAATCATCAATAAAATCCACGATATGGTGTTGAAGGATAGAAGATTACAAGTGCGTGAGTTAGCTGAGGCCACAAGGATATCTATAGGTGCAGTTGTTGCAATTCTACATGAAAAATTAGGCATGAAAAAGCTATCGGCAAGATGGGTGCCGCGTTTGCTCTCAGCTGAGAATAAACGCAATAGAGTGGTCGCCTCTGAGGCTCTTTTGGCGCGCATAAGTCGGAATCCTGAGGAATTTTTTCGTCGATTTGTGACTGTGGATGAAACATGGATACACCACTACACTCCTGAGACAAAGGAACAATCCAAACAGTGGATTTCCACAGGCGAACCAGCTCCAAAGAAGGCAAAGACCGTAAAGTCAGCTGGTAAGGTTATGGCTACATTTTTTTGGGATGCACGTGGAATTATACTTATTGACTACTTGGAAAAGGGTAAAACAATTACTGGTGAGTATTATGCATCATTATTAGAGCAGCTGAAAGAAGAAATTTAAAAAAAACGACCACATTTGGCGAGAAAAAAATTCTCTTTCATCACGATAACGCCCGAGTTCACACATGCTTCGTTTCAATGGCTAAAATTGAAGAACTAAAATTCGAATTGGTCGAACACCCACCGTATTCACCAGATTTAGCCCCCAGTGACTTTTTCTTATTTCCAAACTTGAAAAAATGGCTCGGTGGACAGAGATTTACGGACAACGAAGACGTCATTGCCTCTGTAAGTGCTTATTTTGAGGAACTTCCGAAAACGCACTTTTCTGAAGGATTAAAAAAACTTAAAAAGCGATTGACCAAGTGTATAGAGCTCCAAGGAGATTATGTTGAAAAATAAAAAAAAATTTACCCAAAAAAAATTGTTTTTATACTTTATTCTAAAGACTTATTGAACTACCCTCGTAATTCAAGAAATTAAAAAAAATGTTACTGTTAGTACTTTTTGATACTAGTGCGATAAAAATGATTTGTGCACGAGTGTCAGTTTGTTGCCCGAACGAAGCGAGAAGAAATTAATATTTTTACAAAATAAGTTTAAATTATTCAATGAAATATCGACTTACAAACAATTACCTTTTTCTACTTAAGCATATTTTCAATACTATTTTTTAGTAGATTTGATAAACTAAATATTTAAAAATTACAATCAAATAAAAAATATATATAATTAAAAACATTTTCAGTAACTTCTTCTTTATTGCCTAGGTTTACCGTGCTTAAACGTTTTTAACCCGCGAACACGCACAAGACGTATTTAGACCATACTTTTTTCAACCCGATTTTTTTTTATTTGAAAAAAATTGTTTGATTCTAAGACTTTTATGTACTCTTCAGAAATGTTTATAAGCTTTAAGAACACACAGAAAACATTAAAAAAGGATTTTTATTAGAACATTAACTGTAAAAATATTAATATTGTTTTAAACATATACAAAATGCTTGTTATTTATATTTTTGTTTGATTATACTGCTTATTAATGTAGTTTATCTGTGTAATGCACCTCAGAGCTACCCACGCACTAGATATTGTAGAACAGAAGTGGGTTAAAATATTTTTTAAATTTGTATTTATTTATAAATTCATTAATATTTTTGTGCATGTTGGAATATCGCTATGCTTTAGCAAACGTATGTGTGTAACTGTAGTTATACACTACTACATGTATATACGAGGTCTGTCCTAAAAGTATCCGACCTACGTTCATATCTTCGCGCGGAGAGACTCAGGCGACCTCTGGAGGGTACGAACGTCACCAGCAACTCCTAACCTTCTCGTCAGTAGCCTGAGATACCGATGAAACGCTTTAGTTCCCTCGCAGCGTGTATTTGTTTACAACGACTTTTTTGGGTTTGTCGCAATTTGCTTATTGCTAAAAATGGCAGAACGAACCGAACAGCGAATTAGCATAAAATTTTGCTTTAATCTCGGTAAAAGTTGTGCGGAAACTATTGAAATGTTGCAAAAGGCCTTTAAAGATGAGTGTATGGGCAAAACACAAATAAAAGAGTGGTATAGGCGGTTCAAAAGTGGCCGCACATCTGTTGACAGTGATCCTCGTTCATCAAGTCAATGTTGATTGTTTTTTTCGATTATAAGGGCGTTGTGCACCACGAATATGCCCCTACAGGCCAGACAATCAATAAAGAGTACTACGTTGAAGTTTTGAAAAGATTACGTAATGCAATCAGGAGAAAACGACCGCAACTTTGGGAAACCGGTGACTGGCTTCTTTATTACGTCAATGCTCCAGCGCACGCATCAAACCTTGTGCAGCAGTATTTATTGAAACACAGTGTTGCGCAGCTCCGCCAGCCTCCATACAGTCCTGATATAGCTCCCTGCGACTTTTGGCTGTTTCCTCGATTGAAAATGCCGCTTAAAGGACATCGATTCGACAATAAACAGACTGTTGAAACTAATGCGACGAATGCACTAAAGGCGATTCCGAAGTCTGACTTTCAAGAGTGCTTTAATAAGTGGATACATCGATATTAGCGTCTTGTTCAATCAAATGGGGACTACTTTGAAGGATGCCACCCCCCGGATGATGAAGAATAAATCAAGCGCCGAGAAATCGAGGTAGGTCGGATACTTTTGGGACAGACCTCGTACACAAATGAATTGACTTACTAAGAAATGTCCCAAAGACATAAACTGAAATGCGAGATATAGAAAAGAGTGCGGAACTATATGCGTCAGCCCCGATATTCACTTATGCTTTTTTGTCAAGTGTTTTCAGTCGTACTAAAGCATCTAGTTAGAGCAGTCGCACATTACTGACGTTATTCCTTCCTTGTGCGAGTTTGAATAAACGAAAGTTATTTTATTTGAAATATACATTGTGTATTATCATTTATTTAACACCCATTTCCAATAGTGCATATTGAAGCGAATATTTTGATTGTATATTCTTTCAACAATATTACCAGAATTGTATGTAGGTGCATACACTGTTATACGAATTTATTTTACGAGGTCTATTTATTGGTAGACAATATCTTTAATGTTCTGTAGCCATTACACATATCTATTTCATAAACGTAAATCAATAATTTGATAATGTTTTATAATTTAATACGTGTATAGAATATGAATTCACTGAATATATTAAGGGGTATATTTTGATTCGGATGTATACTCTGACTGACGCAAGTTTAGCGCAATTTTGCTGCACGCACGCTTGCATTGTGTAAACCTCTTAAGTGCATTTTCACTGACGCAAGTCTGCCATCATTCTGCTGCAAAGATCCTGACGCAATCGTCTACTGCAATTCTGCTGTTCGTGGGAGTGCAAACTATCAGCCGCATGTTGCAATTCAGCTGCTGTAAGACTGTTGCAATTCTGATGCGATGAGAATAACGAAGCAGACAACGCATGTTCTGTTGTAACTTCCATACCTAGCAGAAAAATTGCAACAATCGGTTGGGTTTGTTGCCAGGGCAGTACCGCCCATCGTGGAAAAACGCATACTCTGCCGTTGTTATTTTCAGTTTACATAATACGCACACGGAAAAACTATGGAAAGAAGATAGAATGAGAGTAAACTCATGCCGAGAACCCATTTTTTATGGTGGATGAACAAAGAGAGCCCGCCAGTGGCGTTTACGGCTGTTATCATTTAGTCGCACGATTGTACATATAGAAGCAGTAGCTACTTACAGACAAGGCAAGGCATATGAGAAAGCATACGAACCCCTGCGTTGAAAGAAGACGGAAAATGTTTAGTATACAATAGGATTATTTTTCATATATAACTATAGCTGGACTGTGGAAGTTTATGTAAAATAAAAATTTCAGTTAATTAATAATTAATTACTAATAATTCAATTATAAATAAATAGTTTAACTTCAAATTTTGTTTGTCGTTGATTAAGTAATTATTAATGGATTAATTAGTAATTATTTGTTAATTAATTTGAAAATTTTTATTTTGCATAAACTTCCGCAGTCTACTTATAACTTAGGTAATAAAATTAGATGGGTTTAATATAATTGTAAGGAGTAAAAAAAGGAACTAACGATTTTTTTTAACTTTGAAAGTTTGTTTTTATGATCATCAAGAATATTCATATTGAAGAAAATGCTGATAATTAGAAAAATAAATGTATATATATATGAATGAATGAGTGAGGGAAGGCCGGGTAGATCAATAAAGACACAATTTTTCGCGGGAAATAAGACAACTTGCCTCGGCGTAAAAACTCCCACGAGGTAGGGAGAAAAGCCGGGGCAAGCGAATGATTTATTTACTAAAGAGGAAATTATACATACAAAAGAGATTCTAAGATAGGAACAAAAGAAGGGAGAGAGAGAGAGAAGGTGATAACGCAAATATCCTAACGCCGCGAGGTACCAGTTACGCGCGCTCGAGAGCTCTCTTACCTTAAAGGCTAGACGGTAGAAACGTGGACAGCGCGACGTAATGTCCTGGCTGCACGTGTATGGGATGCACCTTCTTGGTCGCAGGGCGCCTCGACGTCTCGAGGGAACCGTACCTGGACCACGGGCAGACCCTTTGGCCCTGCCGCGTAGGTGATCGCCGTGTGGAAGTCGGCACGTCGAGGGGGCTCGCACGTGACCGGACCTTCCCGATCCTCCGTCACACCGAACACACACACACACACACACACACACACACACACGCGACGCAGACAATTTACGAAGGGAGAAGTCGACCGTCCTGATAAGGACGTACGTGCCGAGCTTCTCGTACAATATTAAAATATCCAAAATCGGGTTTGATGCGCTGCCTTGAATCACGCCAGGAAAATCGACCGGTCTCTGCGGGAGAGAGAACGGAACTGACCCCCCACGTGCATAAGGCGCGCGAGAACCTCCGCTCTCGCGGCGCTCGCATCCGCTTGGCCGATAAGCGGCAGTGCGGGCAACTACTCGGCCGATTGTAATACGCGGCGATTGGCGAGCTACGGCGCGCAATTCAAATCCCCCCCAAAGGCCTAAATAACCCGAACATTCCGCCCGCCTTCGTCCGACGGACGAACCAGAACCTTGGAGAAAGGAGTAAACCGGCTCACCTTTCCTTAGCATCCAACACTAAAGGGCAAAGACGAGCAATGTGTCGTCGAAGGGAGGAAGAGGCAGTCTTGATGGTAACCACTCGCACCAGACCATCCGGGCCAGGGTGCACCTCAGTGACCCTGCCCAATGGCCATTTTGATGGAGGGTACCGATCATCCTTCACCAATACGAGCTGACCTACCGCAAAGTACTCGCAAGGGTCCCTCCACTTTTCCCGCTCTTGCAAGTGAAGCAAATACTCCGCTGACCAGCGCTTCCAGAAGTTGTTACAGATACGCTGGAGTAGCTGGAACCGGTTCAGCCGATTTTCTGGCAACTCGGGCAGATCAGCGTCCGGAATCGAAACCGAAGCTCCTTCATTAAGGAAATGCGAGGAAGTAAGCGCCCCACAACTCCAAATTGGGAATGCTCACCGTTTTCACGGGAGCTACCTTCGATTTTGCCGACAATAACGACACCAGGCAATTTCCTTTACCCTCATCAATTCGCAGATATACTACTGCGGCATAAGCTCGAGCCCTAGCGAACGTTCGATGGACAGAGAAGGCAATGCAGATAAATTCTTGCAATAATCATACCAGCGCTCACGGATCTCAGCTGGCAGTGATGAGTCCCATTCGCACTTCAAGATCCACATATCTTGCATCAAGATCTTGGCCCTGACCGAGACTGGGGCAATCCGACCTATACTACAATACTAACGGATTGAATAAACGCGCAATATTAGAGAGGACGGACCTTTTCGTTTGAGCAGCAGCCAAATTCTCAACACTAGACGCATTCAACCGAAACGCAACTTGCGATGGGACCCACTGTACCCCTAGAGCCTTAACTGACTCATCCTCATCGATCTGCTTCTCAGTGATCTGCCGTACCGAGTCTGGCAGCAATTCCGGATGATTTGCAGCCCACTTGTCCAACTCGATCCCAGCAGAAGCTAAGAACTCGGTAAGCTCGACCCTCTACCGGATTGTAGTCGACAAATCATCCGCTCCTGCCAATGTGTCATCGACATACGTTTCTGACTGAAGACAACGAGCCCCGACCGCAAACCGTTCCCTTCATCCTCAACTAACTGCGAGAGAGTGCGAATTGCTAAATAAGGAGCACAAGCCGTCCCATAAGTGACCGTAGTCAGGCGAAAATCAACTGGTTCAGATGCAGCATCGGGCGCCCAGACGATCCTCTGGTAATCCTGATCTTCCGGCCTCACCCGAATCTGTCGAAACATCTTCACTATATCAGCAGTGAAAGCGAATCGATACCTACGCCAGTTCAACAGAATCGAGGAGAGATCACTCTGCAACGGAGCCCCTGTGAACAAAGAAGCATTCAACGAATGTCCGTCTCGCGTACGACGAGAGGCGTCGAACACAACCCGTAGCTTCCTCTTTGATGCGTCCTCCTGCACCACTGCATGATGAGGCAAATACCAAGCATCAGACCGATGGACCTCCGACGAAGGAACCCGCGACATGTGACCTAACCTCTCATAAGTTTCCATGAATTCAACGTACGCTTGGGTAAGCTTCGGATCACGAGAAAGCCGACGATGCAGATGAGAAAGCGATCCCAGTGCGATGCGACGAGTCTCCGCAGCAACGGAAGAGGGATCTGGCTTCAAAGGGAGCTTCACCTCATACCGACCTTGCGAGTCACGACCATGCGTTTCCCGAAACAAGCTCTCGCACCTTGCATCCTCTGGCTTCAACCTGTCACTTGGCACTGAAACTTCCTCAAGTACCCGCAATCGCTGCAACACCTGATCTAAATCATCCCTGCAGTGGAGCGCCTGAACTGGAGGATCAATCGCAGAACCATCCGCCCGCCGTGATCCGTCTGCATCCACCGGTCCGGAGACAATCCAAACGAGGACTGTGTTCTGAGCAACAAGCCGCGAAGTCGTGGATTTTTTCACCCCAGAAAGAAGCAACTGACCGTAGATATCTCCACCTAGAATAAGATCGATCTTCTTCGGGACTGCAAACTCAGGATCAGCTAAAACCATACCCGAAAATTTCTCCCGAGCTAAAGCCTCGCTAAGTTCGTGGGAAGGAAGACGCGAAGTGAGTTTAGAAAGAACTAATACTTCTGCTTCGACCTGAAGTCCTGCATTAACCGCCGAACGAAGAGTGATCTGAGTGATCGAACGAGCAATGCCGGCAGAGCATTCCCCAAGACCAGACAGTGGCACGTGTGTACGACGCTTAGGCAGTCCAAGTAACTGCACAATGGATTCCGATATAAATGAAGCTTCCGAGCCTTGATCTAAAAGCGCCCACACACACGTGCCCTTGCCCTTTGGACCTACTACCAACACTCGAGCTGTAGCAAGGAGAGTCCTCCTCGTTGACATCGGAGATCTAGCCGCATGCAGACTCACCATCGCTGATTTGGTACCTGGAATCCAGTGGCTGCCCTTGGATGCTGACGCAGAACCTTGCGAGTTCCCTGCCTCCTGAAAATGAATAAGAGTGTGATGTTTGCCCTGACAGGTAGAACAATGACCTGAAGAAGAACAAGAGTTGGCTCGGTGCCGATCCAGACAGTTAAAGCAGAGCTGCAGGCGCCTAATTTCCTCTCGACGCTCCTGGACAGATTTCTCCTTGAACCGATTGCATCTCATGAGAGCATGCGGGCCAGTACAGAGTGGGCAATTCATGGAACCTGGTTTCGCAGTACGAGAAGAGCTCACATGAAAAATCTTGCGAGGATGAACCGACTTAAGAGAAGGAGCCGACCTTTTTTCCCCACGTCGCTCAGAACTAATCATGCCAAGAGTCTGAATTCTCCTCTCGAGAAATTCAACCAAATCGTGGAACGTAGCAGAGGGGTACGAAGAGCTAGTATTATCCTGGCCAGTACCTGCTTCAATGAGTAGCCGATCCTTAGTACTAAGCTCCGACTCCCACAGCTTGCGCGACTCTGGATCTAAACGTTCAGATAAACTTCACACGAGCCAAACATCCCAACTATCTACGGGCACTTCCATATTCTTCAAGGCGCGAACGATACGCTGAGCCTCATCCGAAAAGGAACGCAATTCCTCAGCTGACTCCTTCTTAAGATAAGGAAGTTCGTTAAAAGCAGACAAATGCTTGTTTATGATGAGCCTCGGGTTATGGTAACGAGCCTTCAGCGCCTTCCATGTGCTAGCATAGTTAGCGCTGGTGGTCGTCACGTCTTTAATTAAATCTTCCGCGCCCCCGGTCAAACACAGTTTCAGATACTGTAGCTTAGTCGCATCGGAAACCCGAGGCAAATCATGCACAAGCGTCGTGAATAAATCACAAAAGCTCTCCCAATCCTCGTATTTTTCTGAAAAAGTAGGAAGAGGGATTCTAGGGAGCTTCGCGACTCGAGAATCAAACCCAGACACCGTAGAGTTGAGAGGTCCGCCTGAAATTGTAGAGTCATCTGCTACCTCGAACTGCGACTGCAACGTTAAGACCTCGTCAAGAGCACTCTCATACGCTGGCTGCAGCTTGCCAAATCCATCCTCGGTGACGTACTGATCCGTTTCCGCATCCTCCCTTACGGTAATCTCAGAATGAGTCTTACGAGCTTCAACCCAAATCTCCTTCAAGGCGTCGATGCGCGCCTGAATTATTTTCTTATTGAGCGAAGCATGCGGCTTATCGAGTAAGCGTTTGTGCAGACCCTGGATCTCTACCTGACGTGAGTCCTGTAGAGCCACCAGTTTTCTCAATGCTATAGGAGCCATGATAAACTAGCCTTAGAACAAGAAACGCGCCCAAGAAAATCACTAAACTACGTACTTAGTGTAGCAAGAAAAAGTAAACATAAGCATAGAATAACGCAAGCGGCTTAACCTATATTACAACGCGCGCAACTATACAAATAGCCAAACGGGAGAATTACACGGCGAGAACGCGCTATACGCGACTCGATGCCGCGAATCACCGTCCACGCCGCGAGGCCGCCGAGCGAAGTCGGCCCGCAAAGTCGGCAAGGCGCGCCCGATGACACGAGCAGCCCGCGAGAACGACCGAACGGTGCCGGCAGCAGACCGCCTGCGTATCGCCAGCTACACCGCGAGGCCGCCGCGCGTAGCCGACGCGTCGAGCCGGGCAAGCGCGCTCGCTGACAAGAGCCGATTCCGAGAGCGGCCGAACAGCGCCGACAACAGCCCGCCTAAGTATCGCCAGCAACACCGCGAGCGCGCGCGTGGAGGCGACGCGTCAAGCCGAGCAAGCGCGCCAGACACCACGAACCGATTCCGAGAACGGCCGAACAGCGCCGACAGCGGCGACGCGTCAAGCCGAGCAAGCGCGCTAGACGCTACGAGCCGATTCCGAGAAGGGCCGAACGGCGCCGATAACAGCTCGCACGCTAAGAACGCTTAATATGATGCGCTTTACGAATTTCATTCATCTAGCCAACCAACCTATCACTCATTCCTCACCTGGAGCACCATGAAGAAAATGCTGATAATTAGAAAAATAAATGTATATATATATATATATATATATATATATATATATATATATATATATATATATATATATATATATATGAATGAATGAGTGAGGGAAGGCCGGGTAGATCAATAAAGACACAATTTTTCGCGGGAAATAAGACAACTTGCCTCGGCGTAAAAACTCCCACGAGGTAGGGAGAAAAGCCGGGGCAAGCGAATGATTTATTTACTAAAGAGGAAATTATACATACAAAAGAGATTCTAAGATAGGAACAAAAGAAGGGAGAGAGAGAGAGAAGGTGATAACGCAAATATCCTAACGCCGCGAGGTACCAGTTACGCGCGCTCGAGAGCTCTCTTACCTTAAAGGCTAGACGGTAGAAACGTGGACAGCGCGACGTAATGTCCTGGCTGCACGTGTATGGGATGCACCTTCTTGGTCGCAGGGCGCCTCGACGTCTCGAGGGAACCGTACCTGGACCACGGGCAGACCCTTTGGCCCTGCCGCGTAGGTAATCGCCGTGTGGAAGTCGGCACGTCGAGGGGGCTCGCACGTGGCCGGACCTTCCCGATCCTCCGTCACACCGAACACACACACACACACACACACACACGCGATGCAGACAATTTACGAAGGGAGAAGTCGACCGTCCTGATAAGGACGTACGTGCCGAGCTTCTCGTACAATATTAAAATATCCAAAATCGGGTTTGATGCGCTGCCTTGAATCACGCCAGGAAAATCGACCGGTCTCTGCGGGAGAGAGAATGGAACTGACCCCCCACGAGCATAAGGCGCGCGAGAACCTCCGCTCTCGCGGCGCTCGCATCCGCTTGGCCGATAAGCGGCAGTGCGCGCAACTACTCGGCCGATTGTAATACGCGGCGATTGGCGAGCTACGGCGCGCAATTCAAATCCCCCCCAAAGGCCTAAATAACCCGAACACATATATAATACACTTATTTGTAATAAATAATATACATATATATTTATAGCATAAATATTATAATACATAATTATAGCATAAATATTATAATACATAATTGCATATATGGAAAAAGTTACATTTGTATACGATATAATATGATAAATGATTAATACAATCATACAAAATACTTAATTAATCATACTAATTTTGCCAATTTTCCCATTTGTCTGGTGCGTTCTAGCTGCTTATCGCAATTAATTCTATTAAAACGTGTTGCTATTTGATGAGTTCAACTCATCAAATAATAATCTATTATTTTCAACGTGAGACCACACTTATGTTCTGGACATTCAAGTTCTGGTATATTTGATACTGATGAAATTTTCTGCAATGCGTCAAATAACGTATTGTGATTCAAAGTGCACGTACCGGTGGATTTCAATAGTTTTTTCTCTAGAATTGTTGTTACCTGAAAAATATCATCAGATGTGTAACGTAAATGTCGTTTTGTTAAACATTCTTTGCATTTTGTAAATCTATCCATTTGTTTTGCACTGTATCCGGCATAAAAACTTTGTGCTTGTACTGATGTATTGGCTGTTTCGTATTCATGGTCTGTTTCATAGCCATCGTATGTATTTTATTCAAAACCTTTGTTCAGTTTTTTCGTCCATTCTGTTTTTGGTGTATGATTTTCCTGTTCATCTTCTTGTTCATTATCTTTTTTTTATCAGTCTCTCCAATCAAAGTTTTCAATATCTCTGTACTTAGAACGTTCGAGCCCTTTGGTGGCTTTATTAAAGAATATACAGTGAAAAAAAGGCAAACTTTTATAAATAGTCGAATGTTTGGATGGTCATTCGAACCACAGCAGTGTCTCAGTATACCAAGCAACCTCTATAAATATATATATACATTAAAAATGATTCTTCATGTCGAATCAATACTTTATAATAAATGTAACTATAGTTTTATACAAACCTCCAATGCGTCTTGAGTGAGCTTTGCTGTCATTATATATTTATAATCGCACTCTTCAACTAGAAATTTAAAAATTTCTATTACCGCTTGTAAAGTTACCTTTAATCTAGTTAAAATGTTTGATGGTATGAACTTATTATGATTTTTTTGGACTATTGGTTCCCAGGTTTTAGAAATTCTATGAAATCTTGTATTGTCTACAAATATACAAAAATTTAAAAATGATTATAATTATAGTACTTATTACAAATTATAGTATATAATTGAAGGAGTCACGTACATTTTAAAATCTTAATTAAAAAGAAATTTATTATAATAAACAACAGAATTTTATTTTAAATATTAATAACTCGATGACTTATAATGTATTTTCTATGCATACAATGAAGATTTTTCACCACTTAGTAAATCTTAACATGCTTATTTCCCTTAGGCCAACTCAAGCCCATACGATGATTTTTGTTCGATGACAAAATTCACCTGTCATAAAGCATCTTGAGTAATTTTTATACACTTGACTTAAACTTTATCACACATGCTGTAGACATATCCAATTGACCAACTTTTCAGACATGTTGTATACATATACAGTTCCCAGCAACAGAAATTATTTAATGTTTTATCTAGTTAAAGGCAAAAATATGAAAGGTAATATTGGTAAAATCAAGTTTTTAATGGTTCAAACTCATGTAAAATAAAATTTAAGATTATTTTCATACTTCATACTTGATAAATCATTTAAATTTTGCTGTCACTGGGATTTGTATACGTATAGAACATGTGTAAAAAGTTTAAGGGAGGAATCTGCTTTAAGAGCCGAAAAAAGCGTTTTTTCAGCGATTTTTTTGAAAGGGAAGGAAATGATTGCGGTAAACGAAATTTTGAGAACATAATGTACTATATTTTAGCTTTAAAAAACAATTTTTGTTATTAAAAAATATCAAAATTTCTTCAAGTTATGACCATTTTGCCGGAGCGCCTGGAGTCTGCACTTTCTAATCGGTGCTGGTGATGGAGGTCGTGCGGTGCGTCTGAAACAGTCAAGACAAAGTTTCTTTTCTATATGAACTCAAAAAATACCAAAGTTGTCAAATTCCAAATTTTTTCGAAGTATAAAAAAAATATCACTTTTTTGAAAAAAAAATTCACTTTCAGTTGCAAAAAAAGTAGTTTAAATGTCTAAATGTCTTTTGTCCAACTTTTTTAGTTCAAATAGAAGATAATTTAATACTGAAGCTAGATCACATTGATTTTTTTCGATTGGACGTATATTCTTTATGCTATCACCGGCACCGTTTTCTAAAACTCGTAAAAATGAAAACTCGAGAAAACGCGCTTTAAAGTTTTCGGTCCAAAAAAATATAAGTTTTTGAGTACTTACAGTAATTAGAGGTTAATCAGCTATCTCTGAGCCATACATTAGTCTTTCCTCTTTTTCAAAAAACTCGTTTTGGCTGAGGGTTTCCAATCTTCGGGCTGTACGAGTCTTCTTGCTAGAAAATGATGCGCGCCGGTTCTCCCGCGTTATGCGCTCAGTATCGACGCGTCAGCAAAATTTTTGCACTGCTGCCCGATGATGATATTGAGGAGCTGCATGGTGGAAAGTACAGCAGAGTAGCCCTCGTTAAAAATGCCTGCAGTCATATATGCTGCAATTTCGACGATTTTATACCAGAAATTCAAATGTTTCGGACTTAGGCGCCACACAATCGAATTGAACGATTGAAATGGCGAGAAACATAGATATAAATTCAATAATGCGGCAGCAGTACGTAGAATGAATAATGACATCATCGCTGCTTGCTGTCGTTAACTTCTACTCACTGCGGCTCGTGTGTAAGTCTCTGTCGTCCGATGAAACACTTGTAAAACGATTGCCGTGAAATTTCCGCTTTCGCGGTTCCGCAGCACGCTGTCTTTTAGATCGATCACCTTTCCGGTAGCTTGACATTTCGATGTGTACTCGACAAAATCAAAAGTGGAAATGAAAGCTGACGCTACAAACAACAGTGTAGAAGCCGATGCCGAGAGCTATAGTATATAGTATACCGTTATATTATATACCGTTCTCCGTACTACTACTCAACACAGACCTTCTAGAAACTCCAAATAATGTTTCAAAGGACGGTTGGACCTTTTCAGGTATATACGAGTATAGTGGAATAATAGAATACATCGAGGGGCGGAGCGCGCGCGCTCGGGTTTGCCCGAGCATTCGCACCTGCTCGATGCTCGGCCACTAAAACTGCTCTAGCTTCGGAAATATGTCGAATTGATTTAAGACAAAAAAAATCGATTTTTTGAAGCCGTTAAAGCAGACTCCCCCCTTAAGTCAATTAGATGATAATTACTCAAGATACTGTATGACAGGTGAATTTTGTCATCGAACAATAGTCATCCTATGGGCTTGGGTAGGTCAAAGGGAAATAAGCATGTTTAAGCTTTACTAAGTGGTGAAAAATTTTCATTATACACAATATAAATATATTACAAGTTATCGAGTTGTTCGTTTTTAAAATAAAATTTTGTTTATTATAATAAATTTTTTTATTAAGATTTTAAATGGTGTATATGACTCCTTAAATACCTTATAATATTCATTGTTTGGGTTCAAATATAGAGCACATTGTGGTGAACGTGAAGTCATAGCAATGTTCAAGCGATGTACAAGTCTAATAAAGCGAACTGTTGCTTCACAATCTAAGAAATCTTCATGATCGTCCTTTATCGATTCCATAGCTGCTACTGTATTCGAAAAAAAACTAGAATTTGGAAATAATTATTAAAATTTTACATAACGTTAAACATGACTATTTCCCTTTGACCTTTGGAAGCCCATATGATGAGATTTAATTGATGGCAATACTTTACGTCAAGTCAATTTTTCCATCAAACAAAAGTCATTGTATGTGCTTGGGAAGGTCTAAGAGAAATATATATTATATTCAAGCCTTACAAAGTGGGACATTTTTTTTATCATACACAAGAAAAACACATTACCTATATTTTATCTAAGTTTTTACTATTAAAATTGTGTGTATATATATGTACTTACTTCAGTTGCTAAGGGTACATTCATTTTTTGGTACCCTTCTGGTACAATGTGATGCTTCGACAATTTATAGGCAATTTTCAGCGATACTGTTTGGCTATTTTCAACTTCCAATAAAACTATCCAGTGTTTTAACTTAACAGTTCCGTATGGTGTCTAAAAAACAAATATTTAAAAATATTAAAGTTCTGTTCTTTAATTAGCAGATATTTAAAAAACTAATTTACTTACAAACATTTCCACCTGAGAAACTACATAATTACAGAAATTCTTGAATAAATGCGAATAATCAGAGTTGAACCACAATCTCCTTTCTTCTTTTTTACCAAATGGGTGTTCACAGAAAATATTAGTAGTGTTAATACCGAATAGCTTCCACTGCTCGATTCCATTGCGCAGCATCCATGGTAACAGCGTCCACATGGAAACCACTTTGTTCCAACAGACGAATACTCTCAAGAATTATATGTTGTTGTACATTTCCTGTAACACAGTTTTTAGTCACAAATGCAGCTATAACTTGAATCCATGACCCTTGAAATGGTTGACAAACAACAACCAGGGCATGATCACTCAATACGTTTTGCTGTTCTATTGGCGTATATTCTCCAAGATCAACAAAACCACAAAACTGTCTTTTTTTCGAATCGAACCAAACGCCTCGTGAAAGTTTTATTTAATCGAGAAGAAGAACACCTATTAGAAGAAAATATGTATTCATATTAAAATACATATTATATTGTGTCTTACAATTAGCATGAGAAAAAGGTTTAAACTACAAAGTATTACATACTCCTTTTTTCGTAAACCGGCATGCTATTTCCTCTCGTCTGTAAGCATTCAAAAAGTTTTTGGTTGAATCCGTACGCGCTGTCGATGTTAGATAAATGCTTATGGAGTGTTTGAAGAGATGGCATCGGTAATAAGTTATGCTTGCGGATATGATTTACGACTTTTTATTCGTAATAGTAGACATTCATAGATCCATTTTAATTCATATAGCCTGCCATTTGCACTGTTTTTAGCATTTCGCAAGCAAGTGCGTATAACTTCACGCTGCTCTTCTGGAAAAAATGATACGGCGGTATTAAGATTTTCTTCTGACAAAGTGCTCCATTTTTCTTTTATACTTTGTATCACTTTCTTTTGTTCTTGAACCTATATAATATCAATGCATGCGTCGAAAAATTTGGATTAATAAAAGTATATGCTATCTTCAAATTCAACGAGAATCTTGATACTTAAGTTTGCACTTTATTATTTTATTGCACTGATATACACTATTTATAATCTATTTCAGTATTTTTATATTTACATCTCTATATATTTCACCGGTTTTTAATTTTTTTTTAATTGAATTGGCTAATTAAATTATAAAAAGGCGGACGAATTCGCCTAAGGCGAGATTTTCACTCAAGCATGTTTTTGATTCTCGTCAACAGGCGAGCGCGCTATCCACTGCGTTATTCTTTAGACACGTGACAATGTTTAAATTAAATTATCACCGGTTTTTATTATAATTTTTTTAATTTTAATTTTTTGATATTATTCTACACTTTTTTGTCTCTATTTTTGCACAGCACAATACACTGGTGTTTTGTATTTATCATGCATTCATTTATATATATTCATATATATTCTTGATTGTGAGTTTTTTACTAACCGTTTGTTTTAAACATACACTCTTTCTTGCAAGAGATTTGATCTCACGAGTTTGCTGGCGACAGTCCTCTTGGTTTTTAATTAAAATGCGTTGTTGTTGAAGAATATTATTTCTAGATTTTATACATGATTTGCATCTATCATACCTCATTGATTTTTTAAATTCTTCCTGAGTAAAACTGTAATAAATATAGAAATACTATTACAAAAACATACTATATATATACAAATGGGACGCACCTGTCGCATCACAGTTGAGCAGGTGCATGGTAAGAAAATAAACCTTGTAGGGGAGAGCGAGGTAGTAGGAGCGCAGAGTGATAGGAGCATTCAAATTATTTTGAAAATCATGCATACTTTTGAAACTTTTGAGTACCGATAAATTTATATAGTCATTGTATAATTATATAGTACAATCTATTAACTTACATCAGGTAGAAAAAATCGTTATGATAACATAATCGTCGAATATAAAATAACAGCTTCACTTGCCTAAAAAAGGCTCAGTTTAAGACATGGTCTTTTTATTCTGACTATCATTCTTTTGGTCTTTTTTGGGCAAAAAACTAGTAGTTTGTAGACTTAACATTTTCATAAGACGTAATGTATACATTTCTTTTATCTTAAAATGTTCATCTTGCCCCGAAAGTGCAAGTTTTGTCTCCCACCCTCTCCTCTACAGACACGCCTGCGTCGGTTGCATGTATATACATGCGCATACAGAAAGCGCATTTTCCCTGTCTCGTCTACCGCTTATGCTCCCACTCCATCACTCTTCGCCGTCGACCAAGCAACGCTAGCGGCCTCTGCAGGCTAGAAAACTAAGAAATTGAGCCCTGAGCTTTATGACCCTTCCTATTGTTCTCGGCATGAGTTTACTCTCCTTCTATCTACCCTCCATAGGAAAAACCCTCGGATGTGCCGTAGCGTCAACGGCAGTATCGCAGCACCATCACGCTTTGCATGCACGGCCGTATTATTTTGGGTGCAGAGCGCGTCCAAAGTCCAAACGCACGCGAGCGTGCGAGACGTGTAGCCCTTGGAACTGCGACCGCTCTGTTGTGAGGCCGTTACATATCCAACGTGAGCGAGCAGAGCTTCTACCTTAGTATAGAGGTTACGCTTCGATTCCAACGTTTAGCGTAGCAGACGTGCGAGCTGACGCAGCAGCGCCCCCGCCGGTGCCGCGCCATAGTGGCTTTAGCACCAAGGAGGGGAGGGAAAAAATCAATACGGACGTCTCGCCTTGGTGGCCTTAGTATACTCAGATATATAAAATACAAATGTAAAATACAAAAACACATATCCATTGAGACATATCGGAACCCCAAAAAAGAAAAAAGAATTAAACAATACTATTATTTCTAAAATACAAAAATAATTTACTTTATCGATTTCAGAATATCGTAAAATAAAGAAAGCATTGTAAAACAAAAACGGATCAAAGAATCTAAAAATTTATTTTCAATTCAGAATCTTTATTAAAATCAAAAAAAAATGAGTCTTGGTTTGAAAAAAAGGACCGCGCCGTTCTCAAGATATAAACGATACGAAAATTTAAAAAAAAACATAACCCTAAGTAACTCGGAATGTAAAGATCGTTATAATCTAGGCTTCAAGTGATAGTAAAATGTTTCAGAAGGAATAATTACGTTTTACTCAAGTTATCCTTCGCCAAAAAGACGATCTTTTTTACAAAATTATTTTTTTCTTGATAAAGAAAAAGAATAAAATCTTGAAAGTTTCAGAAAATATTTTTATCCATATCCCTAATTACCTCAAATTTTTTGAAAAATAGTCTATAATATATTTCTCAGAGATCACAGATTATACAAATCGCAACGTTTTCGTGTATAACAGAAAAAAGAAAGTAGTTTATTTAAAATTTCGGTTCGGAAAAGATAGGTAATTTTATGCTCTTTCAAATACATTTAAATTGAATTCGGAAAAGATAGGTAATTTTATGCTCTTTCAAATACATTTAAAATGAATGGATAATATTATTTCATACATGCCAAAAAACTCGAAAAACTAATACTCAAAAATCAAAAAATCAAAAAATTGTTTAAAAGAAAAAACAAGCCAATGAATTTTCTTTTTTTTATTTCAAAAATACTTTTATTTCAGCCCCTTCCTCTAAATAAAAACAAAAAAGAATGAACCCTGAAACATTAATTTTCAACACACACACACACACACACACGTGCACACATACACACACACACACACACACGCATGCATACACGCACGCTCGGATGCAAGTACTTTATTGAACGACGAACCACCGTTCTATAAGAACTTCAGATTCAACCCGTTCGACTTGGCGAGCTAATTACGCCATCTTCATCTTCATCTATATCATTCATCTGGCCCTGTCATAACCCAGACTGGGGTCAGGTTAGGTAACGCGTGAACCGAGAGCGGTTTATTTAAATACATTAGATATAAATAAATGAATAAAAATATAATAAACGCGGATTGAAATAAGGATATTTTAATTGAGATTGGGCTTGAAACCGGTTACGGACGCATTAAAAGTGTTTGAAACGAGAAATAACAAGCAAAATGAAATAAATGAATATCGCGAGAAAACGTGTGTCCTTTAGCACGCCTAGACTCTGACTGACTTTACTCATGGTCTATAAATTTATTGTAGCCCTGTTGAGCCCCTCTGCTCCTCTAGTCCCTTTTTTGTTTATGCAGTACACAGGTTGCTTTCAGCGACATGTTGTTGTCGTGCAAGTGACACGCTTTTCTTCCCGGAAAAACAATTGAATTCGGACTCTCCAATATCGCGTAGAACAGAGGTTCTTTGTTTTATAATGAGCGTGTTTTCTTTGCCTTTCAGACAATGTTTGTAAAAGTAAATATTTTGTGTCAGAGTCTGTTCGAGAATCGAATCATTATATATTTTCATGTATACTGCATTTCAATTATTATGATATTATTTGAATATTTTCGCGCATAAAAATGGCGAATAACACCTGAGTATTATTATGTTACAGCCCCACTTGGGTCATAACAACACATGACAACTGCGTAGCGTATGCCGCTGCCTAGCTGAGTGCGCGTCTTGCGCGCATCTGCTCTGCTGAAAAAAAAACAATGCTTGATGCGGCTTTTCGCGTCCTATTAACAAATTTTTTTTTTATTAAAAAATGTGTTTGAAACCGAATTCCGCCACAGCGATTGGTTTAGTCCCTAAGTGGCTACATGTTCTTGTGCGAATTTCTGCGCAATTAAACTTTAAGATTGTACGTAAAACTCTTCACCAATTTTATGTGTTAAATGTAAAAATTCTTTTCACATTAGATTTTAAAATTTTAAAATTTTTAATTTTCTAATTTTCTAATTTTCTAAACCTAGTCGGTGGCTGTCTGCCTGCCGCTCGGCTGCGTAGCGTCGCGGGAAGGAGGGAGCAGCGCCGCACAGTGGGCTAAAACAAGATTTTTTGTGCCAAAATAAAATAACTCCACACAGGAACCACCAATTAGGATGATTTTTTTTGTACTTACAGCTAAGTAAATGTAGTTTAGTGGAAAAATAGAGAAAATTCTTAAATCAACTTTTATAACCTCCAAATTCTACAAGAAACAGAACTTTTTTTTAAATTTTGTTAAATACCGTATCTAAATTATGGGACATTGATTTTTGTAGGTAAAAATGTTGACTTTAGAGTTGGTATACATATAATATGTCACCCTAGACCTGGGAGCCCTAATCTATCTACCCTAAGTTGGATACTTCTCCGCAACGATAGGTTATTACGATAATTTGTAATTCACTATGACTTTTTAAGATAATTATGACTAGAACAGCGATATGTATCATTAAAAGTTTTTATTACCATAACCTAAAACTTTTAACCTATTAGCTTACCATTTCAAGTTAAATAATAATTTTTAAAATCTCATGTTTGAACATAAAATGATATCTTCTGATCCATGACTATAAATAACAATGATTTCGATCTGCGATTCTTATTATGATAATAGTTTAATGAAAACCATAACCTGCACTCTACGATCTACAGGCTTACGAAATAGGGAGTCTAACAAGTTGTTTAAGATCTAACATTGCATTCTTACATAATATTTCACGCTGAATCCAAATCTGGTAGTAGAATTTCTGAAGCAAGTCTGAATATTAAGATATTCTAACCTCAAAGTGCTTAGGAACCCGTTTTTGGTGATATTAAGTGCGATCTCAGATGGGCAGACTTTTGCATGCACAGAAAAACCTGAAATCAAAGTATTTTATAACCTCTAAACTATTTTACACGAACAATCCAAGCGTACTAAATCCCTTATTTAAATTATTTTACACAAACAGTGCAAGCGTAGTCTGAATACCCGATAACCTAAAAATCTTTTACACTGGCAGGCACAGCATTATTCAAACACTCATAAGAGATTTAGTAAAAATTGTTCAGACATCATTTTTGTTATTTCATTTGTTTCATAACCTCTAATCATAGAAGCTAAGTACCTTATTTTTAACGAAATCTTTTATACAAATTAGCCGAGCTTAAGTCTTTACATCCCATAACCTCTTAACAATTGTAGACACACGAGCTACGCTGAAGCTAAACGCAATATAATCTTCGAAATCTTTTAGACTGAAAGAAAAAGCTTAGATTTAATTACTTCATAGCCTGTGCAATTACTCATACAAAGGGGAGGCAAAACTTGAATAGAGAGTAATCTGTAACCTCAGGAACCTTATAGATAAACATATCAGGTTTAAAAGAAAATACCCAATAACCTCAACCTTCTTTTGTGCAAAAAGGAAAAAGCTTTTGCTCAAGGCCATACAATTTTAAATTATTCATGCAGATAAGCAAATCTTAAATCAAAGTAATCTGGCTATCTTGGGTTGTAGCTAAATAACCCACAGGTTTCGATTTGTTATATTGGTTACACATACAGGCATATCTGAATGCCAAAGAACTTGGTAACTCGAAACTATTATACATCAGGAGACTGAAAAAGTTAACATTAATGTGCACTATATCATCAATTAGTTTTTTTGTCAGACAGCAATCTGAACGCTAAATATCTTAGAAACTCCAAACTGTATACCTTTATATTATCTATATACAAATAATGTGTCTAAGATAGAGCTGCCCGTCATCTTACTGATGAGCCCAGCGGGTAGCTCGGGATGAAACACACACCTTCATTATGCCTTTTGTATTTCATAACATTTAAAATTTTAAATTAAACTTGTTTTATTTTCTCTCATTTCCTGTGGGTTTCGAACACGACTCGTAGACACTTTACCAGACCGGTAAAAAGGTTCAGACAGCTGGCATAATATACAGCTTACCTTTACCCTGAGTCTAAAGTGCTGCGATATAATCCACACTAGTACACTTGACTCGCAGAGATCAATAGATTCACATGAAAATTTATATACAATAAGCAAAATCTATATCCAAGTACATAGAGAAGCCAAATTTAAACGAATTAGAATAAACCTGAAAATTTTTTATGTAGACAGGTCAAGCTTAAAGTTAATTACCCCATAACCTCCAAAGTTACAGAAAAAGTAAAAGCTTAAATCTCAATAACTTATAACCTTAATTTATTTATACATGGACGGATCAAGCTAAGGGAACAATAAACCTTT
The DNA here is from genome assembly GCA_949152435.1 of Gastracanthus pulcherrimus. Classification (NCBI taxonomy): domain Eukaryota; kingdom Metazoa; phylum Arthropoda; class Insecta; order Hymenoptera; family Pteromalidae; genus Gastracanthus; species Gastracanthus pulcherrimus. The sequence goes on from OX424576.1 coordinate 127,238,569, forward strand.
GACGTTGATAAACCTTAGTATCTGCAGTTTTATGAATAACTATATTGTAAATTTAAATTGACTTTTTAGACCCAAGAAAATTCAGATTATTTAGGAAAGTTAGGAATTTTTTTGAAAATGCTGATATATTTTTCTTTATGATACTAGTGATCTGTAAGAATACATTTTTAATGATGATCAACCTGTTGAAAAGAACTACGAGGTAAAACTATGCAGTTTATTATGTTGTTTATCACGTAGTTTCTCTATCAACGACTTGGTTTAGTCATGGTTACCATGTAATAGAACCACATAGTAACCACGCAGTTCTTTGATAAAAAAGATTAAAAATTGCATTAAATAACACTATTTCTATTATTTATGACCATTTATGGAAGTACTATGCGGATAATGAGACCAAAAATAAATTATTTGAATTTTTAAAAATAAAATAACAGAATAAACCTAGCCATATGACCTAATTTCGGTGTTATATCAGCATAGTACTTTCATTAATGGTCATAAAAAAATAGTGCTATTTAATGCATTTGTTTACTTTTTCTTTATCAAAAGCTGACGTGGTAACTACATCTGAACAACGTGGTGGGCAGAGAATATACGCGATTTACCACGTGGTTTTACTACATAGTACGCCACATGATTTTACCACGTGATTCTTTTCAACAGGGTATAACCTAAAACCTCTTAAGCCATTATAATACGCTATAACCTCGAATTATTTATTCACAGACAGATAAAGGTTAACTTTAAGTACTCCATAACCTTTTCAAGCCTTGTATAGACAACTTTAATATAAATACCCTATTATACATTATTCATACAGATTTTCAGCTCAAATCAAAATACCCTGTAAGCTCCAAATTCTTTGATACTAATACCCGGAGTTGTAAGTTAAATACCATATGAATCTGTTAAACTGAAAGGCCTACCATCAATCATATAAGCAATATTTCTTATTCTTCTAACTTTTCTACACAGACACGAAATCTAAATAAACTTATAACCTTATTTTTTTACATAGAAATACTAAGTTTAAAGCTAAATACCCTATAATCTTAAACTTTTTTTCATGAAAGATAAAACAAATCAAAGTATTTGATAACCCTGGAATTTTCTATGTGGACAAGCTGGGCTTAGAGCTAAATTATTGATAGCCAAGCATACCGGAGAACTAAGAATCTGAATGAATCATAACCTATTAAGTCTTTTAGCTAAACAGGAAAATACGTACTATCCTTAATACCCCATAACTTCCAAAACCTATTACACTGATAGGTTATCGATAATATACAAACTCTTGATATTTAAAACTTTTTTAAATAGACAGGACAAATTTGAATTTCAATACAAAGCAACCTCTAAACAATATTAAGCAAATAGGCCAAGTTTAAATATTTAAACTGTATAACCTCTTAACTATTCTACACGGACGGACATCGCTAAAGCTTAAATGCCTTTTAAACACATCAATCACATAGATAATGTCTGATAACATCTAAGTTCTCCTATACAGAAAGGCCTATAACTCTTATATATGAATACTCGATTGGATCATTTACCACAGGTAGGTAAATTAAAATCTTTATACTTGATAATTTTAAAACTTATGTATGCTGAATGGCCAAGAATTTTAAATCTTATTCTGAATTTACCATATTAAATTCTTATCAATAGAATACTAGACATACTTAGAGTAAAAAAATGTAAATGAATTTATATTTGACAAAAATTATTGTGATTGGATAAATTTATCCATCACAATTTTTATAAAAGACCACTGATATTGTGATAACATGAAATATCATATATCATTCGGATAAAGCTACATTTTGGAGTAAATGCTAACATTTATTTTCACTGTGTATGATTATTTTTATCAGTGTGTATCTTGAAAATATTTATCGTATACTTTTTATTAAAATATTTATATAGTTCCACTAATTATTAATGGTGCCTAACACATATCCAATTTAGTTAGATTCACTTCCGTCAGTATCACTGTCTTCAATTTCGATGATTTCATCTCCACTATTTTCATTTTCTTTGTCTTCAGCTTCACTCTTTTCAGTTTCTATGTTTTCAACATTTACTCTGTATAGAGTGTAATATTACAAATTTGCATTGAAATCAAAGTTACCTCGTATTTGAATGTGTCTATGTAACTATGTTGTAATTTATTTGACTTTTTGAATTTAACTTAAATTTCATTCTTTCAAAAAGTTTTATTCCATTCATATTTCTAATTATTATTAGTAAATGTACCTAATTTTTGGCATAATAAATGACAGAATTTAAATTTTGACTTGATAACTGAAATAGCTCTATTTTACTCACTATATTAATCGATTTACTTTAATATTATAAACAAGTGTATTCCTTTCTTGTAGGATTAACGTTTTAGTACTTGTTACACAGGACCACAATATTTTTTTTTTTAATTTACTCGGACTTTCGTGGGTGTACTATATACTTTTTGAGCTGCTGAACACGAATATTTCTTCATAATTGCTCCAGCACAGCAGGATTCCGAGTTAATTTGAAAAAATGACCTTTATCGGAGTCTTAATCATAACCTAAGCTCCTTAAGGCCTAAACCCCACACACACAATGCACTGGACAACGTGTAAACCCAAAACCTGAATCCCTGAAGCCTCAAACCCTCAGAGCCTTAACTCCCAAGTCCTTAACCCCTAAGCCCTTAACCCCCGAGCCCTAAAACCCTCAACGCTTAAAACCCTTACCCTAAACTCCAAAGCCTTAATATCAAAACCCTTCCAAAGTCTCAATCCCTCAACCGCGAAACCCTAAACCTCTAAGCCTAAGTCCTCAAACCCTCAAAGCTTTAAATCACAAGACCTTAAACCCCAAATATGTAATCCCCAAATCCTGAAACTCCCTAATCTATAAACCCGAAGCTCTTAAAATCCAAAGCCTAAAACCGCTAAGCTCTTAACCCCCGAGACCTTAATGCTCAAGACCTTAAACTCGCAAGCCTTAATACCTAAACATTGGAACTTCCAAAGTCTCAAACCCTAAACCCTTAAGCCCCAAGCCCTTAACCTCTAAGTTTTTAAACCCCAAATCTTCAAACCCTGAAAGCCTTACATCACAAGTCTTTAAACCCTCGAAGCCTTGATCCACAAGTCCTTAAACCCCAAAACTGTAATCCTCAAAGCCTTAAATCCCAAACCCAGAAACTCCCAATTTCTTAAACAACAAACCTTTAAATCCCTTAAACCCTTAATCCCGTAACCCCCAATCTTAAAATCAAAGCCTTAAAATACAAGTCCTTAAACCCTCCAAGCCTTAAGCCACACGTCCTTGAACCCCAAAGCCGTAATCTTCAAAGCCTTAAACCCCACGCTCTTAAAACCCAAAGCCGTAATCTTCAAAGCCTTAAACCCCACGCTCTTAAAACCCAAAGCCGTAATCTTCAAAGCCTGAAACTCCCAAATACTTAACCCCATGCCTTTAAACCCTTAATCACTTAACCCCCAAACCTTAAACCCTCAAAGCCTTAAAGCCTATAACCTCAAACATCAAAGCCACAATCTCCAAACACTGAAACTTCCAAAGCCTTCAACCCAAAGTCTTGGGGTTTAAGGACTTGTAGTTTAAGGCTTTGCGGGTTTAACGGCATGGGGTTTAAGGCTTTGAAAGATAAGCGTTTGGGGATTAAAGCTTTGGGATTTAAGGACTCGTGGTTTGAGGCTTTGAGGGTTGAAGGGCTCGAGGGTTAAGGGGTTAGAGTTTGAAGGTTAAGATGATTCAGGGTTTGGGGATAAAGGCTTTGATGCTTACGGTCTTCGGCTTTACGGCTCTGAGGGTTTAAGGACTTTAGGGTTAAGGAATTAGGGGTTTAAGGACTTGGAGGTTAAGGGATTAGGGGTTTAAGGCTTTGGGGTTTAAGGGCTTGGGATTTAAGGCTTTGAAAGTTTTAGGGTTTGGGAATAACGGCTTTGGGGTTTAAGGACTCGTGGTTTGAGGCTTTGAGGATTCTAGAGCTCGGAGGTTGAGGGTTTAGGGGTACTTCTTGGGAGGCTTTGAGGGTTTGAGATTTCAGAGATTCAGGATTTAGGGTTTAAAGACTGTCTAGTGCATTGAACTTTAGGAACTTAGACTGTGATTAAATTTCCGGTAAAGGTCATTTTTTCAAATTTACTCGGAATCCCGACGTGTTGGAGAAATTCTGCAGATATATTCGTATTCGACGGCTCAAAAAGCGTATAGTACACCCGTGGAAGTCCGGGTGGACTTCAAAAAAAATGTTTTGGTCCTGTGATTATTATTCAGTTTCGAATAAAGCTACGTTTATTTTATATTTACTTAATGAGATTTTACTTACACTTCTTTTATGTACTTTAACATATCTAAAGTAATCTTGTTTTTCTTCAGTTTCCGCAATCGATCGCTAATTTTAATCGAGGAAATTTTTGGGTCTCTCATATACAAAGCTCGGTTATACACATCTAAAATATGGTTTTTTCTGCAGTTTTGTCTAGCATGAAGGATCCATGCAGGATCATATTTCTTCTGTAGTATTTATGGGCTGATTCGAGGGCATCTTCCGCATAATAAGCAATAGGTAACGGAAAGCGAGTTGCTATCTCACAGCCATGCCTAAGAAATTTATGAATCGTTGGATTCATACGAGCTCACGGATACAATTCATAATGCATGGCATACGTTTCCCAACAAAGCTTCTCTGTATCTTTTAACTTCAGTTCTTTTTTGCACTTATATAATTGCAATAATAAAGCAATATTGGCTATAAATAGTTCATTAAATCCTAAAGATTGTGCAAATTTTTGTGGATCGCTAAAACATTTTCTAGCTAAATTTCCAGTATTTGAGGTACCGTGACCTTGTAAAACTTGGTCTATTTTTACTCCACAATTAGTAAAAAGGGTTTCTTGTACAGCAGTTTTTCGTTCATTGTATTTTTCTGAAAATGTAATTATAATTTGACATGTAGTATTAAATACTAAACATTTTTTTCACATCCGAAAGAGTAATAGATTACATAGAAATTTTTATCAACTATTGACTTGAGACGCGCTTCGCACGTTTTTGTCATATTACCTCAATTTATACTTTTGTAGGATGGGAATGTGGGAATTATGCAATAACAGTAACGATAGCGGTCATTTTAGTAGTTCTGAATTTCATCGACGTCTTCGACAAATATAAGAGTTTGCTAACATAAATTATTATGATAATAATACTTCATTCATATACGAAATATTTTAATTGATTAATTTTTTTGTTATGATCAAATTCAATTTATAAAGTTAGAAAAGGTCGAAAATATCAAACAAATAGCGTATCTCTGACATTCGTTTAATTTAAAGTGTCCTACCGAAAAAATGCATGGTACCATATTGTAACAATTCTATTAGCTTTCTGATTGGCTATTAGTTTTCGATCGTGATCTCTATGTATGTATGAATTTCTAACCTTAGAAATTAAACTTTCTGAATTATGGAATATTTTATTCTGGCACATATGAATTCCTATCAACTTCAAAAAATATAAATTGTGAATAAATGACAATGAAAACGAGCAGTGCGCATTCGAAGTCGCTAGTGAACTAAATTACCTTTTCGTGGCTCAGTAATGTCCCACTCTTCGGTTGTTAATTTATACGACAAATGTAACAAATGTTCGAATGATTTTATTTCAACATGCAATAATCCTAATCCATACTGTAAATTTTCCTCTATAGGAGTGAATGGATCTTGCAATTTAAACATGTGCGCGGTTCGTAAACATATAGGGCATCTGCAAATCGCTCTATTCCCCGTGATCGTATTTACACATTTTCCATCAAACATGGTTTTTGAAACTACAAACTTTACGGTCACTCTTTTATTGTTTGACATCTGAAACTTGTGGGTAGTAAGCGAATTTATCTCACTAATTAAACGTTGAAATTCACGAATAGTTGCCAGCTTATCTTCTTTCTCGAGAGCAATTCGCAACGGCCGACACAACTGAACACTTTGTGGTGTAAGATTAATCCAGCTATATCCTTCAGCACTTGATATAAAAATATAGTAATTTTTTAATATTTTACTATACTATATGTACAATATATAAGGTTAAAATATTTTTTGATTCAGTATGGGTAAAGTTGCTTTTTACGCATTTTACAAATTTTAAAAGTTGCAATTTTTGGCTCCTTAAATCGAAAAATATCGTTTGCTAAATATACACTCGACATAAGGTAATTCTGGTGGAACGTTTTTGAAATCGTGTTTTTTAATTGGTAAAATTTTTGGAATCAGCCAATCTAATTGGAGCATTTCAAAAACGTTCCATCAGAATCACCTTTCGAAAAGTGTACTATTAAATTCCATCACGCTTAAGGGGGCACACCACCTTTAAAATGTGAAACAAAAAAATTGATTAGGAATTTTTATTTTGATATTTATTTTAATAAGGGTTTATTTTCCTGAAAGTATACATAAAAACCTACCAATTTGTATATTTTTTACTTTCCTTGGACCTTCTATGCCTCCATGGCAAACCAGACTGTTTTCGAAGACTTTACGCACTGTCCGTAAGATTCCAAGTCTACGCATGGATGGATTAGGCTAAAAATTTATGGAGATACTCATTATAGTAGTATTTTTAGTATGAACGTAGGGATTTTGATTTGAGCGAGTAAAAGTATTTTTTTATATAAACATTGTCAATATAACACTTATTTTTTAATAATTTTATCACTTTTATAGATGTAAAAAAAATTCTACTCGTTCAAATTAAAATCCCTACGTTCATACTAAAAGTACTACTATAATGAGTATCTCCATAAATTTTTAGCCCAATCCATCCATGCGTAGACTTGGAATCTTACGGACAGTGCTTAAAGTCTTCAAAAACAGTCTGGTTTGCCATGGAGGCATAGAAGGTCCAACGAAGATAAAAAATATACAAATTGGTAGGTTTTTATGTATACTTTCAAGAAAATAAACCCTTATTAAAATAAATATCAAAATAAAAATTCCTAATCAATTTTTTTGTTTCACATTTTAAAGGTGGTGTGCCCCCTTAACACTTTGTTAAATATTTATATGCAGGCTTGCCCATGTATAAGGCCCTGTATTTTATAGAGTTATAATAAATTTAACAATCCTGAAATTAGTTTATATAGAAATATACAGGTACTCTTCCTTTCTCAAATAGATGCATCATGATTATCCGTACTAAAAGCAAAAATAAGTCACCTGATGTTGAGGCTGCGCGAGACTCGAGAATATTTTTGGTCTTATCTTAGCGTTGTCTTAAAATTCAAGATAAGTCCAAGACGATACTGAGAAAAAAATTCAAAACAATACTAAGACCAAAAGTGTCGAGACGCTTAATTTGGTCAAGAGACTGAGAAAGTAAAAATAAATGTTTACTGGTTTCTTCAACATCCACAAACATAGTAAAGGAATTAACACCCGCAATTTTCTTACCTTATACACAGGTATGCCTCTGAGCTTTAAATTCTTATACGCATAGTTTTTATACAAGTAGGTCAAATCAAGGCAGGTTTCAAAACTTAAATCTGATTTACAGATTACAGAAACAAAAATTGGAAACTGCATTTTACTTTTGCAGTTTAAAAATGAATGTTACCTTAACTAAATCAATAAGATACTTGTTACAAACAAAGATTGCTGAGCATCCGGGCTGTCATTGTCAGGATTTTCACACCTTTGGTGTGAATTCATGTGTCCAGACGAGCTATCAAAGCCTGACGTTAACAAAAATGTGACATCATTTAAGGCTTCTTGGCTCCAATCAATAGCTATAGCATCACATAAACCTTTCTGTGGTTTTATTGAGCATGATTTGTAGAGGTAGTTTAATTTCCACTTCTGTTGCATAAACCGGTGTAGGTATACATTCAATCATTTCTTTTCTGATTAGAAAAACAATATTAGTTTATTTTACACGTTAAATACTGGTTTGAATAAGAATGCGTTGTTGTTACGCAAACTAACACAAGAAGACCTCTATTACCTTATTGGTCTTAAATTTTAAACAATCTTTCACGTGACGTTTGCTAACAAATTTAAAGTAACTTTAAAATTTAAAGTAGATTTTTTACACATATAGCTTTACTTTTAAAAAGAGAAATCTTAATTGAGAAAATTATTGAATCTTGCGCTCTCATATATAGAGTAATTAAGAAATAACGTTTAAAGCAACTGGCTATCATCAGATTAATTGAGATAAAATTATTTATAAGAGTTTAAATAACTAAATTTACAATATAATTGAAACTTTATTATACTCGAATATTAAAATATTTCAATTTTTTCTTTTACATTTTTTACCATTACAAAGCTCTGTGTAAGAAAAAAATTAAATAAATGAAATATAATAATCTGAAGAAAAGTTATTACCGAATTAGCTCATAACGTGGATATATCTTGGATTTCATTGAACGACTATCAGTTACTAAAGCCTTATACCGATTCTTGCTGTAGTCGTTTTCAAATAGAAAGCTAAGGCTGATTCGTTGGAGTGCCCTGATGGAAAATGTCATCAGAATTTATCAACTATTTCAAAGTAGATTAAGAAGATTCTATAATTACATCTATATGCTAGTCAACATGAGCGCACTTATATTTTGATTTATTGAAATATGTATAATTCATTAATGAAGTAGTATGGATGAACTCACAGTAAATATATTACACTATAAATTACAAATCTTTAAGTAGCTATTTTAGTTTATCTAATGATTAATAAAAAGTCTCCAGCAAAGGATAATTTGGTTCATTTTTTATTGAGGTTAAATATACGACTTTTTCGTTTTTAATGAATTGATAATTTGAATTTATTTTACCAAGGTCCTTTTTACTAGAGGACTTACTTAGTTCATCATCGGTTAGGGTTTGATCTTTAGCAATATTATCGTTTTCTTCAATATCTTCTCTCTTTGATTAACATCATGATTAGTGAATTCAGCAACTTCATGAGCTCTTCTATAAATTGTGCGTCTACATTCTAGTAACGAAGCGTTAAAAGTTTCTTTCGATAATATAGATATATTAAATTGCAAGAAAATTGCAATTATTGGTTTCATTTATAATGATTTTTTTTACCGGGGTTAGAATCCGTTGGCACTATTCATTTCCTTCCTCCGTCAAAACTGTTACGAGTTATTTTTTTCGGCCGACCCCTTTGAGCATTTTCATCTTTTCACTTTTCTGTTGTTTGATTTGAACATACTATAGTTAAATACTTATTCTTATTTTAAATTATAAATTATTAACTGTATAAGGTGAAAGTGAAGGGGAGGGGAGATGCCACTTAAGGGAAAATTCATTTTGAATAGTATACAATGTATACTGAAGTTAACCAAACTTTGCTTTTATACAGACCGGGTATTGCTACAATATCAAACAACAATAATTAAAAAACACTATTTTACTTACAAAAACATTAGTTTTCTACACGTATGGTATATTATCCGATTATCTAAACCCTATTTGTAAGATTCCACTCGCGCTATAAAGTAAGTTACCAGTTTAGAGAAATAGATGATAATAAAATTTTTTTAAATACGCGTTAGATAATGATATTATTTAAAGTATATCTAATTTTGTTTATAAACAACATAAACATAGTTGCCGAGATAATTTTCGTGGATCTATGTATTTCAGGTATAAAAAACAAATATAAGAGAAACATGTTTTATGGAAATATATAAAGAATAAAAAAAGTTATCTTCTTAATTAAATAACAAATTTTTTTTTTGGCTCCTGCATTTACACCGCACTCTGCTGCCTCCTGCGTCTGTGAGCCGGTCTGTTGTGGTACCTGCACAGTGGAACATACTAACTACAGCTGTGATAATAAATCACAGCTTCCACTGGTCCATCGGCACGGCTTTCAACATCCAAGCAACAACACCCGGCCAGGTGTTTTTTGAGGTTAAGTGAGGTGAACACGGCAGAGTGGCGGGAGCCAGGCACGAAGCATAATCCAGAGGTACCACTTCATTCTGGACACACAGCACGCAGCGCCATACTATCAAGGCGCCATCTGCCGACTCGAACTGCAACTACGTGACTACCGAGGCGACACCTGCTGCATCCTAGACACACCATCATTACCTTCCACGACTCATCTTTGTCGCCACTAACACCATGGCCGACAACTGCGCCATCTGCGGGGAGGTTCCTAGGAGCAGCAACTCGCTACGTAAGTGCTACATATGCAATATTACATACCATCCGGCGTGCAAGCCTCTTGCAGTGCTTACCCGCGCACAAAGAAATGCACTGCAGCTACAAACTAAAGCGGTAGCGTGCCAGGCATGCATCGACTCGAAGAGGTCGATGTTCGAGTCGGCAGTTGCGCGCGCGACGAACGCCAGCAACAATATGAGTGGGAAAGAGAAGGAGCTAGCCGCGTCCACTATAAAAGGCCTGCAACAGCTGCTCGCACCAATCAGGCGTACAAGGCCGCGCCCACCAACTCCTCACTCTCTCCGTTGCAGGGGCTAGGCCCCGCCCCCACCAGCAGCCTACTCCGGTTGGCCTCAAAGTCTCCTGTGACGTCACTAGGCCCGCCCATTTCCAGCACGGGAGCAGAGCACAGCGGGGAATCCCCGAGTGACGTCATGGCCAAGAGTGCGGACCGAGCTAATAATACTTCGCAGTCCTCCTTCTCCAAAAATAACAGCAGTATTAATGACATAAATGCGTCCGTCATCCGTATGCTAGATAGCACCACGTTAAAAAAGGGAACAACGGTCTCCTGCCTAGTGGAGTACGCGAATTCTACTTCAAGAAACATTGACAATGCACTTGCTAGACATTGCACCTCTATTGAAGGCAGATTGGAGGCAATTGTAAATAGGCTAAATACGTTACCAGCAGTACATACTTTGGCACTTTCAATTGACTCTAAGCTGCAAAAAATTGAGGAAAAACTGTCGAAACAACACTCCCAGCTGGAGGAGATGAAAAAGGAGAAGCAAGTGCTTTGTCAAGAAATAGATGACCTAAAAATTAAAAATAAAAAATTACATGATAATAACGTAGAAACGAACACTTTGTTGACCAATACAGAGGTAAATTATAGCATGTTAATTGAAAAAATCGATAATCTAGAGCAGACAAATCTTGAGTCACAGAGTAAAATTGATAATCTTATATTAAACACTTTTGAAAACGATTTCCTAAATTTAACAAATAAAATCAATAGAGTTGAACGTGACAACAAGGAAATAATAACAAAAATAGAAAAAATAATAACAAAAGAAGATTTTACCTCTGTATATACGAGTACTACTACTATTGAGAAAATTGAAAGAAATGTTGAGAACATCCAAAAAGATAACCAACTCATACTAAATAAAATTGAATTCCAAAAAATCGCAGTACTCCCCAGTACACAAAACAATACCGTTTCTCTTATAAGTACAAAAAAATGTAATAATGTTAATAATGCGTCTGCTACGAATAGTACCTTACTCGACAATTATAGTGATATAAGCGAAACAATTGACAATTGTGAAAGCAATAATGACGGGTTTATCCAAATTGTAAACAGTAGAAATAAAATGTCTAGGCGTTTGAATAAGTACAATAACGACAATGCTGATGCTTCAGCATCACCTGCACGAAGCACGCGGGTGCAAACGATTGATGGGGGACAATGCACAGTAAAAACATTAAAAGCGGTAATACGGAGCTCATTATTTCAAACATTTTCGACGGTGATGCCTCTAAGCGTGTTGACGTCGCACACGCGATACTGTGCCGTGTCCTTCCATCAACACGAAAAATTGATATAATAGGCACACGCCTGCTTCGGTCAGAAGAATCGACAGCTGCGGCATTAGCAGAAATAAATAGCGAACGTAGAAGGTCACCATGGGTTGTTACCCTTTCCAGCAGTGCGTTAGGCGAGAAAATAATGCGAGCCAAAAAGCTTATCACTGGCTTTCATGCTAGAGATATCGACATTGCAGCTCTTGACCAGGACACAAGGGATGGGATTATAAATGGGAAAATTTTTATAAATGAATTGTTAACAAAAGAATGTTTTATTAAATATAGAAGTCTCAAGGCCCTTGCGATGAGACTTAATTTTAAATATGTTTGGCATAGAGGGAGCCGTTTCCTGGTGAAGAGGCGCGATGGCGATGTCTCTCATGAATTTTCATCTGCGGCTGATTTACAGACAATAGTGGCATCATATGCCATTAATCAACCATCTCAAACTGTAAATACTGTAAAAAAAACTGTTGATAATGAAATCGTAATTGATAAAAATGTAATTCCGTCAACTGCTGCAAAAAATTGACTATCCGCAGACACTGCTGGGGGGGTTCACTGTAAGGGACTGAAGGCAGGTTTTGTCAATGTTACCTCACTGAAGGGGCACATTGGCATGATTAAACAACACCTTTCAGCTCGTCCTGCCTACCATCTCTTTGGGGTTGCTGAGTCGCACCTTGACCCTGATGTTGGGAGTGATCTCATTCGGTTCGATGACTACTCACTACTTAGACTTGATCGCAACAAACTAGGGGGCGGGCTAGTCCTGTACATTCATAACACTTTCAAGGCCAATTTACTATGCAGCTCTCCAACAACACAGGAGGGCAGGCCATTTATACCTGAATATTTAATGTGCAGTGTTCAGCAGGGCAGCCTTCCCCCCGTCTTTGTTGCTTTAATATACAGACCACCACACGTACCGTTTTTACAGGGCTCTGACTTAATAGACAAACTGACGATACATACTCAAGACTTTAGTCACAAAATTATTATGGGAGATCTGAATGCGAACCTACTCGGAACGTCAGCCGATGCGAAAATTGTTAGACGGTTGAATGATGATCTTAACCTTCAAATAATTGATCATGGTGCGACTCATCATCTCACGGATTCTCACACGTGGATTGATGTGATCTTGACAGATAATAATGACGTTGTACTGAGCAGGGACAATCGGCCGGCGCCTTTTCCCAGTCATCATAACATCATAGAGGTCGAGATTGGGGTCGAAACTGCTGCATCCCTTGTGGTTGAATCTTTCAGCTACAGGGATTTTAAATCGATCCAGCAAGACGACCTCCTGTCTCACCTAGCTGACTGTGATTGGTCGCGGATCGATGGTCCCGCGGCGGGTGTTGACAGTCAATTAGAGTGCCTCAGTGTCAACCTCATGGCTGTGATAGATAAAATTGCACCGTTAAAAGAATTCATGCCGAAAAAGAAAACAAATCCACCATGGGTTGATGCTGAACTAATACATCTTTACAAAAAACGTGACTCCGTACGAAGACGCTATGCGCGAACCAATGACGACAGACTGTGGCGGGAGTATCAGGGCCTTGCAGCTGAAGCTGAATTACGAACGAAGGAAACAAGGGAAAGATTTTTACAAAATAAAATTTCTGAAGCGATTGATAATAAGAAAGATATCTGGAAAGAGCTCAAGGCTCTGGGCCTTCTGCCAAAGACAAGAGAGGAGCTTCATGGTTTCTCACCGGAAGAGCTCAATGCCCACTTTGCAGGGGTGTCGATCTCCCAAAATGAGGGTGATGAAGAACTTGACAACGTCCTGACCACTGCCAGTGATGACGGTTTTGTTTTCCGAGAAGTCAGCTTCTCGGACGTGGTTCTGGCTGTTGCCCACTTCTCATCACAAGCCAGAGGGGAAGACGGCATTCCCCAAAGTATAGTGGCTAAGGCTCTTCCGTTTGTGGGAGATCATATTGTTAAGATCTTTAACTCCTCTCTGTACAGTGGCATTTTTCCGGGAACTTGGAAGGGAGCTCAGTTGGTGCCTTTGAAGAAGAAGCCTGTCCCATCTACGGTGTCAGATTTCCGACCAATTGCCCTACTGAGTTTCCTTTCTAAGGTCCTTGAAAAAATCGTACACGACCAAATAACTGACTTCTTACGAGAAAATAATACTTTGGACCCGATGCAGACTGGTTTTCGACAGAATCACAGTACACAGACAGCACTACTGAAACTGACGGAAGACATAAGATCAGGCATTAACAACAACAAAAAACTATTGACTATTTTGTTAATGTTTGATTTTAGCAAAGCATTCGATACCATCTCACACACTAAACTGCTGCGTAAGCTGATGCGCATGGGATTCTCCAGGAGTGTTCTCCTGTGGCTTAAGTCATATATTATGGGGAGACGACAGAAAGTCGTCACAATCACAAACGGGGATTCAGGTTGGCTAACCGCCAATCTTGGCGTTCCACAGGGCTCAGTCCTGGGACCCCTGCTTTTCAGCCTGTACATAAACGACTTACAAGACGCACTCGACTTAGATGGTGTCGAACACATACTTTACGCTGACGACTTGCAAACCTACACACAAGTGGCCCTGAAGGGTCTTCGTGATGGTATCGGTCGCATGTCGGCTGTAGCACAAGCAGTGTCGAACTGGGCAACGTCAGCTGGCCTGCACCTCAATGTCGGCAAGACAAAGGCGATCATTTTTGGATCTGATCACAACATCAAACAGGTTCAGAACCTTGACTTGCAAGGCATTGAGATACAGACCGGCGTACACGTTCCCTTTGTCGATACAGTCACCAACCTCGGCGTGGTGATGGACGGAGGGTTGACATGGAAGCCGCAACTGAATGCGGTCAGTAGAAAAGTAAATAGGGCTCTGTATAGCTTGAAACTTTTCCGTTCAAGCACCACAGAGATACTGAGGAAGCAGCTGGCATGTGCACTGGTACTACCTCACTTAGACTATTGCTCAGTGGTTCTTCTTGATGTGTCAGGGGAGCTCCAGACACGACTACAACGTCTACAGAATGCATGTGTGAGATACATATGTGGTGTCAGGCGAGATGAGCATATCACCGCCTACAGGAAAAAACTGGACTGGTTAGATCTGAAGGTGAGGAGGGAGTATTTTATGGGGCTGCTGCTTTACAAAGCGGTTGTCATGCGGCAGCCACCGTATCTTACTGCCCTCTTTGAAAAAAACCAGGCCAAGACTTCAAGTAGGGGTGGTATGAAAGAGCTCTCGGTTCCGGGGTCGCGCACCGATAAGGGCCTTTTCTCATTTAGAGTTCAAGGTGCGCACCTCTGGAATTCGCTCCCGAGCGGTGTGTGGTGCCTGCCATCTTTTTGTAAATTTAAAACGGCGTTTAGCAGGCACCTTAAGCAATTACATGGTGAAGAGAATGTACAGAGGTGAGTCGAATATTTATTTAAACTTTTTATTTATTTTTAATTATTTATTTATTTAATTTATTTATTTTGAATTATTTATTTATTTAATTTATTTATTTTGAATTATTTATTTATTTAATTTATTTATTTTGAATTATTTATTTATTTAATTTATTTATTTTGAATTATTTATTTATTTAATTTATTTATTTTGAATTATTTATTTATTTAATTTATTTATTTTGAATTATTTATTTATTTAATTTATTTATTTTGAATTATTTATTTATTTAATTTATTTATTTTGAATTATTTATTTATTTAATTTATTTATTTTGAATTATTTATTTATTTAATTTATTTATTTTGAATTATTTATTTATTTAATTTATTTATTTTGAATTATTTATTTATTTAATTTATTTATTTATTTAAATTTATTTATTTATTTATTTAATTTATTTATTTATTTAAATTTATTTATTTATTTATTTAATTTATTTATTTATTTAAATTTATTTATTTATTTATTTAATTTAATTATTTATCTGGTTTATTTATTTATTTAATTTAATTATTTATCTGGTTTATTTATTTATTTAATTTAATTATTTATCTGGTTTATTTATTTATTTAATTTAATTATTTATTAATTTATTTATTTATTAAATATGTTTAGTGTTAGTTAGGTGTGAATGTATTTATTAGCGTGATTGTTAAAGTGTCATGAATGAGTGTGTTTTAAATTTAGACGTGATAGTATACGCAAAAATTTAGCAAAGTATGTGTATGTATTCTTTTATATTTATATGTTATCTCTATTGTATTTATTTTTTATTCTATGTATTTTTTGACGAAGCGTTTTCTGTGATATCTGACTGTGACTAGTTCATTACATTTAATTTTTATAAACTGACGAACTGATAAAGTGAATTATTATTTTAATAAGAAATGCAATATATGAAAGTTAAGATAACAATTATATTAAATCGACTGATATTTTTAATTATAACTACATGTACATGAAATTGTAAGATTTTGTCTTTTGATGAATAAAAAGTATATCTATCTATCTATCTATCTATCTATCTCTCTTGCACTTGTGTGGGAGACAGGCTGTGGTGCCGACGGCGTAAATTCTCTCTCCCTCGCACTCACACAGGGTATGGCGTGTGCTCTCTCTAGCGCACGTGGGGATGGAAGCCGCAACAGTCGATGGCGTAGTCTCGCTTTCTCTCTCTTTCTCTTGCGCTCTCTCTGTCTCTCTCTCTCTCTCTCTCTCTCTCTCACGCTGACACAAAAATCGTGCACTGCACCTAAAATTCTCACTAGCACATCATCACTTTTTTGCGTTTAAAAAGTGAGGTTATCTCAATAAAAACAATATATTTTTAATTAAAAATTATATTGTTCACACTTTTTTTACATTGAAGAAATTACTAGTTTTTCACTTTAAAATTTGAACAAACATCAACCTAATGCGACATATTTAAACACTTTTAGCACTTGCACACTAACTCCAGCTGTACTTCATCGCGTAATTTACGCGTCTGATGCCGTATTGCGTCGTACTCCAAACGCTCTACTCTGGTTGCTTCACTCTGAAACATAAATTAATAAAAATATATTAGTATATGTAAATATTGCATAAAATAATATGTTAAATTATTTTTAAAAAATTGAACTACTTACAGAAACGGGGTTTTTGTCCAGCATCTTTGATAGTTGTCTCCGATTCATAGCTTTTCCATTCTGCGATTGTTTCTGCAAGCAAAAAGGAAATATTTGTTAAGTAAAATAAAAATTAAAAGCATAATTTTTAAATATAATATAATATAGGTATTTTATCCTCGTTTTCTTCGTATTTCCTATTTATTTCGCTGGGCGTAAGTACCCTAAATCGTCTACTTCTGTTCAGCGTAGTTCGTTGCTGTAATAAAAGAAAAAAATATTAATTAGAGCAAAAGAAATAGAATTATTAAATAACATTTATTTGTATACATACCCTATTGAATTATAACATCTCCTGTAGTTCGTGAAGCGAATCCTCCATTCTGCTTACGCCTCTGACTAGTCATAGACTCACACTACGGGATTCTGATGGCTTCAAATTAAAAAATATATATTAAATTATGTTTATTATCCTAAGAATATACTGATTTTCTCAAAATAGAATGTGATGGTGGGGCTTATCGTGAATCCTTACCATTTGTGAAAACATAAGGGTTGGAGGTGTTTCTCATCTTCTTTTTGCGACATCTGATAAAAATTGAAAAACAAAGGACGGAGTATTTTTATATTTTTAAAATAAATAAACCATTTAATATTTACTTTATCCCGTTTTATGTAAGGTTTAAATAATATACATAGAAATAAAAATACAAATATATATTGTTTTGAGAAAAATTATTTACATAGATAACACACGCAGACATAAATCTTAAACTTTATGTAATTTTATAACCAAATGGAAGTGTAGTTAGATCGGAAAAGAAGCGCCGTTTGGTGAGGACGATTTAACATGTCTTTTTCTCGTCAGTCGTCACAACATCGAAAGTCGCGGTTCGCCGAAAACTCGTAAACGATAATTTAATGGAATCTATTTCTCTTTTTATAAGACTAAGCATACTATTAAAATTAATGTATTTACTGTTGTGGTAATTTAAGCGAATACCCTTAATTTTGCAACATTCGAAAGTCTTATTACTTGAAGAGGTGCCTCAATAACTATAAAACTTTGGTCCGCCAGATAAGAAATGTGTAATGTAAGCGTCGTCACTATACGACGCAAGCTCATTTGTCATTTGTCCTAAAAAATTACCTAACTCGGGCTCGTAGGTATCCGGTGAGTTTTCATTTGTTACGAAGATGACCGAATCTGTGTCTGTGTATAACAATCTCCTATTTAATTTGCTTAGCTATTCGTACAGAACGAGTCGTGCTTGAGCTGTTGTATAAGCAGCTATTGCAACATTAGTATGGCTAGAACCTTTTATGGAATCATCTTTGTGGATCCAATTAATACATATAATATTCTCAGCGATGAGAAGCATACCTGTGATTTCCTTATCTTTATCCATAATAAGGCTTAGCAGCTCTTTTCTGCATTTAACGAATTCTGTTTGCGGTAAATTATCTCGCTGTCCGAATTTACCCCAAAATGAATTCAAACAGAGCCTTACTTCAGTCCTGGATTCTTCTAAGTCCTGGATTTTTATCAATTTTTTCGTAATCGAGTAAAACGCCTTCTTTTTATTTATACTGGTGGATGTACTTGCGTTTTTTTCCTCGTCGGTACATTCTGCAGGCCACCCATCTGCTTGTTGTTTTAGCTGAATAAAACTATTTATGTATTCACCAAAAAGACCGCCATTTCCTTTGGCATCTAGTTGTGTTATTTGATACTGCCAGATTACGTAAATGTTTAATATTTTATAACCCCTACTTAACGCTTTATTGATTTCGTCGGATACCCACGTGCCCTCGAGTGCGCGCATATTTCGATTTTCGTGGGTACACTCGTCGAAATTCTCTGTTTCACAACACGTTCGGCAAAGCGGAAAAAGTAATTTACATCTCCATTTAACGGACCATACGGGGATGTATAAATCCCTTGGAGGCAAGATTTTACATTTCACAAGTCCATTGACTTTATGAAAATTTTCATAATTTTTACCAGTTAATTTTATCCATTCAGATTTTATAAAAATTTCTGGATGTCCGAGGGGAAATTTACCAGTTTTACAGATATATGGATATAAAGAGCATATATCCGTATATCTGATTTTGTCTTCATGCTGTGCAATATATGATGTCACAAAGTTTTCGTCTACCGCAAAAAGCGTCACGTGGATCTAATTTAATTTTGAATAAAAGCGGGTGATCTTTTAAAACATTTAAAATTTGTGGTTGTGAGATTTTCATACGTTCAAACTCGCACTCCCGAATCGTCTCCACTTTATAGCCCAAATCTCGAATTTCCTGTAATTTTTCGAGAGTTTTTTTGTGACACTCATGCATTGGGCGACCGAACGAAGTTTGCGTATCGTAATTTTCCTTGAAACAAGATGGACAACCATGTACGTAACATCCTTGAAATTCGAAGACGGTGCCTTTGAATGTCGCTGATGTCGACTGGTCTTTAGCAGCCTCTAAAAAACCATCGACCTTAAATCCCTCATTCAACACGTAATCTCGAGACCTAGCGGAGTGAATGATTTTTTTTTCCGAGTTCATATTCACGCCATAGCAACCACTCAATTGATTTTCTAGAGTGATTATCGGCTAATCTATATCCCTACGTGGGAATAAGACCGATGGTTTTTTCTTTCAAAAAGTTTTTCCTATATACGCGAGCACGTTGACGCTATTGTTGTCGATTGGGTAAATGGACATATGCTGCCTTTTTCAATAAATATATTTCTAAAAACAGTGCATGCTCGACCCAGTATGTCAACATCCATTTGACAATAGCTGATTAAATCTCTTTTTAAATTAAATGTTGTACCAGCTGCCACGTTTTCGTTGTACCATTTAAAAAACAATTTCCGCTCATCTGTGCTCATATAATTAGGCGCATAGTTTTCCGGAGCGGGTAAAGCACCATTATGATTTTTTGTTTGAAGCGTGTTGTAGAGATGAGGGAAATATCCTTTAGCATTACTCTCCGGTAATCTGAAAGCTTTTGGCAACGCACTGAGTTTCATAATAAAATAATTCAAACTATCGATAAATTTTGTCTTATGAATAGACATAAGAACAATATTTCGACCGTTCATTATAACTTTGGGCAAGACGTTCATGTTACTAGAAAGAATTTATTTTAGTATAAAATGCGCATCGAAAGCTTTCAAATTATGTGCGATACAAATTGTTTGCTTGAAACCGGTGTTTTCTCATATAGTTAATTCGATGAATTGTTTTACAGGTTCCTTATCAAAAATATATTCACGCACGTAACAAAAATCACAACGCTGACCGTTTTCTACATTAATGCAGAAGTCGCAGACTTGTTGGGCAACGCAAAGATTTACAATATGGACATTACGCGAATTATCGCCATCGTACTTTTCATCTTGACGAGTCTCGAAATCATAAAATATAAATCGATTTTCGGGTTTTTTAGTTTTTGTATTATTTTCTACATCGGCAGTCGGTATTTTACTCACAATCGGTTTTATAAAA
The DNA here is from genome assembly GCA_949152435.1 of Gastracanthus pulcherrimus. Taxonomy (NCBI): domain Eukaryota; kingdom Metazoa; phylum Arthropoda; class Insecta; order Hymenoptera; family Pteromalidae; genus Gastracanthus; species Gastracanthus pulcherrimus. Next base: position 127,258,932 of record OX424576.1, read on the forward strand.
CACATTTCATTGTAACCGTGTTTAATACGACAACGATTACAATAAAATGTACCACATTTATGCTGATTATTAGAACATTTTTTGGTAACTTTTTTTTTACAAATTGAGCAATTCTGAACAGCGGTGCACACGCTTCTCTCTTTCGAGTAACTTCCGACTTCTAAATGTTTTTCGTAACAAGTTTGATTCACAAAGTGTCTGTTACACGAATCGCATTTAATTTTAGGATTTACAGGAATATAAGCAGGTTGTGCGTAGCAGCTGGGACAAGTTGCTTTACATTTATGTAAATCTTTCCACTGATAAGATTTGTTGCATACTTCGCAAAAATTTGAAAGCCCTCCAGCTTGCTGCAGTGATTTAATAAACGCAAAATATCCCGGTGTCCCTTCGAAATATAATAAATTTATTTCGCTGATAGTGGAGTCGTCTAAAAGCAATTCGGACTCGCGACCGTCATACAATACTTCGCCCACTCCAGAACCAAAATTTTCATTTTTACGTATAATTATTGCAACTTTACTTTGCGCAAGATAATTTTGAAAAAGGATAATATGTTCTAAGCTACAACCTTCCTGTGGTATATTTTCAATATTTATATTGGCTGCTTTCAAAATATCGAGGGCATATCATTTCTGGGCTCCTCGGCGGCTGTCGCAAGCTAATTTTCAATTTTTTAAATAATTTTCATTATGAGTATCCGATTGATGTAACAGGTAGGCCATGCCAACAGCTAAAGCCCTCGGTAAACAAAAGTTATCGTCATTTTGTATGGTAACGATAGATCTCTTACGTTTTGCAGTGTCTTTAGTTAATGTTTTACTGCCTTTTTTGCCCCCATTATACCTTTAATAATATTAAAATCAATAATTAAATCGTTTTTTTTAATATCAAAATCGCGTGCATTTTGCGAGATTTCGAATATAACATCGAAAAGGTCGGTATACGCAAAATCTTTAACAAACTTTAATTGCATCCAACCCGACCCACGCACGAAATGATCGCTCCAGACATACGCCGCTATATAATCGGTTTGGCTTTCAGCCTTTGTTACAATATAATTATAAATTTGTTTTATACTCTCGTGCAACCATTCGACTGGATCGTTATTCGGCGTTGGTGTGGTTAATTTTATAACTATGTGCTCGCCTCGCATGCCGAAATGACGTGAGTTAGAGGATTCGCGCGCTACTATTACATAATTTCGACGCGTGTCTTCACCGCCGCCTACTTGAACTGGTATTTCATGCTGGCTAACCGCGGTATCGTCGTTGGTCACTTCTTCGAATTCGCTTTCAGAATCGGATTTGTAGAGCTCCTGCAAACATGTTAATGCACTGACGTGCCGAACGCTGTGATTTGACAAAAAAGAAAAAAACGAGAATTTGTAGTTTAATTGAAAGTTATTTAAAAAAGATGTCTATGATTTAAAAAATAAATCACGGTTCCGGCAAACCTCGGAAGCTTTCGCTAAGGCGAGATAACAATTCAATCAATTCATTCGGAACGGCGCGAAAAGTAGAATTTGTAGTTTCAGCGTGCGTTAACCACATATCCTGTAGCCAACGTCGCTCTCGCGCTCGCGGAGCCCATAGAACTGGTAAATGATTCCTAGGCATTACGTCATTGTAGGGAGAGTTTGGATAACCCTCTTCAATTTCAAGGATATCTAGATGAAAATTAAAAAATATGTAACGCATGCATTTTAGAATATGAAAAAAAATTTTTGAAAAATATTATTTTGAATAAAAAAATTTAGAATTTAAATTTATAGAAAGGTTAATTTATGAAAACAAAATTATTGGAAAGATAAAATAGATCATTAAAAATTTTTGAAATTTTAATCTATGAAAGTATAAAATTACGAAAACAAAATTTTATAAACCATATATTTTGAAAAAATAAATTTTGAAATAACAATTTTTTAAGTATAAGGATCATTATTATTTTAATAGAAATTGTCAAGAATTCAATAAAAATAAAGAATTTCAATTTTAATTTTTCAAAATTACATTATTTCCAATTAATTCTTTTTCTAAATAATTTATTTTCATACTTTTATTTTTTCTATGTTTTCCCTTTCGTTAAATCTTAAATTCCAAATTTTCATTTTAGGTATTATTTTATTTCCTAATTTGAATTTTCAAAACTTTAATTTTAATAATTTTACCTTTTCCAATTTTTATTTTTCAAAATTTTTACCCTCACCCGTTTTCAGATGGCATAACTAAAATTTCTTTTTTGATTTTTATAATTTGCATTTTTTCTTAAAGAAAAACACTGGGCGGTTAATGCGTTTGAGTATTACTTCAATAACACATTAAAGAATAGAGAAATGCAAAATCGACTAGATTTTTTAACAACATTCGTTGTGCCAACAAAAAATACATGTTGTTGGTACTGTGCACGTTTTATCTCCTTAAACATAAATTTGATTTTTATCAACTTCTAGAGCACATAACTCTATCAAGTCTAGAATTGTTCCTTTTCAGCTCCAGAATTGAATTATCGCAGACTTCATCAGGCTGTAACTTCGGTCAAGAATTTTATTTTTCAAAATCCCACACTCAATCTATAATTATATGCATTATGAACACAACAAAATCTCAAAAACTCCAATCCGCTCACTTTGATCATTTTTAATCTTTAGAGCCATTTTTTTGAAAACTACATTTTTCGTTTTTAGGCATTTTTAGTTTTCTTTAAATTCGTGTGTGGGTCGGGTTGGATGCAATTAAAGTTTGTTAAAGATTTTGCGTATACCGACCTTTTCGATGTTATATTCGAAATCTCGCAAAATGCACGCGATTTTGATATTAAAAAAAACGATTTAATTATTGATTTTAATATTATTAAAGGTATAATGGGGGCAAAAAAGGCAGTAAAACATTAACTAAAGACACTGCAAAACGTAAGAGATCTATCGTTACCATACAAAATGACGATAACTTTTGTTTACCGAGGGCTTTAGCTGTTGGCATGGCCTACCTGTTACATCAATCGGATACTCATAATGAAAATTATTTAAAAAATTGAAAATTAGCTTGCGACAGCCGCCGAGGAGCCCAGAAATGATATGCCCTCGATATTTTGAAAGCAGCCAATATAAATATTGAAAATATACCACAGGAAGGTTGTAGCTTAGAACATATTATCCTTTTTCAAAATTATCTTGCGCAAAGTAAAGTTGCAATAATTATACGTAAAAATGAAAATTTTGGTTCTGGAGTGGGCGAAGTATTGTATGACGGTCGCGAGTCCGAATTGCTTTTAGACGACTCCACTATCAGCGAAATAAATTTATTATATTTCGAAGGGACACCGGGATATTTTGCGTTTATTAAATCACTGCAGCAAGCTGGAGGGCTTTCAAATTTTTGCGAAGTATGCAACAAATCTTATCAGTGGAAAGATTTACATAAATGTAAAGCAACTTGTCCCAGCTGCTACGCACAACCTGCTTATATTCCTGTAAATCCTAAAATTAAATGCGATTCGTGTAACAGACACTTTGTGAATCAAACTTGTTACGAAAAACATTTAGAAGTCGGAAGTTACTCGAAAGAGAGAAGCGTGTGCACCGCTGTTCAGAATTGCTCAATTTGTAAAAAAAAAGTTACCAAAAAATGTTCTAATAATCAGCATAAATGTGGTACATTTTATTGTAATCGTTGTCGTATTAAACACGGTTACAATGAAATGTGTTTTATAAAACCGATTGTGAGTAAAATACCGACTGCCGATGTAGAAAATAATACAAAAACTAAAAAACCCGAAAATCGATTTATATTTTATGATTTCGAGACTCGTCAAGATGAAAAGTACGATGGCGATAATTCGCGTAATGTCCATATTGTAAATCTTTGCGTTGCCCAACAAGTCTGCGACTTCTGCATTAATGTAGAAAACGGTCAGCGTTGTGATTTTTGTTACGTGCGTGAATATATTTTTGATAAGGAACCTGTAAAACAATTCATCGAATTAACTATATGAGAAAACACCGGTTTCAAGCAAACAATTTGTATCGCACATAATTTGAAAGCTTTCGATGCGCATTTTATACTAAAATAAATTCTTTCTAGTAACATGAACGTCTTGCCCAAAGTTATAATGAACGGTCGAAATATTGTTCTTATGTCTATTCATAAGACAAAATTTATCGATAGTTTGAATTATTTTATTATGAAACTCAGTGCGTTGCCAAAAGCTTTCAGATTACCGGAGAGTAATGCTAAAGGATATTTCCCTCATCTCTACAACACGCTTCAAACAAAAAATCATAATGGTGCTTTACCCGCTCCGGAAAACTATGCGCCTAATTATATGAGCACAGATGAGCGGAAATTGTTTTTTAAATGGTACAACGAAAACGTGGCAGCTGGTACAACATTTAATTTAAAAAGAGATTTAATCAGCTATTGTCAAATGGATGTTGACATACTGGGTCGAGCATGCACTGTTTTTAGAAATATATTTATTGAAAAAGGCAGCATATGTCCATTTACCCAATCGACAACAATAGCGTCAACGTGCTCGCGTATATAGGAAAAACTTTTTGAAAGAAAAAACCATCGGTCTTATTCCCACGTAGGGATATAGATTAGCCGATAATCACTCTAGAAAATCAATTGAGTGGTTGCTATGGCGTGAATATGAACTCGGAAAAAAAAATCATTCACTCCGCTAGGTCTCGAGATTACGTGTTGAATGAGGGATTTAAGGTCGATGGTTTTTTAGAGGCTGCTAAAGACCAGTCGACATCAGCGACATTCAAAGGCACCGTCTTCGAATTTCAAGGATGTTACGTACATGGTTGTCCATCTTGTTTCAAGGAAAATTACGATACGCAAACTTCGTTCGGTCGCCCAATGCATGAGTGTCACAAAAAAACTCTCGAAAAATTACAGGAAATTCGAGATTTGGGCTATAAAGTGGAGACGATTCGGGAGTGCGAGTTTGAACGTATGAAAATCTCACAACCACAAATTTTAAATGTTTTAAAAGATCACCCGCTTTTATTCAAAATTAAATTAGATCCACGTGACGCTTTTTGCGGTAGACGAAAACTTTGTGACATCATATATTGCACAGCATGAAGACAAAATCAGATATACGGATATATGCTCTTTATATCCATATATCTGTAAAACTGGTAAATTTCCCCTCGGACATCCAGAAATTTTTATAAAATCTGAATGGATAAAATTAACTGGTAAAAATTATGAAAATTTTCATAAAGTCAATGGACTTGTGAAATGTAAAATCTTGCCTCCAAGGGATTTATACATCCCCGTATGGTCCGTTAAATGGAGATGTAAATTACTTTTTCCGCTTTGCCGAACGTGTTGTGAAACAGAGAATTTCGACGAGTGTACCCACGAAAATCGAAATATGCGCGCACTCGAGGGCACGTGGGTATCCGACGAAATCAATAAAGCGTTAAGTAGGGGTTATAAAATATTAAACATTTACGTAATCTGGCAGTATCAAATAACACAACTAGATGCCAAAGGAAATGGCGGTCTTTTTGGTGAATACATAAATAGTTTTATTCAGCTAAAACAACAAGCAGATGGGTGGCCTGCAGAATGTACCGACGAGGAAAAAAACGCAAGTACATCCACCAGTATAAATAAAAAGAAGGCGTTTTACTCGATTACGAAAAAATTGATAAAAATCCAGGACTTAGAAGAATCCAGGACTGAAGTAAGGCTCTGTTTGAATTCATTTTGGGGTAAATTCGGACAGCGAGATAATTTACCGCAAACAGAATTCGTTAAATGCAGAAAAGAGCTGCTAAGCCTTATTATGGATAAAGATAAGGAAATCACAGGTATGCTTCTCATCGCTGAGAATATTATATGTATTAATTGGATCCACAAAGATGATTCCATAAAAGGTTCTAGCCATACTAATGTTGCAATAGCTACTTATACAACAGCTCAAGCACGACTCGTTCTGTACGAATAGCTAAGCAAATTAAATAGGAGATTGTTATACACAGACACAGATTCGGTCATCTTCGTAACAAATGAAAACTCACCGGATACCTACGAGCCCGAGTTAGGTAATTTTTTAGGACAAATGACAAATGAGCTTGCATCGTATAGTGACGACGCTTACATTACACATTTCTTATCTGGCGGACCAAAGTTTTATAGTTATTGAGGCACCTCTTCAAGTAATAAGACTTTCGAATGTTGCAAAATTAAGGGTATTCGCTTAAATTACCACAACAGTAAATACATTAATTTTAATAGTATGCTTAGTCTTATAAAAAGAGAAATAGATTCCATTAAATTATCGTTTACGAGTTTTCGGCGAACCGCGACTTTCGATGTTGTGACGACTGACGAGAAAAAGACATGTTAAATCGTCCTCACCAAACGGCGCTTCTTTTCCGATCTAACTACACTTCCATTTGGTTATAAAATTACATAAAGTTTAAGATTTATGTCTGCGTGTGTTATCTATGTAAATAATTTTTCTCAAAACAATATATATTTGTATTTTTATTTCTATGTATATTATTTAAACCTTACATAAAACGGGATAAAGTAAATATTAAATGGTTTATTTATTTTAAAAATATAAAAATACTCCGTCCTTTGTTTTTCAATTTTTATCAGATGTCGCAAAAAGAAGATGAGAAACACCTCCAACCCTTATGTTTTCACAAATGGTAAGGATTCACGATAAGCCCCACCATCACATTCTATTTTGAGAAAATCAGTATATTCTTAGGATAATAAACATAATTTAATATATATTTTTTAATTTGAAGCCATCAGAATCCCGTAGTGTGAGTCTATGACTAGTCAGAGGCGTAAGCAGAATGGAGGATTCGCTTCGCGAACTACAGGAGATGTTATAATTCAATAGGGTATGTATACAAATAAATGTTATTTAATAATTCTATTTCTTTTGCTCTAATTAATATTTTTTTCTTTTATTACAGCAACGAACTACGCTGAACAGAAGTAGACGATTTAGGGTACTTACGCCCAGCGAAATAAATAGGAAATACGAAGAAAACGAGGATAAAATACCTATATTATATTATATTTAAAAATTATGCTTTTAATTTTTATTTTACTTAACAAATATTTCCTTTTTGCTTGCAGAAACAATCGCAGAATGGAAAAGCTATGAATCGGAGACAACTATCAAAGATGCTGGACAAAAACCCCGTTTCTGTAAGTAGTTCAATTTTTTAAAAATAATTTAACATATTATTTTATGCAATATTTACATATACTAATATATTTTTATTAATTTATGTTTCAGAGTGAAGCAACCAGAGTAGAGCGTTTGGAGTACGACGCAATACGGCATCAGACGCGTAAATTACGCGATGAAGTACAGCTGGAGTTAGTGTGCAAGTGCTAAAAGTGTTTAAATATGTCGCATTAGGTTGATGTTTGTTCAAATTTTAAAGTGAAAAACTAGTAATTTCTTCAATGTAAAAAAAGTGTGAACAATATAATTTTTAATTAAAAATATATTGTTTTTATTGAGATAACCTCACTTTTTAAACGCAAAAAAGTGATGATGTGCTAGTGAGAATTTTAGGTGCAGTGCACGATTTTGGTGTCAGCGTGAGAGAGAGAGAGAGAGAGAGAGAGAGAGAGAGAGAGAGAGAGAGAGAGAGAGAGAGAGAGAGAGAGAGAGAGAGAGAGAGACAGAGAGAGCGCAAGAGAAAGAGAGAGAAAGCGAGACTACGCCATCGACTGTTGCGGCTTCCATCCCCACGTGCGCTAGAGAGAGCACACGCCATACCCTGTGTGAGTGCGAGGGAGAGAGAATTTACGCCGTCGGCACCACAGCCTGTCTCCCACACAAGTGCAAGAGAGATAGATAGATAGATAGATAGATAGATATACTTTTTATTCATCAAAAGACAAAATCTTACAATTTCATGTACATGTAGTTATAATTAAAAATATCAGTCGATTTAATATAATTGTTATCTTAACTTTCACATATTGCATTTCTTATTAAAATAATAATTCACTTTATCAGTTCGTCAGTTTATAAAAATTAAATGTAATGAACTAGTCACAGTCAGATATCACAGAAAACGCTTCGTCAAAAAATACATAGAATAAAAAATAAATACAATAGAGATAACATATAAATATAAAAGAATACATACACATACTTTGCTAAATTTTTGCGTATACTATCACGTCTAAATTTAAAACACACTCATTCATGACACTTTAACAATCACGCTAATAAATACATTCACACCTAACTAACACTAAACATATTTAATAAATAAATAAATTAATAAATAAATACGTCGAATAAATAAATAAACCAGATAAATAATTAAATTAATAAATAAATACGTCGAATAAATAAATAAACCAGATAAATAATTAAATTAAATAAATAAATAAATAAATTTAAATAAATAAATAAATTAAATAAATAAATAAATAAATTTAAATAAATAAATAAATTAAATAAATAAATAATTCAAAATAAATAAATTAAATAAATAAATAATTAAAAATAAATAAATTAAATAAATAAATAATTAAAAATAAATAAAAAGCTTAAATAAATATTCGACTCACCTCTGTACATTCTCTTCACCATGTAATTGCTTAAGGTGCCTGCTAAACGCCGTTTTAAATTTACAAAAAGATGGCAGGCACCACACACTGCTCGGGAGCGAATTCCAGAGGTGCGCACCTTGAACTCTAAATGAGAAAAGGCCCTTATCGGTGCGCGACCCCGGAACCGAGAGCTCTTTCATACCACCCCTACTTGAAGTCCTGGCCTGGTTTTTTTCAAAGAGGGCAGTAAGATACGGTGGCTGCCGCATGACAACCGCTTTGTAAAGCAGCAGCCCCATAAAATACTCCCTCCTCACCTTCAGATCTAACCAGTCCAGTTTTTTCCTGTAGGCGGTGATATGCTCATCTCGCCTGACACCACATATGTATCTCACACATGCATTCTGTTGACGTTGTAGTCGTGTCTGGAGCTCCCCTGACACATCAAGAAGAACCACTGAGCAATAGTCTAAGTGAGGTAGTACCAGTGCACATGCCAGCTGCTTCCTCAGTATCTCTGTGGTGCTTGAACAGAAAAGTTTCAAGCTATACAGAGCCCTATTTACTTTTCTACTGACCGCATTCAGTTGCGGCTTCCATGTCAACCCTCCGTCCATCACCACGCCGAGGTTGGTGACTGTATCGACAAAGGGAACGTGTACGCCGGTCTGTATCTCAATGCCTTGCAAGTCAAGGTTCTGAACCTGTTTGATGTTGTGATCAGATCCAAAAATGATCGCCTTTGTCTATAGGTACCCTTCCCATGCGTATGACAGAGACATTCAATCTGACGGGGCGCGAGTGGGGACTATAACCCATTATCACATGGGTGCGAGAGAGACAGCCATAGACTGGCGCCACATATCCGGTCGCGCCGTAACGTTACCTTCTCGCCATAGGGGGGTATCCTCTACTTGCGTAGCTCAGTTGGTTAAGGCGCACGCCTTAGCTAGCGGAGATATGCTCGCCTGAGCGGCCTGGGTTCGATTCCCGGTGGGAGCAGATCGAGACTTCTTTCTCTCTGTTTCCTGCCGGAAAGGAACTCAGACTGCGCACTGGTCCTGGCAGAGGTTTTTTCCTACGGGTTTTTCCTCCATCACAGGTTATCGGCATAGGTAGAAATCTGCCATGTAGGTAACTTGGGCGAATGCGGGATTGGTGTGGGGAAGGTGGGGTGTTAGGATCAAAAATACCTCCACACATAAAGGTGGTGAAGGTATCCTCCAAAAACCCGAAAGGTATACAGGTTAGAAAGAAAAAGATATTAAGCATATGTAATTAATTTATGTAATTCAAACTAGGCTGCCTAAAGCAATAGAGTCTGGTATTAAACTCACGTTAACGATGCAGTGCGTAATATACGCGAATTAAATTATACCAAACTAGATTATTTCCTTCTTCCTTCGTGTTTTGAAAATCTGTGCGTTTAAATATGTTTGATTATTTACTGAGCTATAGGTGATACGTATCTTATACATTATAAATAAAGTTAATAATTGTATTTCAATTTGATTGTATAATTTTTTAATTAAAATTTAGATTTTATAAAACATTGCTTTATTTTCATAAGAAAAGAGAATTAGCATAAGTGCTATTTTTTCACGAATTAGTAGATATACTTGCGTGTGTTATTTTATAATTTGAAAAAGTTATATTGAATAATACTTTTATAAATTTATAAAGAGATTCATTTTTAATCGATTATTAATTTTTTAGAACCACATTTACATAACTTTAATTAGTAGATAAATTAATATTAGTAGATAAATTTAATTAGCAAATATTAGTAGAACTTCAACTATTTATAAGGGCGTGCGTGGTTTAGAAATTCTTCAAATAATAAACATACAAATCATTGATAATGAAAAGTCTAAAATTTGCAAGGATGATTAGATTTAACAATATCCAAATAAAAGGTATAATACAATTTTTAATAATATTTTCATCGATAGGAAAACCTTTCTATTTTAAATTATCCATATTTAAAATAAAAAAATCGAAGCTTCTTACATTATCGACAGATTTTCTGAATTTTCATAGGTCTAAAGGATTAAAAAAGCGCTTTCCAATAGAAAATTTCGGTAAGGTTTAAAAAATTTTGTATAAATTGGACAACAGAACATCATTTTTTGTCATCGTGTGCACAAACTACAACTTTACGCATCTATATGGATGCATAAAGTATTATTATTATTATTATTATATAATCTGAGTTTGGGCTCAGTAGGAGCCCCAGACGCATGGTTTCCCTTGGCGTCCCTCCTTGTCATGCCAGTTACCGCCTTGATGTTACCGCCTCCCAGAAAGAAAAGATTCCGGGGGCAGCACTGGCCCTTATCTCCTCGGCTTTCAGAAAGTAGGCTCCAAGAAATCGGCACCTACTTTCAGACAGCGCTGGGCAACTGCACAGGAGGTGTTCTGATGACTCTTCCTCCAGGCAGCAGTATCGACATTCAGGGCTGTTTTCCAAGCCCATCCTGTGTCTGTGCAACCTCAGATTACCGTGGCCCGTGAGTATTTCCACGATGATCCTGGCTTTGCTTTTACTGAGACCAAGAATGACTCTTGTCCAGTCTTTTGCTGTTGTGAGAGCGATGAATGCCTTAGCTTGCCTGCAACGTTCCTCTTTATCCCATGCCTGCTGAGGCTCCGCAGTTACCCACCCAGTAATTATGTCTTTTACTAGGCTGCTGCTGATGCCTATAGCTGGTTCTGGGCCGATGAAGCTTTCTTTAGGTCCGGTTTTAGCAACGTCATCTGCTATCATGGTTCCCTTGATACCGCTGTGCCCTGGGATCCATAATAGCGTGACCTTTGAGGTTCCTGCCAGATCATTGAGGGCTTCATAGCATTCCCACACTAATCTGGATTTAGTTGTATAACTGTTGAGTGCCTGTAGGGCGCTCTTGCTGTCCGAGCAGATATACACCCGTCCCTCTGAGACGGCTTCTGCAGCCATCTCAGCACAGCGTGTTATAGCTACCAACTCGGCTTGGAAGACAGTGGCGTACTGGCCAAGGGGTACGATAGTGCCCTTACCGTTCCGCCTACAGTATATGCCCGCTCCAGTACCTGCCATACTCTTGGATCCGTCTGTGTAGTACAGATTTCTCCCGCTTGGTAGGCTACTTTTACCTGTCACCCGGTCTTTCTTGGATGATAGACTGATTCTGTACTTCTTATCGAAGAGGAAGCGCGTGTTCGTGGTGTCCAGGGTCATCCTCAGGACGTCCCTTCCATCCACTCCCTTGGGATATCTTATGGATTTCCCAATACTCTCCTCTCCGAGTACTCTTCTGACTCTGTGCAGGGCCTTTGCAGCCTCTGCCTCCAAGGTCAGTCTGAAAGGCTCAATATTCAGGATCACCCCCAGAGCTGCAGTAGGAGTTGTCCTAGTCGCTCCGGAGATGGCCCTGAGAATCAAGCTTCTTGTTCTCTCTAGTATGATGTTTGCTGTTGATAGGGCAGTTCTATTCCACCAGACTATGACCGCATAGGTAAGTCTTGGCTTAAGGACCGCCTCATACATCCATTTCATTGTTTCCGGTCTCAAACCCCAGTTTCTTCCTACGGCCTTTCTCAGTTGCCACAGGCATGCTGTGAGTTTTCCGGTAGCATACTGTAGGTGCTCTTTCCATGATAGTTTACTATCCAGAATTACACCTAGGTATTTTACCTTGTTCTTTAGTGTCAGTTTCTGTCCACTCAGTACAAGATTGCATTGTCTATTCCACTTGTATCTCCTAGTGAAGACTACTACTTCCGTCTTTGCTGGATTGACGGATAGTCCCGTATGTGAGCACCAGGCGTCTACAAGCTTTAAAGCTTTATGCATAATGCCCATAAAGGGGTCCAGGAATGGTCCACGGATGATAACTTTGATGTCATCAGCGTAGCCGATTACTTTGCACCCCATATCGCTGAGCTGTTTCAACAACTCGTTTACCACCAAACACCAGATAAGGGGAGATAGGACGCCTCCTTGTGGACACCACTTCCCCACCCTTCCTTGTAGCGTTGTATCGCCCTTGGTGGTTTCGAGAAGTCTACTACTCAGCATGTGATCGATCCAGTCGATTAAGCAAGGGGGAACCTTGTGCCTTTTCAAGGCTTCTCTGATTACCTCCCTTGATGTGTGGTTGAAGGCCCCTTCTATGTCAATCAGAGCACTAATGGCATATCCTTTGGCTTCCACCTGTGTTTTGATAAACGAGATCGCGCTAAAAAGTGTGGTCTCTGTTGAACTCCCAGCCCTGTAAGCGTGTTGGTCCTTATGGAGCTGTTCTTTTTCCAGGACAGTGTCCCGTGTGTATCTATCTATCAGCCTTTCTACAGTCTTGAGTATGAATGAAGTAAGGCTGATAGGGGAGTCTTTTGGGGAGGTGTATCCGCATTTACCCGGTTTCGGTATGAACACCACTCTTGTGCCCCGCCACTTGGTCGGGACAAACCCAAGTGTCATGCTCGCCCGTATTAATCGTGTCAGTGGGCCGATGATAACGTCCTCCGCTCTTTGTAGCAGGGCCGGATATATACCATCGGGTCCCGGTGACTTATAAGGACTAAAAGACCCTACTGCCCACCTGACCCTGGTCGGCTTGACGATTTTATTGGCCAGCCGGCGTCGTTCACCTAAATCGGTGAATGACCTCCTGCAGCCAACCCCGAACTCCGCGGAGTCAGGGTTTACTTCGTCATCCTTGATTCTACTGAATCCCGGGAAGTGCGCCTGGATCAGGAGGGAGAGAGTCTCCTCATCAGTTGAGGCATGTCTGCCGTTAGGGAGTTTCAGCGTTCCCAGAATGGCTTCCGGATTCTTGGATAGAATCCTGTCCAGTCTTGCCGCCTGTTTGCCTGCATTGATGTTCTCGCAGAAGGTGGCCCAGCTTCTTTTGCGTGCCTCCCTTACCGCGGATTTGTATTCATCCCTTACCGTTTTATAAGTATTCCACAGCGTAATGCTGTGTGCTTTCCTGGTCGCCTTAAAGAGTCTTTTCGTTTTCTCCTTGAGTGCTTCCAGTTTTTTACTCCACCAGGTAACTTCACCTATGTTTTTGGTCCTTTTGTGGTCGCAGTTCCTCTGGAAGGCCAAAGTAATACCGTTTGTGAAGATTCGAGCTGCCTCTTCTAGAGTATCCCTGTCCCTTATGTCGACTGGTACTTTCTTTAAAATGGCCTCCAATTCAATATTGTAATCATTCCAGAGCGTGAGCCTAGGGTCGCGAAACCATCTAGGTTGCTCTCGCCCTGGCTTACCCACTTCATAGGTTATCTGAAGGTGGTCAGATAACGATGGCTCGTCCCTGACTCTCCAGTTTCTAACCAAGTGCGTGATGTTGTTTGAGCAGAGGGTTATATCAATCACCTCGGCTCTGTTTGCATTGCGAAAAGTAGGCGTGTTACCGATGTTCAGAATGTCTAGGTTTGTGCCAACCAAGTAATTCAGAAGTGTGGTTCCCCTCGCATTAATGTCCGTGCTGCCCCATATCGTATGATGGGAGTTAACATCGCATCCTAAAATCAGTGGAATGTCCTGTTCTGTGCAGAAATCCACTAATCTGCAGACTTCCCTGGGTGGGTTGTCATTGTTATCATACGGGAAGTAGGCTGATGCGAGTATTATCCTGCCTACTCCCTCTAACGTAGTAGAAATCACCGTCAGATCCCCTGTGCTGAGGTCGAATAGTGGTATCACGTTGGTTCCTTTGACCAGTATGCAGGCCCTGGGCCTCTTCGACTCTGGATCCCTGCAACAAACAAAGTTCCCTAACCCTTTATAATAGCACCGTTCACAACCCAAGGTTCTTGGATTAGCGCGATGCCTGTGTGCACTCCAGTCATACTCCTGAGCATTATAGCTGAGGCGTCTTTACTGTGGTGCAAGTTAATCTGAATGATGGGAAGGTTTGATGGTGCCATTTTACGACATCACCGGCTGCTTCTCATCATTGTTACCTACAGGCCCCTGCGGCCTTCGGCGCGACACCTTAAAGGTGGCACGTCCAAGGTCGTACCAGGGCCTGTCGTCCAAGGCGGCCAGCGCCTCCGCCTGTGATTCTGGAACCGACAGGACCAGGAGTTGTTTATCCCCTTCCCGCCTGGCTCCTTCCTCCACAGTCGGGGCACTGATTACGCGCCATGTGCTCGTTTTAAGGGTCGAATTGAACCCGTCCTTGATCTTCAGGATCGTCTCTGGCTGCTCAATTGGCATTGGAAACCATGCGACGGCTTTTACCTGGCCCTGGAGGAGCTCAATCCCTCCTACTTTTAGTTTGCGGCCCTCCCAGGGTAAGTCCAAAGTGGGTAAGTTTTCAATTAACCACTTCTTCGCCTCTGGGTTGCTAGCCACTATGATGAAAGCCCCTTCTTTGCAGAATGAGCTGTCAAATTTAGGCCAATCCTGGGGTGGCGATTCCAAATACCCTTTCCTGACCGCCCCCCGGAACTGTGTGAACATCTCCGGTGTGAGCGGGCTTTCTGGATATTTTTCGTCCACCACCACGATTGTCAACGGGTTGGCCCTCTGAGCATCCATCAAGAACCCTCCCCCGTCCAACCAACTCCTCCTGGGAGGAGCCGGGTGGGCGATCGAGGGCTCCCGATCAGTCGCCCCCTTAGGTTTTCCCCCGAGGACTCCGGTCGCCTCTTCGGTGTCCCTCCAACATTACCCGTAGTTGCAGGGCCACCAGAATTGGCGGCCTCATGGGCCAACTTTTCTCTTCTGAGCCTCTTCCTGGCGGCCCCACATAGTCTTTTGTGGGACCGTCCAGAACTGCCCTCTGTAGGATTGAATTGGACCAGGGGACTCTGGGTCACCAACTCTCCGGCTGTTACAGCCTGAGATGCGGTCTCTGCTCCTCCCTGGTCTATGACTGGCGACGGATTCGGGGAATAATGGGGCAATGTGGCTTCAAGACCCTCATCGACCTCCATATTGCCGTCTTCCGTTTCCCCAGCCACATTTTTATATTTTTCTGGTTTTTATCAATGTTACAATACATTTTTGTTCCCACGAGTGGTGAGGAATGACAGTCCACCCCCGCAGAGCCTCTTACGGGGGTAAGGCTGCTTACTCGGGGAGGTCGCCCGGTGTCCCCGAGGCTCCGTTTGCGACACCATCCTAACCCCGGTGCCAAGAGAGCCAATACGGGCACGGAAGCTCACACCACCTGGCTTAGGGTGGTGATTGTAAACCCAAAAACGGGCCTCACCAAGCCCGAAATTGGATGTATAAAGTAGCTTTTCACACACACACACACACACACACACACACACACACACACACACACACACACACACACACACGCACGCGCGCGCGTGAGAAAGAAGACTAGGTTTGTTACACGTGCGAAAAATCAAGTTTCGCCCAAATTAGATGCATATAATAGATGACTTTTGATACAAATAATACAAAAAAATGACAATTTACGCATGCATAATTCGAAGATCCGCATTTTTCAAAATAATATCTGACTTACCTGAATTTCTGTAAAGTAAATTTAATTTTACTATATAGTTATTTATAAAACTACTGATTTTAAGTTTTGTAAACGTTAAAGCTTTATCGTGCTTTTATAACTTAGCCCGCCCATGTATAAATAAATTGAGGTTGTTTCAAGCTTTTACTTGTTGTGTAACTTTGGAGGTTATGGACTAATTAACTTTTAGCTTGACCGGCCTATATAAAAAAATTTTAGGTTTATTCTAATTAGTTCAAACTTAGCTTCCCTATATATGAAGATTTTATAGGTTACGAGTAGTTAGATGTAAAGTTTGCCTGTTTTTATATAGATAATATAAAGGTATAGAGTTTGGAGTTTCTAATTAGTACGCTTGGATCTCACTTAATATCACCAAAAACGGGCTCCTAAGCACTTTGAGGTTAGAATATCTTAATATTCAGACTTGCTTCAGAAATTCTACTACCAGATTTGGATTCAGCGTGAAATATTATGTAAGAATGCAATGTCAGATCTTAAACAACTTGTTAGACTCCCTATTTCGTAAGCCTGTAGATCGTAGAGTGCAGGTTATGGTTTTCATTAAACTATTATCATAATAAGAATCACAGATCGAAATCATTGTTATTTATAGTCATGGATCAGAAGATATCATTTTATGTTCAAACATGAGATTTTAAAAATTATTATTTAACGTGAAATGGTAAGCTAATAGGTTAAAAATTTTAGGTTCTGGTAATAAAAACTTTTAATGATACAGATCGCTGTTCTAGTCATAATTACCTTAAAAAGTCATAGTTAATTACAAATTATCGTAATAACCTATCGTTGCGAAGAAGTATCCAACTTAGGGTAGTTAGATTAGGGCTCACAGGCCTAGGGCGACATATTACACGTATACCAACTCTAAAGTCAACATTTTTACCTACAAAAATCAATTTCCCATAATTTAGATACGGTTTTTTACAAAATTTAGAAGAAAAGTTATGTTTCTTGTAGAATTTGGAGATTATAAAAGTTGATTTAAGAATTTTCTCTATTTTTCCATTAAACTACATCTACTTAGCTGTAAGTACAAAAAAAATCATCCAAATTGGTGGTTCCTGTGTAGAGTTATTTTATTTTGGCACAAAAAATCTTGTTTTAGCCCATTGTGCGGCGTAACGCTTTCGGGTTTCCTTATCGTGCTTCGACATGTCCGGTGCGGACTCGACTATCGTTAAGCGGTTATGAAGTTTCTGCATTCTTAAGCCATAGTCACCGACTGGGTCGCCGTGTTCTTGCTGCAGCATCTTTATCTGGGCTTGTACCTCATCGGCAATTCCTATATTGCCGTACTAATACTGTATTGTGAGGTCGGCCAGAAGCTGCCTTACTGACTTATAGCTAGTTAGTCTGGCTTGATAGCCGTCGGCTGCTTTTCTGATTAATTTGTTGGCCAAAGCTATTATTAACAAGTTTTCTAATTCGGGGCTGAATGAATCGCGTAGCTGTCGGACTGACTGGTAAAATAAACTTAATTTATCCGGGTTGCCGTCGAACGTTGGCAATAGATTTACTGCTTGAGTGAACGAGACTTTTCCGCCGAATCTTTGTCGCCGGCGGTGCCTGTCGCTACTCCTCTCGCTACGCACTGAGTCGCTTTCGTTGTCGTTGCTTGAATCGACATGATACGAGGATGAGCGCCGTCGCTTGCTGCGCTTGTGATTCCGATGGCTGCTGCGGTCGCTACCGCTGCCGTGCGGCGAGTCACGATTTAGACGGAATTGCTCTTTATCGCGTTTAACGTACCGATCGCTTCTACCATCACAGTTATCACTGACGAGGGTTTCGCGCCCGCGGCTGTAAAGTGGCTCGCTTTGCCGCTGCTCTCACGGCTCGGGCTGCGCTGAACGCCTGCATGCATCTAGCGCGCGGCTGGAATCGCACGCCGCGTCGCTGCATGCTCTTATCGCGCCGCTCTCGAGACGCGCTGTGCGGCTATGTGGGTGTATCGTGCACTACTCGTTGCGCCCCGGATTCGCGCACGCATTTCTCGTAAATCTGTGCGATTCGTTTACCCGTGCGATTTTCGATGCCTCTCGATATTTAAGCGTGTTCCGGGTACAAACCGAAGCGCGATCGTCCTCGCTATCCGAACCGCTGCGTCCGTGAATGCTTTTATGGAGTGATTCAGGCTCGCTGTCGCTTGCGGAGCCGCCGCTCCCGTACGTTTGTCGTCTCATGTGGCGATTTTGATGGCTATCCAACGCTCGCTTGACAGCCTTCTCGATCAACGCGAGTAATGCGAGACTTACGTGCTCCTGTTCGCTGAGAATTTTCGAACCTGAATCACATTACGTGCGCTCTGCAGGTTCTGCTCTCCTGGACTAAGATCGCGCTGCGCGCTTCGATTTTTACGTTTACTATTTGCGTTTTCGCCAACGTTTACTTTTATCGCCCGTGGCGTAGTTTGCTTGACTCTGTCGCTTTCGCTGCTCGTTTCGCGATTTTTCAGTGATCTTATTTTTGTTGGGTCTACGCGCGTTAATTCGGAATCTCCGTTTTTCCAAACTATATTTTTTATTCCGAGTAAATTCATTACTCCGTCGTTGCACTTATCGGTTATAGCCCAGCGTTCTGGGACCTCTAGGTCACCATATACCGAATTTTCGACGTCGCTGCCGCGCTCGTTTTTGGACGATCTGGAGTTGGCGGCGCCGCTTTCCGACGGGGATCTCGCAATGTCGCGAAGCCGCGCTAACCTTTCCTCTAGCTGTCGACTAATTTCAAATGGTTCTTTCTCGACACTATTTCCGATAGCACGTGCTGAATTTAAATCTATCTATGCGTCGATTGTTGGTGGATGCTGGTCCGCCCTCACATCTTTTTCCGGGCCTTGATCGCGGTCACCAACGATGCACTCATCTCTGCTTTCGTGCGATTTTGTTGACGCATTCTCACTTTGGCTTGAACCGCCCGAGGTACGAGATGCAAGGTCGATCTCGCTGCGCAATAGTGCCCTGTGTGCCTCGAGACTGAGCTTGCCCAACTGTGTTAGCACTTTTTCAGCGCGCTTGAATATCTTCCTATTGCTCGCTGTGTCTCCCGATGTATACAACGCGCGCGACCATTTCCCTTGAATTAGCAGGCTACGCGATGCAAGGTCGAATTTACTTAGGCGTTTTAAAATTTTGACGAGTTCCACGAGTCACGTGCAGCTCGGTTCATCGCTCCTCTCTCGGATTGTGCGACAGGATCCGTCGCGTCGGATAATAAATCGAATGTACCGGAGGGCATTTTCAAATCGTTCGCTCAAATAACATATTATTAAGATAAAAACGTTCGCGAAGCTGCGCGCTAGAACAAAAAGTCGACTTACAGAATTGCAGCGAAGAATACGATGTGGCTGGTGATGACGTGAAAAGATGGCTGCTACCTGCTACTGCGACTGCTCTGTGGTTGTCGGCTGTCTCGCGCGCGTCGGCGGCTGGCCCGCACCGACTGAACTGCACGTGGTGTCTGCTGAACTAGTCTCGTTGGCCCAGGTGGGCTTAAGTGGCCCCAATGGGCTTCGGTGGCCCCGATGGTCTTCGGTGGCCCTGATGGGCTTAGTTGGCCTAGTGTAGGCTTGCGGCTTATTTCCAGTGATCCACGATAATCGCTGCTTGCTTGTGTCTCGGCGACCGGATTGCTCTCCGGAACCAACTGCGTTCTCGATGACGGGTGGCGAGTTTCTTCTTTTTTTTCTTCTGATGCTTTGCGATGGCTGCTTGTGCGACGTGTTGGGGCCTACTAAAGATGTAGCGACGTACAATTTCGGCCACAGGTGTGTAAGGCCTTGAAGCGTGGTCCTTGGTTGTTGGAGAGTTGCACTGTCGCACTGCACCGCACACGCGCTCACCCGATTTTTTTTCTTTTATTTTAAATTTAAACGCCTGGGGAGAAAAGGTTCTCGATTCCACACAGGCTAACAAGGGATGCCAAATGTGACGGATGGTTGGTGGGATTCTCCTGTGCCGCCAGAGAGGCGCGCAGGAATCGCATCGCGACCATTGCGAGCGGCCCCGCGCGGCATAGCTGAGTGCGCGTCTTGCGCGCATCCACTCTGCGATAAGGGGCTACCACGGAGAGCCATAAGCTCTTCCGTAACAATACATTTTCTAGAATCCATGTATAAATGTTTAGTTTCTATTTATGTAAAAAATAGCATAACCTCTCTAGCGCACGATTTGTTTACTACCTACGTCATACTTCATGTGAGACGATTAAAGTTCTCGTCTTGACAAGTGAGAAAAATATTTGTTACATAGGTATATCTTTATTAATCGTGTAAATAAATGTAACCTGCTCTGAGACTCATATGACAATTGGATAAAAGTCCGTTTTTGTGGAAAAATAATTGTTTTAAGTATCTGCTTATAGAGATGTGATAGATTTTGAATAATAAGTTTGTTAAAATTATCAGTTATTTAAGCTCAGACATTAAACATGAAATGAATGAACTTAACATCTTATTCAATGACTTGATAGGTCACTTAAAAAGAATTGTTTATTTCTTTGGAATAATAATTGGCTTGATTATTTGGTTATATAATTTTTATAGATTTTAATTTATAATTGTTTTTAACATGTTTTTTTTTATTTCAGAGGCTTACGCTGTCACAAATTTGGCTTCTCCCTCGCTCGTGTACATCTATACTGAAGATTAAATTAACAACGTGTTGAAATTATGAAATCTATTACAATTATTATACAGTAATTTTAAATTGAACATGAAATTAAATATTAACTTATAACTTTTTGTAAGTTTGTAAGTTACTTATGTAAATATAATCTCAAGTTAAATTCCATCGATGAAAAGTTACAGCGCATAATGAAATTTGAATTCGATTTCCAGAATAACAGTCATTGAAGGCATGGTATCAAAGTCTATATTACTTCATCGAACAAAGTGACAATGACATGTTTCAGCAGTTGGACATTTTATCCAGGTATGCGTATAGAGTCTAGAGTGATATACGAGGGTAGTTCAATAAGTCTTTAGAATAAAGTATAAAAACAATTTTTTTTGGGTAAATTTTTTTTTATTTTTCAACATAATCTCCTTGGAGCTCTATACACTTGGTCAATCGCTTTTTAAGTTTTTTTAATCCTTCAGAAAAGTGCGTTTTCGGAAGTTCCTCAAAATAAGCACTTACAGAGGCAATGACGTCTTCGTTGTCCGTAAATCTCTGTCCACCGAGCCATTTTTTCAAGTTTGGAAATAAGAAAAAGTCACTGGGGGCTAAATCTGGTGAATACGGTGGGTGTTCGACCAATTCGAATTTTAGTTCTTCAATTTTAGCCATTGAAACGAAGCATGTGTGAACTCGGGCGTTGTCGTGATGAAAGAGAAATTTTTTTCTCGCCAAATGTGGTCGTTTTTTTTTAATTTCTTCTTTCAGCTGCTCTAATAATGATGCATAATACTCACCAGTAATTGTTTTACCCTTTTCCAAGTAGTCAATAAGTATAATTCCACGTGCATTCCAAAAAACTGTAGCCATAACCTTACCAGCTGACTTTACGGTCTTTGCCTTCTTTGGAGCTGGTTCGCCTGTGGAAATCCACTGTTTGGATTGTTCCTTTGTCTCAGGAGTGTAGTGGTGTATCCATGTTTCATCCACAGTGACAAATCGACGAAAAAATTCCTCAGGATTCCGACTTATGCGCGCCAAAAGAGCCTCAGAGGCGATCACTCTATTGCGTTTATTCTCAGCTGAGAGCAAACGCGGCACCCATCTTGCCGATAGCTTTTTCATGCCTAATTTTTCATGTAGAATTGAAACAACTGCACCTATAGATATCCTTGTGGCCTCAGCTAACTCACGCACTTTTAATCTTCTATCCTTCAACACCATATCGTGGATTTTATTGATGATTTCGGGAGTAGTTGCTTCTACGGGCCTTCCTGAACGTGGTTCGTCACTTATTGATGTACGACCACGCTTAAATTCATTTACCCAGTTATAAACCGTTGCTAAGGCAGGGGCAGATGTGCCATGAACTGAGTCCAATTCATTTTTTATCTCATATGGAGTTAAACCCTTTAAATGAAAATGTTTAATTACCGCTCTGAACTCGTTTTTTTCCATTTTTATTAACAAGCAATTTTTTTTTTTCAATTGGTTATAAAAACACGTAAACTCAGAAGATGTGGACTGTGACTGCACCATATATCTAGTCGGGAGTGGTGCTGACTGAAAATAGATGATTTGGAGCGATTCGCGCGCCATCTGTTGGTCATTCTAAAGACTTATTGAACTACCCTCGTAGCTTGGCAGTGCATAGAAGAAAATTATATATTTATATTATTAGTAAATATGGTTTGTAAATAGGCTGCAAGATTGAAAGTGAGTAAATAGGAGTTCCTTTTTTCAAAATTGTTTTCTGAAATTTACTTTAGTCAGATACCACATAATTATATAGGCCACTTTCTTTAATATATCAAAATGAAACTCTGGATTAATGCGACTTCCAATGCTGTTTAGGTATAGATGTTGTACCATTTTTATGGGGATTTAGTATGCACCTATATTCAACATATTTCGTGAGGATTGTAAAATTAAATTCTGTATAGTTTCCATACAGATTCTACTGAAATTCGACGCGAATTGAAATTCGGAATTCCGCATGATTTCTGTAGGGATTCTGTATCCCAACTTCATTTTGTATACCAATAGAGATATCAATAATGTTTACCTACTGATTTTGTACGGCTTCTGCACGGATTTCAATACAGATTTCTTCATTACTTCTGTACAGATTCTATACCAATTTCCATACTCTATGCCATTAGATATTTCAGTAATATTTCTCCGAAGGTTTTGTACGGATTCTACGCGGCTTTAAATACGGATTTTCGCACAATTTATTTATGGATTCAGTGAAATAGTGCAGATTTCCATACAGATTTCATCCAGATTTCCGTACAGATTGTACGGGGCGTTTTCGGATCTATTCCATACGGACTCCCATATGGATCACATACTCTTTCTAGGTGATATACTTTCTCTTACTTAAACTTTTCACTATACTCTGCACCTTCTGGTATTTTTATGTATATATATATATATATATATATATATATATATATATATATATATATATCTCTTTGCTAGTTGTTCCATTCAAAAATACATTTTTCACATCTAACTGACATATCTCAAGATTAAATTTATTTGCAATTACTAAAACTGCTCTCACTAATATCAAACTTGAAACTGGAGTATATGTCTCTAATAAGTCATAATCATTTTTGTCTTTGCATCCTCTTACAATTAATCTAGCTTTATATTCGACTGTTCCACTCTTATATATCTTTTTCTCTAATACCCATCTCGAATCTATTATATTTAGTCATTTCTCATTATTTTTAATCTCTAATCTAGTAACTCATTTTTATAAACAATATTTTTAATCGTAACATTTAATTCATCTCTAATTGCTTTCTGTAACTTCTCTTTATCTTGTAATAACATCGCTTCTTCATATGAAGCTGGATCTGTATTGCCTTTATCTATCATTGCATGATATTCTTCTCTGTATACTATATTATAATTGTTCACATCTATCTCATTCAAATTACATTGCACTAAACTTTCATTTAGAACACGCAAATTTGCATAACTTTATCATTTATCAGCTTACTTGAAATGCTTTTCTCATTCTCAAGATTCAGCAGATCTAAGCTCATCTTTGCTATTTTTATAGGATGCCCTCTCTTCTTCTTACTCACTCCCTCCGTTTAAAATGGCTTATCTACATTTTACTCAATTTTATTTTCAAAACTCAACATTTATTTTTATCTGCCTAATCATAAATATTTCTTTTCTATATTTTCTCCTTAAACCAATTTTTCATTGAATTGCACATCATGATTTTCATCAAATTTTCTTCCTCTGACTATCAAAATAAAACTTGTTCTCGTTTGTCCAACTAATATAATTCGTCTATTAGTAAAACCAAATACAGTATGCTCAGTTCTTTGAATTTTCATATATGCCAGATAACCAAAACTCTTTATCTGATTTATATCAAAATTATAATTCGAAGCGAATTTTCTAAATGGTGAAATGATTTCTCAGCTCTCAGTCTACTTAAAGGGGGAGGGGAGCGGGTATGGTATTTAAATTTTTTTTTCGTATTTTTTTTTATTTTTGAAACTGAATGCGTTGTATCTCAAGAATATTATGTAAAAATTTCAAGTCGATCGGAGCAAAATTGCAGGTGTTATGAATATTTTCCTACTTGTTGGATTTTCATATCTGCTCGGTTCGAGCGCGCTATTGTTACCTGGCAGCTGCTACGCTCCCTATATTATACCGAACCGTTCCTCCTAGACAAGTATAAATATGCTCATACCTGTACCGTATATTTAGTCAGTGTAGAGAATATAATTTAGTTTACACGTACATCATTTTCGTGAAGTTTTGTGGAAAATTATTGCTACAATGCCAAAAAAAGTTAAAAG
Organism: Gastracanthus pulcherrimus; assembly: GCA_949152435.1. Lineage (NCBI taxonomy): Eukaryota > Metazoa > Arthropoda > Insecta > Hymenoptera > Pteromalidae > Gastracanthus > Gastracanthus pulcherrimus. The sequence continues at coordinate 127,283,453 of OX424576.1, forward strand.
GTGTGATAGAAAATCAAGTGGTTCGAGGTTATATCGATCTAGAAAGATTGTACCGCCGCAAAAACGTAAAAGAGAAGACATTTCAACAAGTAGCGCGTCAGCTAAAAAAATAAGAGTGACCGTTGAACATCAAATTAAGGAGGATCTTGAAAAACACTATAGGATAATAGATTTTCTATTAGTCTTTTCAACAATTTCTACGCTAGTGAAGTGTGTAAAATGTGATGGAAAAGTAAATTTCCATTCGACTAAGCGAGAAGGCCTTGGATTTAATAGCAACGTATCGTGCGAAAGCTGTTCCGTGATTACAAATGTTCCGTGTAGTGAAAGAATAAACTCCGGTGCTTACGAAGATAATCATCGGTTTGCTTTCGTGAAGAGGATATTAGTCCTTGGATTATCTGGCTGTGATAAGTTTTGCGGCTTGATGGATTTGTGTAATAGCTTTTTATCAAGACCGACGTACAATCATTACATGAAAAATATGTGCTCGACTGTAAGAGAAGTAGCGAATCGATTTGTATCTGCTACAAAAGAAGAAAAATCTGCTACAGCGGACGAGAAGAATACTCAAGATACTGACGAACTCACGGTATCAGGCGACGGAACATGGAAAAAGAGAGGCTACTCATCTTTATTCGGCGTCACATCGTTGATCGGTTACTTCTCAGGGAAAGTTCTTGACATTCTTTTCAAAAGTTCATACTGTCACGAATGTAAAACTTGGGAAAGTAAATTAAATTCTGCTGAATACGAAGAATGGCATGAAAACCATGTAAATGCTGGAAAATGTAAGTCAAATCATACTGGTGCAGCTGGAAATATGGAGGTCGAAGCAATCAAAACCATGTTTCAACGCTCGGTACAGAATGGTGTGCGATATCGCAACTATATCGGCGACGGTGACTCTAAAGCTTACTCCGGGTTAGTGAATTCTAAACCTTATGGTGATGATTTTTCAATAGTGAAGAAAGAATGTGTAGGACATGTTCAAAAAAGAATGGGCACTCGTCTCCGTGAAATAGTCAAGAAGACCGTTGTAGATACTGAAACTAAGGCTGGAAAGAAGATAAAAAAAAGTCTGTCTGGTAAAGGGAGGCTTACGGCTAAGATGATTGACAAACTGACGGTATACTACGGTTTGGCTATTAGACGTTACTCTGATTCCGTGGAAAATATGAAGAATGCTATCTGGGCAACGTTCTTTCACTACAGTTCGACAGACGAGAATCCACAGCATGAAAAATGTCCGAGCGGTGCGGACTCCTGGTGCGAATGGCAAAAAGCTGCAGCTGCTAATGGATTGGATTCGTTCAAACACACGTACAGTGCTCTTCCAAATGATGTTTTGGATACCATCAAGCCTATCTATGAAGATCTAAGCAAAGATGCTCTCCTGGAGCGATGTGTCGGAGGCTTCACGCAAAACAACAATGAGAGTTTGAACCAACTTATATGGGAAATCTCACCAAAGCACTTGAGCGGAACCTCTGTGATAGTTGAGATTGCGGCTTATGTGGCAGCCTGTGTCTTCAATGAAGGTTCTTTTGCTCTACTATCCTTCATGCAAGACATGGGAATCAGTAATGAATCAAGCGCTCATTAATGGGCGCGATCAACTGATCACATTCGTATAAACCGAGCAGAGCAGGAAGCTGAAAATCAAACTAGAGATGGCAGGATTCGTCGTAGACAGGAGCAAAAAGATGCTTTAGACATCATAGATGACAGCAACATCCTCTATGGACCTGGCATCGATGATTCAGTGTGAGGTAAGCCGATAAATCTCGCTTAAGAACGTTTTATTCCAAATTATTTAGTGTTCAAAACTTTAAAGCGTTTTTCCCAAAACTCAAGTTTTCAAAGTCGGTGCCCATCATAACTTCAAAACTATTGCACCGATCCTTTCGAAATTTTAAACACTATTTCTTTACATAATTTATGAGGTAACGTTGGAGATTTTTTTCCAAATTCGTTTATATTTTTCAATAACAAATTAGCCGTTTTTGGCAAAAATCGCGTTTTTTTATGTAAAGTGTTCCCGCAAAGTGAAAAATAGAAATTTCGAAAATCTCTCCCAGCGTTACCTGGGAAAAGCAATTATCTGACGAACGAACTTTGGTTTTTTGATTTCAGATGACCCAGCACCGAGTTATGAGGGCACCGCAATTCAACTTTTTTCTGAGACGCTTCCGAATAATTGATGCCATTGCCGTATTTTTCAATATTTTTTCATGAAAATATTCCACAATATTATTTAAATGGACTACAATAATCTAACATTGGTTTTAATAAATAAATTTTAACTGAGTTGTGAAAAAAAATCACAAAAATGTGCCTTTTTTTGCACAAATTAACCTTACCCCCCCCCCCTCCCCCCCCCCTCCCCTTAAGGTAATGCCACCTTAAAGCCACCTGTCACCGACAAATACGAGTAACCACTTTTCTCAATTAATTTTCAATTTTTAGCAAATATCTTTGTGAAACTTTATTGTTCTAATAAAAAAACAACAACTTTCCAGAGAGATATTTGCTCAAAATTGAAAATTGAATGAAATAAGTGGTTCCCCGTATTTGACGATGACGGGGGTTTGCATCACCTTAATACTTCTACTATATATTCACCTGTATAGTCTGTACTTTGATCTGTTCTAAGATAGCAAACTTTGACATCATATCCTAGTAAATTTTTACTCGTTTTAACTAAATCTTCAACGATAATTTATACCAATCTTCACTTTTCATTGGAAAGGCCATTGCTAGCCATGAATAATCATCAACTATATAACTATGTATTATACATAACTATACTATTATATTACTATATAATATATATCTCATATAACTATATATTTATATCCTTTTGAGTAAGTTGTCGAATTTATCACACTCATCACATCTGAACATGTACTTTGTAATGGTTCGTTTACTTTGTGTCTAATGGATTTAAATGCTAATCTATTAATTTTTGAAACTACACACACATCACAATCTAAAATTGACTCGTCAAATTTTGCGTTATGTAATTTTGTATTGTCCTGAAATTATTTCTGTAAAGCCTTTAAATAAGCTAATAAAGCATGACCCATTCTTACATGCCATAGTACGAGTAGCATTTTGATATTTTTCTTTTTAATGAATCGGTTCTAATCTGTTACTTCTGATATCTCACTATCTAATAATTCAACGCACGGAATCTTATCTGGATCCTCGGACTTTCTATTCTATATATACTCATCAAAGTTTAAACCAACTCGCTCTTGACTTTGCTATTCTCATTTATATTTTGTAAATTTTCAGTCGCCTGTGTATTTTTATCTAAATCTAATCAACTTCCTGTCTCTATGTTCTCTGCTTCATTTTAATATTTCGTTTGCGCATCACACTCAGTTTTTTCATCTATCTTTTCCAACGCATTTTTTCTGTTTTAGTTTTCTGTACAAATATCGTTCTACCCATTACCACTACGTGTCGCAACACTTCTCATAATATATCTCAGTTAATTTTTTACTGTTTATTTCTGTACTTAAATATACAGTTATTTTCTTTTCTTTTCTTAAATTGTCCTTATCTAAACCATTTTCTTTTTCATCAACTTTAATTATAATATTCAATAAGCTTTCTTATAAATTTCAAATATAACTGCCTCTTTAGAAATCGGATTATACATATCAATTATTCTATAGTCCAAATAAAATCTCAGAACTCTGTCAGCTAATTTTATCAATGATAACAGATTTTCTGTCAAAGACTATGTATAAATTACATTATCTAAAATCACTCTCTCATTATTATTCATCAATCTATTCACTTAACCTACACCGTCTGTTCTCAAACCTGCTGTAAAATCCTTATTCGCACATCTAATTATATTGCGTTTACTCTCATCAAAATTTCGTAACATCCATCTATAGTTCGTCAAATATTCAATAACTCCTGAATCTATTAAAATAACCTGGCTAATAATTTCAAATCATTTTCTTTGCAATTTAATTTCTCATCTAATGCATAATCGAAACCTTTTAAATTAAAAGATTATTTATCAATATTTAAAGCAGTTATCTCACTTCTATTTTGTCATTGTACTTCTGATCTCTGCTGACTTTTCTGATTGTTGTTGTCTCTATCCTCTGTTTTTATAACCCGTCCTTGTCTATTATAATCTCCTCTACCCCTATTATTATAATAATTATTCGATTTAAATCTCTTCGCACTATCACTGTTTTGTATATCACTTACTTTTCTCTTATCCCCATCCATTTTCACGATAATTACTATAATCATACCTGTCATTATAATAGAACTTATTCGCATATCTCATCTCTCCTGCTCCTCGCTGGCCATCTCGTCTAAGTCGAGAGTAATGATCATTTAATTCTAAATGATTTTCAAACCTATCGCATTTGTACACGGAGAGAAGAGATGTATTAAAAATTACTATTTGCTGTATGAAAATTACTATTTAAGGGGCTAGTCTAGTTTCTCACTTTCAAAAAATTCAAAAAAGAGTTATTGTAAAGCGTGTGAGTACTGGACAAAAAACAAGAGGAAGATCCAGAAGCATATGAAGAATGGCTCTCAAGCGATCATGATTGCCTATCTAATCACGCCGGATCGGCTGCGAAAATGGGAGTCGACGGCATAAAAGAAATGTTCGGCCGCTCGCTCGAAATGTATAATGTGAAGTATACACGCTACATCGGTGACGGAGATAGATAGATAGATAGATAGATAGATAGATAGATTAAGATTTATTTTGCACAAGTCAAAAATATACATCATATATACATAGTTTCGATACATTAAATTAAGTTTGTATCCATATCACAGATTCATCGTTAGATTTCATCACATAGGCTTATTATAAATGCACAGTTTATGTCAGTAGTCGTAACTATCACGTCACAATATAGAACCTTAATTAAATAATTACTTAGCAGTATAACACAGTTAATTTTTATCACAGAACACATTTCGTTCGTCGCAGGTTTCAATAATATGCCTACGTATTGCCGTTTCAAATTTATTTAGAGACGGAAGATGCCTAATATCGCGGGAGAGCGAATTCCATAGGCGAGCACCTTGGGCTCTGAAGGAGTACAGGCCAACATCTATAACATTTATAAAGCATTACCGCCGCAAAATACTCCCTTCTTATCTCCACAGTCAACCAGCCCAGTTTCCTCCTGTAGGGAGAGACATGCTCATCCTTTCTAACACTATATATATATCTCACACAGGAGTTTTGCAACCTTTGAAGCCTGGTCTGTAGCTCACCTGATACGTCGAGGTATACAAGAGAGCAATAATCTAAGTGAGAGACAACAAGAGCACCTGCGAGCTGTTTGTGTAACGCTTCGGTGGTGCAGGATCTAAAAGTACTGAGTCCATATAAGGCTCTGTTAACCTTCCGACTAACTGCATCTACTTGCGGTTTCCATGTTAATTTAGAATCCATAACAACACCGAGGTTAGTTACAGTATCGGCAAAGGGAATAAAAACGTTATTCTGCACTTCAATGCCTGGAAGGTGCAATTCTTGCAATTTATTAATATTGTAATCCGACCCAAAAATTATAGCTTTAGTCTTCCCGACATTAAAGTGAATGGCATTCTCAGAAGCCCAAGCCGACACTGCTCGGGCCACAGCTGACAGGCGATCAATGCCTATCTAAAGATCGATCGGAGACAGTGCTACTTTTAAAGGTATTTTAGATATGAATCCTTATGATACTCATGTTGAAAAGCTAGAATGCTATCTACACGTCAAGAAAAGAATGGGTACACGATCCCGAAATGAAAAAAAAAGTGAAAGGTTTAGGAGGAAGGAGTAAAGATACAGTAAAATTAACTGACAAAATCATAAATAAACTCCAAAAATATTATGGTTTAGCGATAATAAGGCATCAATGTAATGTAGAGGAAATGCATAAGGAAATTTCGACTACTTATTTCCATATGGGCTCGACTGACAAGAATTCACATCAAAACTGCCCGGTCGGCGCGGATAGTTTGTGCGCGTATCGCCGAGTGGAAGCTGAAGGACTCAATATGAGAAAATTCAAGCACGTTTATCTGCCATTAGATCCACAAGTTTTAAAAGTTTTGCATCCAATTTATACGGATTTGTCAAGAATGGAATTGCTAAACAGATGCAAAGGGAGCAACACACAAAATAATAATGAAAGTTATAACGGCTTGCTATGGCACTTTGCTCCGAAACATCTTCACAGCGGCCTAAAAACCATACAATTGGCCAATTTTTTTGCAATTGGGACCTTTAATGATGGCATGAAGTCCATATTAAGAATATTTCGTACTATGGGCATAACTGTTGGCCGCTACGCACTAGAATACGCCAACAGTCGCGACATGGCACGTATACAGCTCAATTCTGAAATCCAATAATTACTAAAGTGCTGTAATTTAACGTTATTTGTTAAGGGGAGATCGGAGTTCTATACCGTATACCCAGTTACTGATATTATCGATTTCTCATTGTACGCAGTCAATTCTAACTTTAATAAAATTTTACGAACGTACGCACATTCTTAGTGATAAATAGATTGTGCGTGCGTTCGCGAACTTTGATAATCTCATTTATTCATTAAATAAAATGAAAAACTGCAATGTCGGTATCCGGCATCCCCTTAATTTGTAGTCTCTATTCGAATTCGAATCTTTACCTCCTAACAGTTCTAATTTTACTGTTTCTTTAAGCTTCTCTATATTCGCCTTCTCAATGTTTTCTAAAACTTTATCAACGTACAATCTTTTGAATTTTAAAGCAACCGCACTAGCTACCTCATATTTTCTATGAATTTTCTTACATGCAGTTCTGTTACTAAAATTTTTACTTGAATTAAAATAAAACTTGTCTAAAAATTTAATATTCTTATCTACGACATCAAGTTCGCAATTATTCTTTTCTACATTGCCTGATCTAAAATCACCCTTAATTTGACTGTATAACATTTATAATCTAAATCTAATTTATGATGTAAATTTACTCGTCTACGATCAAGTTTCTTCTTGTTTAAGCTAACTTTCTCTTCTCTGATTCTCGTCTCTTCTTCTTCTAATTATTATTTTCTACATTACCTGATCTCAAATCAGCCTTATTTTGACTGTATAACAATTTATAATCTAAATTTACCCGTCTACGATGAATCTTCTACTTGTCTAAGCTATTTTTCTCTTCTCTATTTCTCGTCTCTTTTTCATCTTAGCTACACCACAGTTGTTCTAAGGTGTTATTTTCTTCTCCTCAATTCTCTATCTTTTCTATTCTATTCTACTGTTCTTTCCTCGCTTGGAGTACAGCAGTTCACTGTCTTTGCTCATCGACTTGTCACTGCTTTTTCGGTTCTAATACTCGCTACTCACGGAGAAATCAATCGTAACGCCTGATCAGTTCGTTCTGTTGAGAACGAAATCGTTCAAGGCTGACAGCTGTCATATTAATATATTTCTAACTATTCTCATTAATATATTTCTATTTTAAATTTTTTATTGTCTCATCTAATTTTAATCTTACATGAAATCTTTCTTTTATTAAATAAGGAGCATTTGTATTAATCAATTTTAAATTAAAATCATTAAATCAAAATCATTACCAGTACTGGATTCACTAAAGCCTGAATTATATTTTTCATTTGATTTTATACGTGGCAATATTTCACCCTCTAATCTATGTAATTCCTGCGTAGATTTATCTATATATATTCTATGCGGTGTCCCTGTACTCTCGGGCTCCTCTATGGCATCCTCATCTCTCACTGGCTCGTCGCTCACAGCATTCATTATATCATGTACATTCTCAGGAATTTCTTTTCCGGTTGAGACTACTCCGTTGTCTCAGGTTTTGCTGGTAGACCGGACCGATCAACAACATTTTGCCACCATCATGTTTAATGTGGTCAGTGGACTCCGTGACCAGATGAACCGCTTCTACTTCCAGATCTATCTTATCTGTAAAATATTATTTATATAGGATTTGGATAATTTATCAGTTCAATGCGCCGAACACCAAGCAACATCGAACGTCAAACTAAAATCACGAAATCAGATTTGCTCGACCATCAAGCAACATCGAACGTCAAACTAAACTCACGAAATCAGATGTGCTCGAACATCAAAGACGCATCAAATCTCACGTTATTGTTGTGCAAGACTCTGCCAATGTTATCAGTTCAATGTAACGAACACCAACCACATGATTGTAATGGCAAACGCACAGCGCCCATCACCACAATCACGAGTCAGCTAAAAGCTGAGTTTAGAATGTTGCAACTGCTTTATTTTAAATGATTCAAGTTTTCTTATCTATAACTTTTCTCATAAATATCTCTTAATGTATCAAATTTAAAATCAATTATAACTCGCAAAAGTCATAAATGTGCAGTCACAAAATTCAAGGCTTCATTTATTTATTTTAATGCCACATTATTTTAAATACAATTTCATTTAATATTCATTTTTTATAGTTGCAACATAATTTTAACTTTTCAAAATCTCAAAATTATCTTTAATCTATTTTCCCATCAACTCTTCAATAAGGCCTCTATTTAAAAATAATAAAATTCATTTCGTGAATTTTTATTTCACATACACATGTATAATTTTTAAATATTAATATATGTACCTGATTTATATTAGGCACTAAACTCTGAAATAGAACAAATATTGCAAAATGCTTGTGTTCGCAAGGACACCATCAGTATACATTTTTTCTACTTGTCCTTCTACGCCTCATCTATTCCGTGCAAAACGAGATTTTTCTATACATTTTCTAAAAATTAATAATTTCGTCAAAACCATAAAAACTTCTAATTTTATTTTAAATCTTTTCTGAAAGTTAAAAATCTTATTTACTTTTCTAATTATTTTAGATTTAATTTAAAAACTTCAATTCGATTCATATTTTCTTTCTCAATTTTCAGCTTAAAGTTCTGATCTCAGTCTCATTAAATTTATATCGATAATTTATAGATAAATAAATAATTGACCGATTTCATCTCAAATCATGCGGGCCGACAGCACCTATCTCTCCGAATCAGCTCAAATTATAGTATATTATTCTACTCGGAAAATAAGCGTATACGTATTTTTTGATTTTTCGATAGCATCAAAATTGCATGTGTTATGCTTTTTTCAAAAATGACTCCTCAAATTTCGTTTCTCAAAAATCGAAAACTTTTTTCTTTTTAAATCGTTCTAATTCGTCTTTTTATGGATATTTGAAAATAATTCTGTATATATTCGATGCTGTTGGTGATACTCTTTCGATCTGCCAAGTTCAAAAATTTTTTTACAAAAAATCAAGGATGATATGGCATTTTTTATAAACAATGAAAAATGCTTTTTTCTCAAAAAAGCCATCTTTTTTTTTACTCAATTTTTTTTATAGATAGCTAGTCTCAATACCTATATGGTCATATACATGACATTTGGAATATTTTTGTTTTTTAAGAGATATAAACGAAATAAGAAAAAAATTTTATGTACCCCTAAGTATAATGATTATACGTATATAGCAGAGCAAGAATCTGTGGATTAGGCAAATACGTGTACGATTATTTATATATGTGTGTGTGTACACCATAGAGGAGTATAACGCATGGTACTAGAATTCTCCGCAAGGTGGCTAAAACTCATCTTTTGCTATCACGTAGAGAATGTTAGTTATTTTAGCTTATTTAAGGAACCCGATGTAGTTATCTTAATATATATAGTATTACTTATACATACTAAGATTTCTCTTGAATTATGGCTGAAATTTATTCAACAAAGAGGCGCAAGTGTCCAAACTTTTTTGGATCACACAAAAAAAACGTATATGATGCCACTGTTAAATTTAGAAATTTGGAGAATTTAGCAGAACTTCTTCGACAAAGTTTTCCTAACAAAGCAGTGCAGAGTTCGGATTATGTATGCTTCAATTGATATGAACGCGTTAAAAATATTGAACCAAAGGAAATAATTGATGCGATTCATTCAGACAATTATACTGACTTGTACAGTGATACTGAAGACCATGATTTTCGAGCTAGCATCCCAGAGCGGATTGAGCATTTAAACGAAACCTTAATTTCAAGTTCTTTTGGTAATGTTTCGCCACTTAAAAGGAAGAGAGGTATTGATGATTCATCTGTACAAAGATACATTATTAGAAAAAAATCAGAACTAGCATCTTCATTCTCATCTGCAACTAGCTCAAAATTGTCAGAAGCATACAATGTTTGCATTGATGAATCACATGATGATTTGACTCAATGCTTCTGCAATTAATGGCTCAATAACTTGCGAGTAGCGCTTGAAAATTGTGACAGTATCAATGAGAAAATTAGAATTTTAACGTTGCTTCCTTCATCATTAACAAAATCTAGTATTTTATCAGCATTTCCCGAAGTAACTGTTTATATGATTGACAAAGCAAGAATGCTTGTAACAACTAAGGGAATATATTCTGAACCTGACACGTATACTGGTCATCCATTGGACAAAAAGTCTACAAAAATTGCCATGGAATATTTTCTAAACGATGACTTTAACTGTACACGTCAAAGCCCTAATAAATGTGATGTTGTGACTGTTCAACAAAATGGAAAAAAAGAAAAAAAAAGAAAACGTTATTTGACACGCAGTTTAAAAGAGACGTATAAACTATTCAAACAAGAAAACCCAGACATAAAAATCGGTATAACAAAGTTTTATACATTAAAACCAAAGTTTATTATGTTGAGCCCGTCGAAGTAAGTGTGTCTGTGCATTTACTGTGCAAATTTTGATTTACACGTTAATAGTCTAAATAATTTCCTAGGAGGCAAACATTTAGACCTCGATAGAGTTCGTTCTACACTTTTATCGGCAATTGTTTGCTCCAATTTGTCCGATAAGTGTCTTTTTCAAGAATGTACTTTATGCCCAGGTTCTGAAAATATCAACCTAAGTTTGTTTGGATTAGAGGCAACTAATGAACATGAGGAGATTGTTTTTGCTATGTGGGAAAATGGCCATCTTGTGAAGAAAAGATTAACAATCTCCAATTTTTTTAGCGATCTTTCTTCTTGGACAGTCAAAACAAGCGTTCATTTAAATATTAAAAATATACAAAGAAAAGCTATAAAAGAAGAGAAAGAAATAGCTGCAGCTAACTCAGGTCATCTAGTACTGCATGGTGATTTTGCTGAAAATTGGGCAGTGATTCACAGTAACCCTATTCAAGGTACTCACTAGGTTAATCAACAGGTCTCTATTTTCACAGCAGTTTGTTATCAAGGAAAACTAACAAAAACTTTTGCTGTCATCAGTGATCGATTATAACAGATGGAGCAGCAAGCCACTTTAAAAATCGATTTCAATTGTATGAAATGAAAAATGCTTCCATCAATAAAAAATGGTTGTTTTCAGCTACAGGTCACGGGAAAGGTGCATGTGATGGTGTTGGCGGACTAGTCAAACACTATGCAACTAGACATAATCTTCAGAACAGTCATATTGAATCAATACAAGATGCCAATGCTTTTGTAACAAAAGTTCAATCTTATACTAATAATATTAAACTAATCTTACTACCAAAAGAAGATATTGAAGTTTTTAGACAAAATAAAATAAAAGAGTGGCTTAAGGCTCCTAAATATAACGGCATTCAGAAAACCCATGTATGGAAAGTAAATGTAGGTAAAAAGAAAAAATCTTATACAGGTCGAACTGCTCTTCATTCTTTAACAAAATTGTTAAATAAAGAGAAACGGAAGAAGAAGAAAATCAACTCAAAGAATCGTGTTAGCAGGAAAGTTAGAAAAAGCAATAAAATGTCTAAAAATCATAAAAAAGAGAAAAATACATAGGATTTTTTCTTGCACGACAGTGCTATGGGGGAACATAAATTTTTTTTCTTATTTCGTTTATATCTCTTAAAAAACAAAAATATTCCAAATGTCATGTATATGACCATAAAGGTATTGAGACTAGCTATCTAGAAAAAAAAATTGAGTAAAAAAAAAGATGGCTTTTTTGAGAAAAAAGCATTTTTCATTGTTTATAAAAAATGCCATATCATCCTTGATTTTTTGTAAAAAAATTTTTGAACTTGGCAGATCGAAAGAGTATCACCAACAGCATCGAATATGTACAGAATTATTTTCAAATATCCATAAAAAGACGAATTAGAACGCTTTAAAAAGAAAAAAGTTTTCGACTTTTGAGAAACGAAATTTGAGGAGTCATTTTTGAAAAAAGCATAACACATGCAATTTTGATGCTATCGAAAAATCAAAAAATACGTATACGCTTATTTTCCGAGTAGAATAATATACTATAATTTGAGCTGATTCGGAGAGATAGGTGCTGTCGGCCTGCATGATTTGAAATGAAATCGGTCAATTATTTAAATAACAAAATTTGATTTAATGCACTTAATGGCGCTAGCATGCTTAAATTTATATCGTACGATTTTAAAATATGTATCTATGAATACGTATACGTAGACGCACTTAACCATACATGCATCATATATACACATCGAGTATATAATACATATCTATACGCCTCGAGCATGTGCTACACATCTATGTATATACATCGACACTTCAAGTATAGAAAGGGCATAGAGAGAAATAACAGAGTAGAACTTTCCGCCAATGCGAGCATCCTCGCTTGGCTTCGGGGTCCTCGGTCGCTGCAGTCGGCATCTCTCCCTTTCTCTCACTCCATCCTTTCTCTATATCTCTATCTCACTTCCGTGCTTCACCAACTCGCGTGCGTCACCCTCTTCTTTTTTCTTTTGGTGATTGGCACCAGAGGACTGTACGGCCATCAAGAAGCGGTTTGAGTATGCGAAGAATGCTTAATTATTATCGGACTCATGTTCGATCTCCATCAGCGATTAATCCGGAAAAACGAGTTGTAAAATTTGTTGCCGAAAAAATCGACCCAACGGAGAATCGAACCGCGCCCTCGACACCGAACGTGTATCAACAAACTAAATCTTGCGCCTTAACCAGTTGAGCAACGAACGTACCGACTCCCTCTTCTGTACGTTGGTCCTTCTTCCACGCTTCGCCCGGCCGCGCGCGCCTCAGCTCTCTCTCTCTCTCTCTCTTCCTCACCGCCATGCCCGACGCTCTCCTGCGCGTACGACGCGCATAGAACACACTTTGACCCAAGCGGCGGACATCTTGAAGCCTTATTTTCTCTTTTCATTCTCTCTCTCTATCTATCTATCTCTCTCTCTCTCTCTCTCTCTCTCTCTCTCTCTCTCTCTCTCTCTCTCTTTCTCTCTCTCTCTGATTGTTTTTCTGATTGTTTTAATAACTAGAAAATAAAATACTTAATAATTATAAAAAGAAAAAATGGGGCCTGCGGAGGCTCAGTCGGTAGAGTGTCGGATTCCCACGCCGGTGACCCGGGTTCGAATCCTAGTCTCTGCCGATTGATACAAGCACCACTGTAAAAATTACATGTGCTTTGTTTACAAACACACCGCAGACCCCCGTCGTCGATTAGCACCACATGGAAGCACAAACATGGCGACGTTAAAAAAAAAAAAAAAAAAAGAACCTTAAACATATCAGAACATACTAGGAAAAAATGAATTTCTCTACAATAACCTTGAAAGTTTATAAGTTTACTTTATTTAATAATGACCGAAATTATAATTTAGATGGAATTAAAGTGTATTAGGTCATAGTTTGATACGTAAATTTAGTAACTAATAATCTCACGGGTAAATTCAAGAAAAGTTAAAAACTAGCTTTTTTATGCATGCAGGTTATAAAGAATATAAGTAACTATAGGCGTGCCTATAAGGTAAAAGGCCCTATTATGAGACAGTAGCTGAAGTATGATACACCATTATCGATTATTTTCATTCAAAAATAATAATAAATAACTTGGATTTTTTGTTTTATTCAATAATATTATGCCGTAACAAGATAATTTAATTTTTACATAGAAATTATAGCATCAACAAATAATTATAATAGAAAAAGAAGTGTCGTGAATGCATGTCCATAGTATATGAGACAAAATTGTCTCATAGAATATGTCCCCGATTATGAGACAGATAAAACAAACGCAAAAAGCACTGTCTTTTTTATAATTAAATTTTTATATTACTTTTATAAATAACGTAGAATGCTTTGATACATAAGAAACGTTTAATATCAACATTTATAATACAGTTTTCATAAATAATTTAAAAATCAACAATTTTATGACTAAATTAAATTATTTCTTTTCTTTTTTAATCTTTAACTGTAATTCTTTCATCTTTGCGTTTAATTTCTTCTTTTCTTCAGCTATTTCTTTTTTTTGCATTTGTAGTTCCTTTTTCTTTGCAAGCTGTTCTTCCTTTTCTTTTCGTTTTTGTTCTTTTTTCAGCTGAAGTTTGTACCACACGTTACCCGTAGCTGCTGAAGGCGGTTTAGGTTTTCCAGATGCCTCTACTTTAATTCTTTTCTTTTTGGCAAATATTTCAGAGGTAATGTAAACACCGTAGAGAAAATTTCATCTTGCACATTTCCAGGCTCTATGTAAACAAATTAATGAACTTGAATTAAAATTTTCATTATAAAAAAAAAATTATAAATATTTTCATTATCCAACCTTGATTAGCAATCTTAGCAACGTTTTCTTTATTGTCTTGAGCTTCTTGTGTCAAACTTTGTTCTTGGCTTATGAATACATCATTATTTTGAGTACGAGAAACTTGGTCAGTATTAGATATTTCTCCAGAATCAATACAATAAACATTTTCACTCTGCATCTGTTAAATGTCTGCATCTAGAAAAAAAATTTCAATAATTTTTTGATTGTTACAAAATAAATAATCTAAAATTTATTGTTACAAACCTTTTATACTAGTTTCGACTTGAGCGACTTTTTGTGACCCACTTTCTTCTTGGGTTGTTAAACATTCGGTTTCTTGCATGATTGATGAATCTATTGAGATATTATCAACGAAGAGCAAATGATCTGACAATTTTGTAGGAATGTTTGTTTGTAAATAGCTTTCTTGTAAAACTGTAATGTCGATTACTGGTATATCATCATTTACAGTTGTTCCTGCTACATTTTCAAGAATAATACCGTCGTTCAATTGTAAAATAGAATCGCCTGTCAGGTCTTGAGTTTCTGGTATTATCAATTTAGAGGCTACAGTTTCTACACTTTTTATTTGAGGTTTAGTAGCTTTTAAACTATCAATAGCATTTATATGAATTTACCAAAATAAATAAAAATTAAGATTTATTTGGAATAAAATATAAATGTAAAATAAAAGTTTAACTTAAATACAAATTATCAATTTTAAGAACTTGATTGTCGTAAATAGTAAAAACTTGGTTTGCACCAAATCTATTTGTAAATAATAAATTGTAAAATCTACTTGTAAATATGTACATATAAAAAACATTAATTATTTTGTCGTAAATAATAAAAACTTGGTTTGTACCAAAGCTAATTTGTAAATAATAAATTGTAAAATCTACTTGTAAATATGTATATATGAAAAACGTTAATTATTTGTAAATAAATATAAAATTATTGGATAAAAAAAATTTTATCAAATCATGTACCAAGAGATTTTTTTCTAATTTGAAGCCAATATTCAAAAGGAGCTTTTTTCTCTACATCTTCTGTCCACAGTTCATTCGTCATAGCATTATTGAACTCTTCTAATAGTTCAGATGATATGTTGCTTTCCAAATTTTTCAAATGCTGCTCCATATCCTCATTACTGATCTTATTCGAAACCTGGTCCATTCTTACGGAGTTATCCTGTTCATTGTAGATACCTTTTCTTTTCTTTTTCTGTAAAATGTCATGATCGATAGCATTTACATTAAATGGCACCAGTCCAGCTGCTCGAAATCCACTGATTACAACATTTTTTTCTTCCTTCATTTCATTCAATGCAATTTTTAAAACTATTGAAAAATTTTCTTTTTTTAGTTGCAGTACATCCTTATCATTCTTCCACTTTACTACAGTTTTCTTCCAGATTTGTTTGAAAGGGTGAAAAAATGAAATGTCCAGCGGTTGCATTATGTGTGTCGAATTAGGATAAAGACCAATTATTTCAATTTGCTTAGTTCGACAGAAGGTTACAAGTGGTAAGTTGATGTGCGGGGAATGATTATCTAAATAAATAACTACTGGAAACTCTATTTTTTCTTTGAGCAGCCATGGGTAGAAGACATTTGTGATGTATTCAAAAAAGGTTTCCGTAGTCATCCATCCGCTTTCTGATATTCCAATGCCCCAACCCACTGGCATATTTTCAATAATCTTCTTTGATAGTTGTTCTTTATACGCAAACATAACTAATGAGGGAGCACGTGTACTGCACTGTACACAAATAAAGTTGTAATCCCTTCCTTTCCACCATCTGTAACCTTATACGCTGCATCAGCACCTTTTCGCGTTAAAACTTTATCCGAGTCTGGACACAGTAAAATATTGCTCTCATCGCAATTAAATATTCTTGTTGGAGAAATATCAGTAAGATTTTTACTTTCTAAAAACTTTCTTTGCTCGCCAAACCAGTCTTTGAGATCTTCTTGCGTAACACTAACCCGGCTCAAACTTAAATGCTGCACAGTCCTGAGTGATATATTAGGATGTCGTCTCCTGAACTCCTCATACCAGTGACGACCTGGACGATTATTAATAAAGGGTGTCTTTCTATTCTTCAGAATAACAAACCTCTGTACAGCATCTAAAAGTTCATCTTTTGTCACAGGGAAACCCCTCTCTGCTCTATAAATGATCCAGTTAACAATCTCTTCCTCTTCAGTGTACAATAAAACAGTTTCTAGTCCACCTTTTTTCTTCAGTATAACAGGATTTTTTTTCCTTCGAGCTAACGTAGCTACTGGAACTCCATATGCCTTTGCAGCTTTACGCATAGAAAGACCAGTCTCTAGTGCATCAAGGGCACGCTCAAGCCTTTCCGCAGAATAGCATTTTCTTTTTACTTTCTTCTTTTCAGTATTATTCACTATAACAACATTCTTCTTTCTAATCTTTACACGTTCTTCTACTTTCTTTACTAAAATACTTTTACTTTTAGTTTTAACTTTCTTCTTGGTTTCCTTTTTTGTACGAGACATTTCTTATTACTGAAACACATTATTGAAACACAAATTGAATTCACTAAGTACTTATTTGATTAATATAAATACAAAATTATTAAACTTTGGATAAAGACATAAATGTATTCATTTATACAAATTTGAAAAATTGTATAGGTTAGTTTTAGGTTAATTTTACAAAGGTAATTAAGATAATCAAATTTACTTACTTATAAATATCTCTTCTCTAAAGACTATTTTATTACGATGATTACATTGTAAAAAGTAATCAATTATATCAAAATCATAATTTTTTTGCAAAAAATTAATTCAAGAACACGTGCTCAAACTGCGTTTCATAACGAGGTACAAGTCGGAATGGACAGGGCCATAGTACATGGTACATGAAAGTCAGTGTCTCATACATACGGGCTAGCCTTAAAAAAATGTACATATCGTGAAACACCTTTATAATTAATAAAAATGCATTAAAATGCAAAAACCTTATTATATACTATCATCTACAACTACTAAACTTAAAAATGAAATAATTTTGAATATTTGAAATATGGCTAGATTTGTTATAATGCATAAACAATTAATCGCTTGAATTCAGCATTTTAACTGAAACAACAAGTCTTACGTCTTAATAACTTATAAGCTGATAAATAAACATTTAAGGTTTTATGTAGTAAAGCACTATAAGTATATGTCGATGGTTTTCATAAATTTTGATATTTCAGGTTTAAGTTTATAATTTTTGTATAATCGTATGTACGATGATTGTTTTTTAATATATGTTTTTCTCCGAGTGTCTCATAAAATTAGCTACCGTCTCATAATAGGGCCGTTTACCTTATATATCGATATTCCTAACCCTTAACCAGTCGCGCTGTCGAGTACAGTTAACTTAGAAGGACTTTCTACATAATAGATTACATTATAAATTTGTATATTTATGTAGTACACAGAATTTATTTCTAAAGGATTTAGCGGGATCAATATATTATTTAAGATAATATTGAAGATTTCGTTAGCTTTTGCATCATTATTGGTAATAAAAATCACTTTCCGCGTCATAAAATTAGATGAAAAAAATCAAGTACATGTATTTGATTATGTAGAATCGATTATATAAAGTATTAGTGGGTTCAGAGTTTTCGACTTTACAATATAAATTAAAAATCACCAAAATTTGGGGTCTTTTGAATTTTTAAATACCTTCCACGTGATAAATACTGATAAAACTTGGCTAATATATCAATTAAAATATTGCTGATGTAATTCATAATAAGTTTTCGGGGTCAGGGATTAACTTTATACAGAAATCGAAATTATTGAACTATTTTAGGTTATTTTTATACTATCCACATGATAAGTTTTGCTAACACTCCGCACAATAGATTCTTTAATCATATAGAGTCTAGTGGAATCGGAATTAGCGGGTTCGCACTTCTAAAATACATATAATATAAATTTCGTACTTACTTCCAAAAACGTTCAAAAGTTCAATGACATAAATAATGCACAATATAAAAAACAAGTAATGAACAGGTAACCTTTTTATATTCGTAATTAAGCAAGCTATTAGGGGGTAGCTATAATGGAAGAAATGCATATCAAGATTCCTTTACAACTAAATATTAATTTACTCGACGACGTAAGTAAACAGCTTTGATTAATTATTTGTAAGCAGGCTGCTGGGGGGTAGCTGCGAAGGAGTGAGAGGCGTAGGCAACGCAAGTTTTTTTTCTTACAACTTATTATTATTTACATCGTGGTACCATAAAAATGCATTAGGGTGAAAGTAAAAAAATCGACAATATCTTGTCCGACGCTTTAACGTATTAATTGATAATTCTACATACTTTAAGTGTTGATCTGTCCGTGAAATTATGAAACTACATACAATTTACTACATATTCTACGTATATAGACTTCTGTATTCCTATTAAACTTTATTTGAATAAGCACGAAACGCCGGAAAATGTATAGAGCTCAAAAAGAAACTTTATAGCTTCTCTCTATACGTTTCGTCCCGGGTTCGTCTACTGGACTCATCAGTAAGGTGATATAGACGAACACTGCCTTAGACGCTCTGGAAGGGATTTGATTTCGGGCTTATATACCGCTGTAAGAGATTTCCGTGCGCTTGCGGGAAAGCGGGAGTAATAGCTATGTTAAGTGTGTAGGAAAACTTTGTAGCCGTCTAGCGGTGGAGCGCCACAGCTGCGGGGCGTGGGGGCGCGAAGCGAGTCCCCACAGCACTTCCCTCCGAGAAAGATTCCGGGAGGAAAATTCGAGAGAAATGGAGCGAAAATTGTTAAGACATGTGTATTGTGTGACGAGCGAATGTGTACGTTGTTGTGTGTATCTGACTCGAATGAGAGTGTACGCGTGTTGCGTTCTGTGTGCGAATTGCGCGTGTGTGCGTCGCGCGTTGCGAGCGTGTGTGTTGTATGTAGGCGCGAGTAGAGGCCATATAGCCTGTGTTTTTACTCTCGTCTACAATGTGTGAATGAGTCGATGTACCGCGTGCGTATGGACGCTGTGGCTGCGACATACGGGGCAGGACTCATGTAGGAAAGACACAGGAAAAGGATGCGTTTTATTCTTTTAGTCGGGGTTACCAATATAGAGCTCAAAAAGAAGCTTGATCGCTTCTCTCTATACGTTTCGTCCCGGGTCCGTCTACTGGACTCATCAGTAAGGCGATATAGACGAACCCTGCCTTATACGCTCTGAAAGGGATTTGCATTCGGGCTTATATACCGCTGTAAGAGATTTCTGTGCGCTTGCGGGAAAGCGGGAGTAATAGCTATGTTAACTAGGGCGCGAAGAAGCGAATCCCCACAAATGTATTTACGCAACGCGTTCGTAACCATAAATTTTACTTTAAGCTCCTTCAAATTAATGTTAAAAGGCTTTTTTGGGTACTCAATGCCCATATATCTTGAAGTATGTATACTCGTATTTAAGTTTTAAATTGATACAGTAAAAATGTAAGGGTTCTCGCTGTAAATAATTAAATTACTCAATTGAAGTATGTCCGGAGTTTAAATGTCTTTTCGTAACACTTCAATATTTCGTATTTATTTATTGAAAAGAAAAGATTTCAGGTTTTAAGAATCGGGGGATATAAAAGAAACAACCTATTTAATAGAAAAGTTGTTTTAATTATTGAAAAAAGCCATTTGTCGAAGGTGAATACGGGGAAACGACTATGTACTAAGCGCGTATGCTTTTAATATGTCTTTCTGTAACGCTGTTTTCTCAAAGTTACAGATAAGTAAATAATTGCTATAATAGCTCAAATTAAAACTCTTCATAAACCCTTTCAATACCCTCTTATTATTTTATGAAATATTTTAATAATAAAAAGTTATAATACTAAATGTGATGGACCTTCACTTTATGACGAGTCTTTCCATAACGTCTTATTCACAAGTCGCATACGCGTTCAGAGGTTATGATGCGCAAAATGCTAACACATAAAGAGAAACTTGAAACAAAGTAATTTGCTATATAAATTATCATAATTACATTTAGAAGCTCTTGTAAAGGAACAACATAAAAAAATAACCTAAATCATACTATTTGTTCTAAAGTTTAAAATTAAATTTCTAAAGTTAAAGACTCGTTTTAGTTGAATATATTTATTAGTAATTTTAAATGATTCAAGTTTTTTGCATGTTAATATTATTTTGTGCAATGTTAACTGTTTAAATTAAATAGATTGTTATAAAAGGCATTATTTTCGAATACTTTTAATTTTAAATATTATATAACACGTAAAATATCCATTTTTATTCTTTACCTAATATCCACAAAAAATAAGTTTTTCAGCACTGCTAGTACCATATTTCTACTATTTATATATAATACTATAAGAAAAATAGCCATTGCACTTAAATTAAATGATTTTTTTTCGCGACATTTTGCTGTACCAATATTGTCGAGTTTTTGACATTGTTTCACACGTGCTTCAGCATGTGCTCCAGCAAGTGCTTCAGAACGAGAAAAAATAAATATAAAATGTAAAAAAAAATGCCCTGACCGGGGCTCGAACCAGCGATCTTACAGTTAGCAGGAGCTTACCTTGACCACTCTGCAAATTAGACTTGAATTTCGTTAACTTATGAGCAATATATAAACCAAAATAGAAACAATATATTGTTGTTATATGATATATGAAAAATAGATTTTGATAAGACAACAACAACAAGCAACATTTTTTATTATTTAGCATTCAAGGGGATATGAAATACCTACCCAATTTCTACCTTACCGAGGTTTTACTTTTTTAATCTCATATTTGTGTTCGTACTTTGTAACTTTAAAATAGGTGTAATGTTCAACAAACAAATATTTCCTTTATTGCCATTCAAAAGCCTTTTTTTATACGTCTAGCAAACAAACAATTTGTTTGTTTGATAAAATATATATATATAAATATATAAATATACAAAAACAACAAGTAACATATGATTTAGAATTTATATTTATCTAAAAATATTTAACCATTTGTTTTTAATTTTACGCTGGCTTAGATGCGCTTAAGATGCTTCAGTGCATTTTTTAGGGGGACGGGAAAGGCAAGAGAAGATATCTATGTCATCGGCTCAATTTTTAATTTTATTAAATGCTTTTTTAAAATTGTATGCTTTTTTAATTTTATAGAAATTGACATTAGAATAATATTAATTAATTGGAAAAATTTTATAACAGATAGTTCATGTAACTTATCTGAATAATGTAAAATTTGTATGAGACATAACATTTTATTATTAATAATTCGATTAAGAAATTGTTTGTAATCTAGGGAAATGTATGCATTTTTAAAGTAATGGAAACAAGAATTGTGCCTATTGCAAGTGACTGAATTGAGAATTAATTTTCTGTGTATATTATGTTTATCTTACTGTGAATAGTTTATAAAGTGAAGTTACTTTCTCGATATTATTGAACACTCTTGAAAAAGAATAAAAAACAGTTTATTAATTTATTTAGAATCACTGATTCAAAGGAATGAAATAAGGGAGACAAAAGACCACGAACAGTCAAAAGTAATTTGAATTTTTAATGATTTAAAAGAATAGTTATATCAGCTAATTTTAAATATTTGAGATATGGTTTGGAATCAATATTTTCATGTAGTAATCCCACCAGTTGATTCGGGCCCGAATCAATTGGTTTGAAAGCTACATGAATTGTAGTTGATTTTTATAAACTTTTGACCTGCACAATTGAGCATTCCCCAGGTAGTGTGCACGGACGTCGAAAAGGATGTTCGGGACACATTTTTCTGACAGTAAAATTAACATCGATGAGGGCGCAGAGAGACCACGGGACAGTTTAGACAAAGAGGTCTTGCTGTGGACGGTTGGCCTCTGGATCAGTAATCATACATGCGAAGAGGCATACTTAGTTTTGATTTTAAATTGACCTCTCAAATAGGATTGGCATACAAAGGAATTTATATATTAAACTACATAATGTGTAAAGTATAGATGCGTCAGTGCTAATCAAAAGGCATAACTTTAAAAAAGATATGTATAATGCATAATTAAATTTAATATTAATTTATGATATATATTCGAGACAGAATATATATTTCTGTGCGCAATAGCAAAGTGTTATGTAAGATTTTAACTCAAGTGTTATTTTATTATCTTAAGTTCTGTTAAACTATCTATATATCATTCTAAAACAGTCGATGATATTACTGTACATGAATAATATAATGTTTTATGTAGCACATTTATTAATATATGCTATTTTGCAGCGAAAGTAATTTAATTGTTTAATTAATTACAATCTATAAATTGAACGTAAATTATACTTATGCTTATATTCTATAATCATGTGTTATTTAATGCGGTTTAAGACTAATAATCGTCTCTAAAATTCTGCAGCATAATAACATCAATTCCAGAATGGTGTCATGTAGGGTACTGCAAATAGTTATAAGTTAAATTTGAAAATTGATACTGCATACATTGATAAAGCACAATTACAAAATGTTCGTGTTATTGTTACAAGTTTATTTATGTACAAAGTTAAGTTTTGTAGGGGGGGGGGAGATGTTAACGATTGGCATGGTATATATTTGTCAAAAATAACCCTATTCTTATATTTATAACAGTATTTTTATACGTAAATTGTTTTGTATGAATATTTGTAAAATATTGTTGAATACGAGTATATTAGAAATAATTCAAATATAGGCTGAATATAGCTGAATATATCAAGTGATGTTTTATGTTAAAATAAACAAATGCGTAGCGTTGCTGAGCAATTTCGGCTATTTGTAATAATTGCGAGTGTGTCTTGTTTGAACCGTCGTACCGTTAACCCGTGACAGATCGGTCATTAAAATCCTTTTTCGCGAAATATAATAAAATCAAGTTAAAAGTGATATATGTTTAGTTACTTATTTGTCTCCTGTCGTAACAATCTGCTTCGTGCAGATACAATGATAGACAAACTTGCTTAAGGATTCGTGATTTGTTATTATTATTTAATTTAAATATTATAATCTTTTATTATAATATTTAATTATTTATCTTTCCCCCAGGTACCTAAATCATAGAAAGGAATAAGGAAAATTCTAGGATGACTATATAATATGTGTGTTTGTACATGTTTATAAATAAAATGCCATGTATTATGTATATAAATATGTCAAGTTGCAAGACTCGCATTTATTCAGCTTCACAGTTCCACACCATCAAAACAACATGCGCTTACTCATATATTCGCCAATAGTAATAAGTAAACTGACGAATATATAAGCTAGCTGTCCAAATCGTTTTATAAGAGCAGGAAAAGTGAAGGTTCTGCTTGCTAGGCAACTGTTCGATGACTGACCATCCGCAGATCGGCAGCCAGCTCAATCCTTTCGAGTAGTAGTAAGACCACCATGGCGAGACGTCCGTATTGATTTTCCCCGTCCCCTTCTTGACCTATATTGGGGGAGGCCCAACATGCGGGTCCTTCGTCAAGGTCGCGGCTGAGTGTTGTAGTCGCACAGGTGATAATCGCCGGGGCGGGATATATATATATATGCACACATATATAAATAAATAAATAATAAATATAAAAAATGATCAAATATAAAGCATAAATAATTTGCTTTTTCCCCTGAGTTATCTATGAAAAATAAGTGTGTTCTACGTATAATATGGCGTTGTGGCCCTCAGAAGGACCGTTTTTACGATTAAATTATAATCTTTTGTAGCCGTTTTTTCGGGCAAAGAGTTAGTATTGCTAGAATATTTCTCTGTGTATTTTTTCCATTGTGAAGTACCCGCTGCCGTCTTATCTCCTTCTTTTTTATTCTTATCCTGAAGAAGAGAAGATTTCTCGCCTTTGCTGCTGTTGCTCTGTTTTTGGCCCATCTTGTCAGGGCTTACGTAGGTGAAAGAGGTGAGAAAGTGGTATACGCGTATTTTATATCGAGCATTAAAACTTTTCCAATATATTTTTACATTACTCTAGGATTGTAGGGTAAAAAATTATTATTATAATCAATGATAACTTTCTCTCGTACGTCGTCATTGTGATTCTTTACACCGCTGTCAGCAGAGCTAGCAGAAGCGAGTTTACCAGCGCACATCCCCATGACTATCTTATGCTTTGGCTGGGATACGAATAATCACAGACATCAAATTACAGTTACATTTATAGGAAGTGGGTGTGAATAAATTATGAAAAAATATATAACTTATGATTGGTGTTTATTATTAATATTTTTTATACAGTCTTCATATAATCTTTCAAGTCATTCACAATAAAAGGTAAATGAAATGCAAGAATTTCGGATAATACAATTTTTAGATATACGCTTTTGTACATATCGGTGTCGTCGACGATTCTTTCCATAATAAAACCTTCTATGTCGGCGTTATGTATTGAATAGTATTGTTTGAATGATTTAGGATCATTAAGAATGTTATTTACGTTTTCTGTTAGTTCTTTTTCGAGTCCAATCCTACGCAGAGTCTCTTCGTGTTAAATTTGTTGAGAGCATACGTCGTTGACAGTAAAAGATTAGGCAATTCGCTCGTCACTTCCCGTATTTCGCGCGCTTGACAAGTAGCCATGGTTATTTCTTTAACAAAAAAACAAACTGAGAATTTTAATTTGTAAAGTGCAGCCTCGAGAGACGATGTGGTCGCTTTGCTCTGCGTGCTATTACTGGCCAGAAAACTCTATCGTCGACGCATGAGGGTCTATGATGGTTTTCTCCCACACTCCCTCCCCTCCAACGTGAATAATAAGAGTGGGGGGGGGGGGGGGAGTATGGTAACAGAAGCCAGGTGCTACTCATTTTTCACGACTGTTATTCTGTCAATAAAAGTGTGGTTATGGTGTACAATTTTGAAATGACCCGTAGGCTATACAAGTTTATAATAAAACTGTTAACGGACTTTCAAAGAAGTAAAAAGTATAGTATTCGCCGGACGTTAATTTAAGAAAAATTAAATTGAAAATAATAATAATGAATGGCGTAGGATGTAGGCTATGTAGGTCGAAAGGTACGTAAATAATTTATTAAACTTGTACTGATGTATGTATATTTATTCAACCATTTACGGCTACAAATACAAACGACGGCGACATTGAAATGTAATGAGTGTTTGCGAGGCTTTTTGGGAATACATGCTTTACAAATCATAAGACACCCGGGACGTACAAAGTAAAGAATAAAGAACTTTGTAGTCTCGTAAAAATTTGCCCGACTTGTCACGTTCACGTGTACCGTGGTAAACACGAGTGCGGTATCCATCGCTGCAAAGTATGTCGAGCGAGTCACTTGCTGAAGGCACTATGCTTTATGCAGCCTGTGCGTAATTTTGAAAAAAAGGGAAATGCCGATAAAAATAAAAAATATCTATACGTTTTTTACGATCTAGAAACGCGCCAAGATGTACCGTATAAAAATCATCCGGACACGCGTCTGCATATACCGAACTTGTGTGTAGTTCAGCAAGTGTGCACCGCGTGTATCGATAGTGACAGCGATTTGAACCAACGCTGCGATACTTGTGGTATACGTGAATTTGTGTTTCGGCAAAACGTTATAAAACAGTTCGTTGATTTATACATTCGTACAAAGTCTATTTTCGATAAAATTGTATGCATCGCGCATAATGCCGGTGGGTTTGACGCGCAGTTCGTATTGAAGGAATTAGTCGAGGAGCGTAAAAATATTATACCAAAAGTAATACTCAACGGAAAAAACATAATTTCGCTACTCATTGTCTATATCTCTGATTTTTGGTAATAAAATGAAACGTCCGTCTAGCAGAGACATTAGAACTTACGAGAACTCCGTCGCGTGATAAAAGGGTTTTAAAACTTTTTATGTATAGTGTATATTAGAAAAAAGCCTCGTTTGTGTAATATTTGAATATACTTTTTTTAACAAAAAATCTAGTAATAACAGTGAAACAAAGTTGTAAAGTAGGCGTTTGAAATGGTCATTTAAAAACTAGTAAAATATATCTATGTATGATTATATACGATAATATAGAATCAAAAACCTAAATATATATATACCTCTATATAGCCATATATATGCCTATATATAATTATTTATATAATTATACATAACAACATACGATTTTTTAGGTTTTATATCCCGAAAATTCGTCAAATGTGTTACATTTTTTAATTAACTTTTAACTGTTTAAAACATTTAAGTAATATTTAAATTTTACAATTTGTATTTTTCACAATATAATGCTACTCAAAGCACTATATAACTATATTTTATTTCTGTTACAACGTGTGAAAATCTGTTTAGAGATTGCGAAAGTGACTTCGCTTCTGGTAGATTCGCTGGTGGTGATGAAAGCGCAGCGAATGATTCTCAGAGTGTACCGGCCGATCTGGGGGATAGTGAGATTGATGAATCGGAGCGCGAGTGCGAATTGATTTGTACTAGCCTTGAGTGTCCCTGTAGTTCCTGTAATGCAAATCGTTGCGTAGAAGCGGGTGATTTACAACAGCCGTATTTAGACAGTGAAGACGGGAGTGTCATAATTTTGAATGACCACGACGAAACCAGCCCCCGACAACAACACTCGCCGCAAGCAAATATACTAAACCAACGCATACACGAGCAGGATATCTGGATGGAGGAGTGTTATGAATCGGGAAATGAGTCTTATGTATCGGAGAGCAGTGAGGATGAGGACGTACCATCGAGCGTGGTCAACGACCTACAGGACGCTTGGCACAGTCGCTTATCGCAAAACACACAGCGGCCGTAAATCAGGTGGCTCGTGTTCTGAGATTCGAGAGCGAAGACGACGACGACGTTGATGAGATGCAGGTATCGGAAGCAAGTCCCACGCTCTCTGCAAACAGTGAGACACCGAGATCTTCCATGCTACAGCAATTCTACAGACATCGTCATAGAGAGTGCGATCGTATGACTGCTGAAAGTGAAAACGTGGGTAAGTGTACACTTTTTTTGCTATCCTAATACCACCACAGAAAGAACTAGTTTTGAAATTTATTTATTTTTTTAAAGTAATACCACGGAAGACAAATATTGATGATGACCCCGCTCGTTTAAATGCAAAGATGTTAAACGTCTACCGTGGTGCGTATACATTATATGTTCAGAGAACGCAAGATTTGACCGGTTTTAATAAATTAGCCGAAGGGCCTGGGTCGTCTCTATACTCTGATCCCGATCTCGTGGATTAAGTTGTCTAGCTGTATGAAACTTTCAGGCTGCGGGTCTAGGAATAAATAAATAAAAAATACTGTTAGTTTTAATTATAAATATATATATATATATATATATATATATATATATATATATATATATATATATATACATATATATATATATATATATATATATATATATATATATATATATATATATATATATATATACATATATATATATATATATATATATATATATATATATATATATATATATATATATATAATTGAAACTAACAGTATTTTTTAACTATATAAGTTATATATACAACTATATATAATTGTATAAAATAGTAGAAAAATCGTATATGCTTATATTGATAATTACATAAATAAAATTGTTTTTACTCGATATGGTTTAAAGTTTTTAATTAAAAAACTTTGTACATTGTAGACGTAAAAATAAATAAAATAAACAAATGAAACTTTCAATAAAAAAAAATAAGAAAATAGCTATCCTACATTTTAAATCCATTATAGGCATATATCGCGCACCATTGGGGCGAAACGAAAACATCTCGGCGTCGCCGTCTTTTGAGAGAGGGGAAAACGATGCAAGTAACGCTGATACACCAGTAGCCGAAAGAGACAGTCACTTATCGCAGGTAGGCGGTGGTGGTGGAGGTGGTGGTTGGACCGCGCCTGCTGCCGCAGGTAGCAGCAGCAGCAGCACCGGCACCAGCGGCAGCAGCAGCAGCACCAGCACCAGCGGCAGCAGCAGCAGCAGTAGCAGTAGTGGCAGTAGCAGCAGCGACGATGAAGAGAGCGAAGAGGTCGTTGAACTATCGGTTGAGCCGTCTTGTACGAGATTTACGATAGTCGAAGAGCGCAACCAGTACGTTCATACATTTCGTGTTAATGCTGTACGTTTGATTTTACGTATACTTGAGCCATCCCCTGCAGATTTCAATCCAATATTATGGCTCGAGTTGGTTATGCGCGATATTCATGCACACTTGATTTCATTAGGAGACAGCAATGATTTAATAGGTGTCACGATTAATAGTGAACATTTTTCTCACGGTACTGCGGGCTTGTCGCTGCGTCCAATTGTAAATTTCATGTACGATGATTTGTGGTTACATGTTAGTAGTATAACGCAAAGTAATGAGAATTTTTAAATAGACGAAAGTTTTCTTGTAGAAGCGACCTATGTAAACATGCCGACTGGAGCGGGTCGTAGCAGAATAAAATTGAACGTGGATACTATCGGGAAGCGGTCTTTGGGCGCTATTATACGCAATAAAGATAATTTATGTTTACCGCGTGCTCTAGTCGTAGGGCAGGCGTTTATAGAGTTGAAAAAAAAATGCTACCGTGGATGTAAAAAAAAAATATGGAGAAGTATTTCCGATGGTAGACGTCTTTTACAAAAACAACGCGCTCTAGAGTTGGTAGTAGGGGCCGAGGTAGTTGTAGTCGAAGAAGGGTGTGGATTTCGCGAAATTGAGCAATTTCAAGCTCATTACGCATGGCATCGGATTGCCATTGTAGTTTACGATGTTGAGTCATTCGGTAATGAGGAGTCACCGTTTTTTGACGGCCGCCCTCTGCTACAAGATGTATATGGACTAGATTGCCCGGATGTAATATATCTTTGTCACGATGCCCGCGAGCGTCATTTTGATACAATGTTCAATTTACTGGGTGCTCTGGGAAGTCGTTTTTTCTGCACACATTGTAATAAGCGTTATAAATATGTGGATCAGCGCGTATGCTCGACTATATGTGCGTGTTGTTTTGTAACGCCTGCGTGTAAACAGAATGATTGTGAAATTTTTAAATGTAATGAGTATTTGCGAAGTTTTTTTGGGAATACATGCTTTACAAATCATAGGACACCCGGGACGTACAAAGTAAAGAATAAAGAACTTTGTAGTCTCGTAAAAATTTGCCCGACTTGTCAGAAACACGTTCACGTGTACCGTGGTAAACACGAGTGCGGTATCCATCGCTGCAAAGTATGTCGAGCGAGTCACTTGCTGAAGGCACTATGCTTTATGCAGCCTGTGCGTAATTTTGAAAAAAAGGGAAATGCCGATAAAAATAAAAAATATCTATACGTCTTTTACGATCTAGAAACGCGCCAAGATGTACCGTATAAAAATCATCCGGACACGCGTCTGCATATACCGAACTTGTGTGTAGTTCAGCAAGTGTGCACCGCGTGTATCGAAAGTGACAGCGATTTGAACCAACGCTGCGGTACTTGTGGTATACGTGAATTTGTGTTTCGGCAAAACGTTATAAAACAGTTCGTTGATTTATACATTCGTACAAAGTCTATTTTCGATAAAATTTTATGCATCGCGCATAATGCCGGTGGATTTGACGCGCAGTTCGTATTGAAGGAATTAGTCGAGGAGCGTAAAAATATTATACCAAAAGTAATACTCAATGGAAAAAACATAATTTTGATTCAATGTGGTCGCACCAAGTTTATAGATAGTCTAAATTATTTTCACATGGGGTTGAGCGCGTTACCAAAAACATTTGGTCTACCAGAGGGTGTGAAAAAAGGGTATTTTCCACACCTGTTCAATAAAGCTGAAAAACAGAATTACGAGGGACCGATACCCGCCCTGCATTATTATGCGCCCGATTATATGTCGGCGAAAAAAAGAGAGGCTTTTTTTTCATGGTACAATATGACAGCTCCTAATTATTTATTCAATTTTCAGAAGGAGCTTGTAGACTATTGTCGCGCTGATGTACAGGTTTTGAGACTCGCGTGTGTCGCTTTTAGAAAAATATTTTTGAACGTCGGTAAAATCTGTCCTTTCGTCGAGGCAACGACCATAACGACTGCATGTTCCCTCATTTATAGAAAAAAATTTGTTAACCTCGAACACAATAGGCATTATTCCTCCAACAGGGTATCATCGGGGGGATATGCATTCTCAAAAAAATCTATAGAGTGGCTGCTCCAGTGCGAGCGCGAATTCGGCCGAGCAATCATTCACGATGGTAGAGCGCGAGAGTTTAGGTTACCCGAGGGTTTTCTCGCAGACGGGTACTTACAGCCACTGCAGGCGGATGAAAAAAGCATAGTGTTTGAGTACGAGGGCTGTTACACACACGGTTGTCCGAAACGTTTCGATAAAAATCGCGATAAACCTCTGTCTTACGGATGCTCTTTCGACGAGTCCTACGAAAATACCATCGCAAAACTGCAGAAAACCCGGGAACGCGGTTACGAAGTTCGCGTCACGTGGGAGTGTCAGTTTCACGATATAAAGGTAAAAAATCCTGAAATTGCGCGATTCGTGAAAAATCACCCTGTAATGAGCCAGATAACTTTGAATCCTCGCGACGCTTTCTTCGGTTGACGCACTGAAAATATTATTCCTTTTTACAAAGTCAAAGAGAACGAGAAAATCAAATACACAGATATATATATATCCCTACGTGTGCAAGCGCGGTAAGTTTCGGATAGGTCATCCGCGTATTTACGTGGGAGGTGAATGTCACCAGTTGACTGATGGCGATAATAACAAACTCGATCGTGTCGAGGGTCTAATCAAATGTAAAGTTCTTCCTCCGCGAAACTTATATCTACCTGTTTTACCTGTTAAGATGCGTGGACGTTTGCTCTTTGCGCTTTGCCGATCCTGCTGCGAGGAAGCGCGAGAGAGTGACTGTACTCATGAAAACATTATCGATCGTGAGTTTACAGGCACGTGGGTGGCCGACGAACTGCGTAAAGCTCTTGAACTTGGCTATCGTATAACCGAGATATATATCGTTTCGATGGCTACAGCGGTGGACTTCTTACCGAATGTGTCAATACTTTTTTGAAAATTAAGCAAGAGTCCAGCGGTTATCCAGACTGGTGCGCGGACGAGGCTTCCAAAGTCCGTTACTTACACGAATACAAGAGGGATGAGGGTATCGCGTTGGATCGCAAAAAAATTGATAAAAATCCGGTGTTGCGCGCGGTTGCCAAATTGTGTTTGAACAGTCTTTGGGGTAAGTTTGGTCAACGTACAAATTTAAAACAGACAACGATTGTAAAGACGCGGGAAGCTTTCTTGAAACTTTTAACTTGCCCTTATAAAGAAGTTTTTAGCGTCTTACCGGTAGGCGAAAAAATAATGTACGTCAACTGGCAATTTATAGAAGAAGCCGTGACACCGTCTCCTCACACCAATGTCGTGATCGCCGCTTACACGACTGCTCAAGCGCGATTAGAGCTTTACAGACACATTGAGCGTCTCCAAGGTAGATTATTGTACTGTGACACTGATTCGTGTGTTTTCGTGAAAAACGAGAGCAATCCGAGCGAATACGAGCCACCTTTGGGAAATCTTTTGGGCGATATGACGGATGAACTCAGAGGGTACGGTGAGGGTACATACATAGAGACCATGTTGTCCGCAGCTCCAAAATTTTACGCTTTTCGCGCAATCACACCGGGCGGCGACGCTGTAGAATGCTGCAAGGTAAAAGGTATAGGTTTGAATTTTAAAAACTCCTTAAAGATAAACTTTGATAGCGTAAAGTCTTTGCTCGACAATAACTTTGAGGAAGAGCAAAACGAAGAAAACCCTAAAAAGATCATTAAAGTGGTGTTTAGGTCTATACGTCGTACAGCTACCCACGAAGTTGTAACGTGCACTGAATTTAAAACCTCTAGCACTGTTGTGAAAAAAAGACGATATATATCGAAAAGTCTTTCTCTACCTTTTGGCTATAAGCAATAAGACTGTATAAATTTCTTCGTTGTTAGTAATTAATGCTTCGAGCTAATTACTGTGTAAAAACAAAAAAATGTGTAGACATACTTTTTAATAGATGACAATGTATTATAAAATTTTCTGTATCAATAAATAATTTATGAATAACTATTATAATAACAATATATAAATAAAGAGATATAAGCCAAATCCTTCTCCATCGAATCGTCAACACTAGCGGTGGGCGCATCAGCTGAAGTAGCCCACCGCTGCTAAATGAATAATCGTGCGGTTCTGGTAAACCCTCTCGAAATTCTATACCCCGGTCACAGGGTACTTTAAGTTCATTTTGGTACGTGTCTTACCATTCAGCATAGAAAAAGAGAATGCGGTCGAATCGCACGTTACACATGTGAGGCTGCTTGTCGAGAAAACGTTTCACAAAGACAGTTTTTCCACACAACGTGGGACCCGACACGATGCACGTGAATGGGTGTTTCCAACGTGTATCCATGCTGAATACTGAGTAAAAAGTCTCTGGTTTGTTAATTTTATAAAAAAGATACTAACCATTCAAACTACCCAACGACCAGCGTGGTGGCGGCGGCGGGGACAAAAGCTGATTACGCGCACCCGTTTATCACCCGCCGCGCTAGTCGTTGGGTAGTTTGAATGGTTGTTTCGTGAATGGGTGTTTCCAACGTGTATCCATGCTGAATACTGAGTAAAAAGTCTCTGGTTTGTTAATTTTATAAAAAAGATACTAACCATTCAAACTACCCAACGACTAGCGCGGCGGGTGATAAACGGGTGCGCGTAATCAGCTTTTGTCCCCGCCGCCGCCACCACGCTGGTCGTTGGGTAGTTTGAATGGTTAGTATCTTTTTTATAAAATTAACAAACCAGAGACTTTTTACTCAGTATTCAGCATGGATACACGTTGGAAACACCCATTCACGTGCATCGTGTCGGGTCCCACGTTGTGTGGAAAAACTGTCTTTGTGAAACGTTTTCTCGACAAGCAGCCTCACATGTGTAACGTGCGATTCGACCGCATTCTCTTTTTCTATGCTGAATGGTAAGACACGTACCAAAATGAACTTAAAGTACCCTGTGACCGGGGTATAGAATTTCGAGAGGGTTTACCAGAACCGCACGATTATTCATTTAGCAGCGGTGGGCTACTTCAGCTGATGCGCCCACCGCTAGTGTTGACGATTCGATGGAGAAGGATTTGGCTTATATCTCTTTATTTATATATTGTTATTATAATAGTTATTCATAAATTATTTATTGATACAGAAAATTTTATAATACATTGTCATCTATTAAAAAGTATGTCTACACATTTTTTTGTTTTTACACAGTAATTAGCTCGAAGCATTAATTACTAACAACGAAGAAATTTATACAGTCTTATTGCTTATAGCCAAAAGGTAGAGAAAGACTTTTCGATATATATCGTCTTTTTTTCACAACAGTGCTAGAGGTTTTAAATTCAGTGCACGTTACAACTTCGTGGGTAGCTGTACGACGTATAGACCTAAACACCACTTTAATGATCTTTTTAGGGTTTTCTTCGTTTTGCTCTTCCTCAAAGTTATTGTCGAGCAAAGACTTTACGCTATCAAAGTTTATCTTTAAGGAGTTTTTAAAATTCAAACCTATACCTTTTACCTTGCAGCATTCTACAGCGTCGCCGCCCGGTGTGATTGCGCGAAAAGCGTAAAATTTTGGAGCTGCGGACAACATGGTCTCTATGTATGTACCCTCACCGTACCCTCTGAGTTCATCCGTCATATCGCCCAAAAGATTTCCCAAAGGTGGCTCGTATTCGCTCGGATTGCTCTCGTTTTTCACGAAAACACACGAATCAGTGTCACAGTACAATAATCTACCTTGGAGACGCTCAATGTGTCTGTAAAGCTCTAATCGCGCTTGAGCAGTCGTGTAAGCGGCGATCACGACATTGGTGTGAGGAGACGGTGTCACGGCTTCTTCTATAAATTGCCAGTTGACGTACATTATTTTTTCGCCTACCGGTAAGACGCTAAAAACTTCTTTATAAGGGCAAGTTAAAAGTTTCAAGAAAGCTTCCCGCGTCTTTACAATCGTTGTCTGTTTTAAATTTGTACGTTGACCAAACTTACCCCAAAGACTGTTCAAACACAATTTGGCAACCGCGCGCAACACCGGATTTTTATCAATTTTTTTGCGATCCAACGCGATACCCTCATCCCTCTTGTATTCGTGTAAGTAACGGACTTTGGAAGCCTCGTCCGCGCACCAGTCTGGATAACCGCTGGACTCTTGCTTAATTTTCAAAAAAGTATTGACACATTCGGTAAGAAGTCCACCGCTGTAGCCATCGAAACGATATATATCTCGGTTATACGATAGCCAAGTTCAAGAGCTTTACGCAGTTCGTCGGCCACCCACGTGCCTGTAAACTCACGATCGATAATGTTTTCATGAGTACAGTCACTCTCTCGCGCTTCCTCGCAGCAGGATCGGCAAAGCGCAAAGAGCAAACGTCCACGCATCTTAACAGGTAAAACAGGTAGATATAAGTTTCGCGGAGGAAGAACTTTACATTTGATTAGACCCTCGACACGATCGAGTTTGTTATTATCGCCATCAGTCAACTGGTGACATTCACCTCCCACGTAAATACGCGGATGACCTATCCGAAACTTACCGCGCTTGCACACGTAGGGATATATATATATCTGTGTATTTGATTTTCTCGTTCTCTTTGACTTTGTAAAAAGGAATAATATTTTCAGTGCGTCAACCGAAGAAAGCGTCGCGAGGATTCAAAGTTATCTGGCTCATTACAGGGTGATTTTTCACGAATCGCGCAATTTCAGGATTTTTTACCTTTATATCGTGAAACTGACACTCCCACGTGACGCGAACTTCGTAACCGCGTTCCCGGGTTTTCTGCAGTTTTGCGATGGTATTTTCGTAGGACTCGTCGAAAGAGCATCCGTAAGACAGAGGTTTATCGCGATTTTTATCGAAACGTTTCGGACAACCGTGTGTGTAACAGCCCTCGTACTCAAACACTATGCTTTTTTCATCCGCCTGCAGTGGCTGTAAGTACCCGTCTGCGAGAAAACCCTCGGGTAACCTAAACTCTCGCGCTCTACCATCGTGAATGATTGCTCGGCCGAATTCGCGCTCGCACTGGAGCAGCCACTCTATAGATTTTTTTGAGAATGCATATCCCCCCGATGATACCCTGTTGGAGGAATAATGCCTATTGTGTTCGAGGTTAACAAATTTTTTTCTATAAATGAGGGAACATGCAGTCGTTATGGTCGTTGCCTCGACGAAAGGACAGATTTTACCGACGTTCAAAAATATTTTTCTAAAAGCGACACACGCGAGTCTCAAAACCTGTACATCAGCGCGACAATAGTCTACAAGCTCCTTCTGAAAATTGAATAAATAATTAGGAGCTGTCATATTGTACCATGAAAAAAAAGCCTCTCTTTTTTTCGCCGACATATAATCGGGCGCATAATAATGCAGGGCGGGTATCGGTCCCTCGTAATTCTGTTTTTCAGCTTTATTGAACAGGTGTGGAAAATACCCTTTTTTCACACCCTCTGGTAGACCAAATGTTTTTGGTAACGCGCTCAACCCCATGTGAAAATAATTTAGACTATCTATAAACTTGGTGCGACCACATTGAATCAAAATTATGTTTTTTCCATTGAGTATTACTTTTGGTATAATATTTTTACGCTCCTCGACTAATTCCTTCAATACGAACTGCGCGTCAAATCCACCGGCATTATGCGCGATGCATAAAATTTTATCGAAAATAGACTTTGTACGAATGTATAAATCAACGAACTGTTTTATAACGTTTTGCCGAAACACAAATTCACGTATACCACAAGTACCGCAGCGTTGGTTCAAATCGCTGTCACTTTCGATACACGCGGTGCACACTTGCTGAACTACACACAAGTTCGGTATATGCAGACGCGTGTCCGGATGATTTTTATACGGTACATCTTGGCGCGTTTCTAGATCGTAAAAGACGTATAGATATTTTTTATTTTTATCGGCATTTCCCTTTTTTTCAAAATTACGCACAGGCTGCATAAAGCATAGTGCCTTCAGCAAGTGACTCGCTCGACATACTTTGCAGCGATGGATACCGCACTCGTGTTTACCACGGTACACGTGAACGTGTTTCTGACAAGTCGGGCAAATTTTTACGAGACTACAAAGTTCTTTATTCTTTACTTTGTACGTCCCGGGTGTCCTATGATTTGTAAAGCATGTATTCCCAAAAAAACTTCGCAAATACTCATTACATTTAAAAATTTCACAATCATTCTGTTTACACGCAGGCGTTACAAAACAACACGCACATATAGTCGAGCATACGCGCTGATCCACATATTTATAACGCTTATTACAATGTGTGCAGAAAAAACGACTTCCCAGAGCACCCAGTAAATTGAACATTGTATCAAAATGACGCTCGCGGGCATCGTGACAAAGATATATTACATCCGGGCAATCTAGTCCATATACATCTTGTAGCAGAGGGCGGCCGTCAAAAAACGGTGACTCCTCATTACCGAATGACTCAACATCGTAAACTACAATGGCAATCCGATGCCATGCGTAATGAGCTTGAAATTGCTCAATTTCGCGAAATCCACACCCTTCTTCGACTACAACTACCTCGGCCCCTACTACCAACTCTAGAGCGCGTTGTTTTTGTAAAAGACGTCTACCATCGGAAATACTTCTCCATATTTTTTTTTTACATCCACGGTAGCATTTTTTTTTCAACTCTATAAACGCCTGCCCTACGACTAGAGCACGCGGTAAACATAAATTATCTTTATTGCGTATAATAGCGCCCAAAGACCGCTTCCCGATAGTATCCACGTTCAATTTTATTCTGCTACGACCCGCTCCAGTCGGCATGTTTACATAGGTCGCTTCTACAAGAAAACTTTCGTCTATTTAAAAATTCTCATTACTTTGCGTTATACTACTAACATGTAACCACAAATCATCGTACATGAAATTTACAATTGGACGCAGCGACAAGCCCGCAGTACCGTGAGAAAAATGTTCACTATTAATCGTGACACCTATTAAATCATTGCTGTCTCCTAATGAAATCAAGTGTGCATGAATATCGCGCATAACCAACTCGAGCCATAATATTGGATTGAAATCTGCAGGGGATGGCTCAAGTATACGTAAAATCAAACGTACAGCATTAACACGAAATGTATGAACGTACTGGTTGCGCTCTTCGACTATCGTAAATCTCGTACAAGACGGCTCAACCGATAGTTCAACGACCTCTTCGCTCTCTTCATCGTCGCTGCTGCTACTGCCACTACTGCTACTGCTGCTGCTGCTGCCGCTGGTGCTGGTGCTGCTGCTGCTGCCGCTGGTGCCGGTGCTGCTGCTGCTGCTACCTGCGGCAGCAGGCGCGGTCCAACCACCACCTCCACCACCACCGCCTACCTGCGATAAGTGACTGTCTCTTTCGGCTACTGGTGTATCAGCGTTACTTGCATCGTTTTCCCCTCTCTCAAAAGACGGCGACGCCGAGATGTTTTCGTTTCGCCCCAATGGTGCGCGATATATGCCTATAATGGATTTAAAATGTAGGATAGCTATTTTCTTATTTTTTTTTATTGAAAGTTTCATTTGTTTATTTTATTTATTTTAAGTCTACAATGTACAAAGTTTTTTAATTAAAAACTTTAAACCATATCGAGTAAAAACAATTTTATTTATGTAATTATCAATATAAGCATATACGATTTTTCTACTATTTTATACAATTATATATAGTTGTATATATAACTTATATAGTTAAAAAATACTGTTAGTTTCAATTATATATATATATATATATATATATATATATATATATATATATATATATATATATATATATATATATATATATATATATATATATATATATATTTATAATTAAAACTAACAGTATTTTTTATTTATTTATTCCTAGACCCGCAGCCTGAAAGTTTCATACAGCTAGACAACTTAATCCACGAGATCGGGATCAGAGTATAGAGACGACCCAGGCCCTTCGGCTAATTTATTAAAACCGGTCAAATCTTGCGTTCTCTGAACATATAATGTATACGCACCACGGTAGACGTTTAACATCTTTGCATTTAAACGAGCGGGGTCATCATCAATATTTGTCTTCCGTGGTATTACTTTAAAAAAATAAATAAATTTCAAAACTAGTTCTTTCTGTGGTGGTATTAGGATAGCAAAAAAAGTGTACACTTACCCACGTTTTCACTTTCAGCAGTCATACGATCGCACTCTCTATGACGATGTCTGTAGAATTGCTGTAGCATGGAAGATCTCGGTGTCTCACTGTTTGCAGAGAGCGTGGGACTTGCTTCCGATACCTGCATCTCATCAACGTCGTCGTCGTCTTCGCTCTCGAATCTCAGAACACGAGCCACCTGATTTACGGCCGCTGTGTGTTTTGCGATAAGCGACTGTGCCAAGCGTCCTGTAGGTCGTTGACCACGCTCGATGGTACGTCCTCATCCTCACTGCTCTCCGATACATAAGACTCATTTCCCGATTCATAACACTCCTCCATCCAGATATCCTGCTCGTGTATGCGTTGGTTTAGTATATTTGCTTGCGGCGAGTGTTGTTGTCGGGGGCTGGTTTCGTCGTGGTCATTCAAAATTATGACACTCCCGTCTTCACTGTCTAAATACGGCTGTTGTAAATCACCCGCTTCTACGCAACGATTTGCATTACAGGAACTACAGGGACACTCAAGGCTAGTACAAATCAATTCGCACTCGCGCTCCGATTCATCAATCTCACTATCCCCCAGATCGGCCGGTACACTCTGAGAATCATTCGCTGCGCTTTCATCACCACCAGCGAATCTACCAGAAGCGAAGTCACTTTCGCAATCTCTAAACAGATTTTCACACGTTGTAACAGAAATAAAATATAGTTATATAGTGCTTTGAGTAGCATTATATTGTGAAAAATACAAATTGTAAAATTTAAATATTACTTAAATGTTTTAAACAGTTAAAAGTTAATTAAAAAATGTAACACATTTGACGAATTTTCGGGATATAAAACCTAAAAAATCGTATGTTGTTATGTATAATTATATAAATAATTATATATAGGCATATATATGGCTATATAGAGGTATATATATATTTAGGTTTTTGATTCTATATTATCGTATATAATCATACATAGATATATTTTACTAGTTTTTAAATGACCATTTCAAACGCCTACTTTACAACTTTGTTTCACTGTTATTACTAGATTTTTTGTTAAAAAAAGTATATTCAAATATTACACAAACGAGGCTTTTTTCTAATATACACTATACATAAAAAGTTTTAAAACCCTTTTATCACGCGACGGAGTTCTCGTAAGTTCTAATGTCTCTGCTAGACGGACGTTTCATTTTATTACCAAAAATCAGAGATATAGACAATGAGTAGCGAAATTATGTTTTTTCCGTTGAGTATTACTTTTGGTATAATATTTTTACGCTCCTCGACTAATTCCTTCAATACGAACTGCGCGTCAAACCCACCGGCATTATGCGCGATGCATACAATTTTATCGAAAATAGACTTTGTACGAATGTATAAATCAACGAACTGTTTTATAACGTTTTGCCGAAACACAAATTCACGTATACCACAAGTATCGCAGCGTTGGTTCAAATCGCTGTCACTATCGATACACGCGGTGCACACTTGCTGAACTACACACAAGTTCGGTATATGCAGACGCGTGTCCGGATGATTTTTATACGGTACATCTTGGCGCGTTTCTAGATCGTAAAAAACGTATAGATATTTTTTATTTTTATCGGCATTTCCCTTTTTTTCAAAATTACGCACAGGCTGCATAAAGCATAGTGCCTTCAGCAAGTGACTCGCTCGACATACTTTGCAGCGATGGATACCGCACTCGTGTTTACCACGGTACACGTGAACGTGACAAGTCGGGCAAATTTTTACGAGACTACAAAGTTCTTTATTCTTTACTTTGTACGTCCCGGGTGTCTTATGATTTGTAAAGCATGTATTCCCAAAAAGCCTCGCAAACACTCATTACATTTCAATGTCGCCGTCGTTTGTATTTGTAGCCGTAAATGGTTGAATAAATATACATACATCAGTACAAGTTTAATAAATTATTTACGTACCTTTCGACCTACATAGCCTACATCCTACGCCATTCATTATTATTATTTTCAATTTAATTTTTCTTAAATTAACGTCCGGCGAATACTATACTTTTTACTTCTTTGAAAGTCCGTTAACAGTTTTATTATAAACTTGTATAGCCTACGGGTCATTTCAAAATTGTACACCATAACCACACTTTTATTGACAGAATAACAGTCGTGAAAAATGAGTAGCACCTGGCTTCTGTTACCATACTCCCCCCCCCCCCCCCCACTCTTATTATTCACGTTGGAGGGGAGGGAGTGTGGGAGAAAACCATCATAGACCCTCATGCGTCGACGATAGAGTTTTCTGGCCAGTAATAGCACGCAGAGCAAAGCGACCACATCGTCTCTCGAGGCTGCACTTTACAAATTAAAATTCTCAGTTTGTTTTTTTGTTAAAGAAATAACCATGGCTACTTGTCAAGCGCGCGAAATACGGGAAGTGACGAGCGAATTGCCTAATCTTTTACTGTCAACGACGTATGCTCTCAACAAATTTAACACGAAGAGACTCTGCGTAGGATTGGACTCGAAAAAGAACTAACAGAAAACGTAAATAACATTCTTAATGATCCTAAATCATTCAAACAATACTATTCAATACATAACGCCGACATAGAAGGTTTTATTATGGAAAGAATCGTCGACGACACCGATATGTACAAAAGCGTATATCTAAAAATTGTATTATCCGAAATTCTTGCATTTCATTTACCTTTTATTGTGAATGACTTGAAAGATTATATGAAGACTGTATAAAAAATATTAATAATAAACACCAATCATAAGTTATATATTTTTTCATAATTTATTCACACCCACTTCCTATAAATGTAACTGTAATTTGATGTCTGTGATTATTCGTATCCCAGCCAAAGCATAAGATAGTCATGGGGATGTGCGCTGGTAAACTCGCTTCTGCTAGCTCTGCTGACAGCGGTGTAAAGAATCACAATGACGACGTACGAGAGAAAGTTATCATTGATTATAATAATAATTTTTTACCCTACAATCCTAGAGTAATGTAAAAATATATTGGAAAAGTTTTAATGCTCGATATAAAATACGCGTATACCACTTTCTCACCTCTTTCACCTACGTAAGCCCTGACAAGATGGGCCAAAAACAGAGCAACAGCAGCAAAGGCGAGAAATCTTCTCTTCTTCAGGATAAGAATAAAAAAGAAGGAGATAAGACGGCAGCGGGTACTTCACAATGGAAAAAATACACAGAGAAATATTCTAGCAATACTAACTCTTTGCCCGAAAAAACGGCTACAAAAGATTATAATTTAATCGTAAAAACGGTCCTTCTGAGGGCCACAACGCCATATTATACGTAGAACACACTTATTTTTCATAGATAACTCAGGGGAAAAAGCAAATTATTTATGCTTTATATTTGATCATTTTTTATATTTATTATTTATTTATTTATATATGTGTGCATATATATATATATCCCGCCCCGGCGATTATCACCTGTGCGACTACAACACTCAGCCGCGACCTTGACGAAGGACCCGCATGTTGGGCCTCCCCCAATATAGGTCAAGAAGGGGACGGGGAAAATCAATACTCTGGCGCCGCGCCATAGTGGCTTAGTACCAAGGAGGGGAGGGGGAAAATCAATACGGACGTCTCGCCATGGTGGTCTTACTACTACTCTTTCGGTTGCTTGACATCGCGGCTTCGTCGGCGGCTCGACCTCGCACCGCTAACGTCGCCTAGATACCAGGCTCCCGCTTTTCTTACCCTTTCCATCAGTCATATCTCACATGGTTGTAGGCACATATCCTTGTTCTCCGCGATTCCTCTTTGTGCGGATAGTCGCTTCGCGATAAATCTACCATTTGTGGTAGCCATATTGGATCCGACATTTTGAATTTGGAAATTCTGACATTGGATTTGTAATCAACGACTTCAGAAACCTATAAATTTTGTATTGGATAAACATTTTTTATCTACGTTCGTCAAATCTCTCGATTATGGCAGCCATATTGGATCCGCCATTTTGAATTTGGAAATTCTGACATTGGATTCGGAATCAGCGACCTCATAAATCTATGATTTTTGTATTCAAAAAACATTTTTTCCTCCGTTTGTCAAATCTCTCGTTTAAGGCAGCCACATGGAATCCGACATTTTGAATTTGGCAATTCTGACATTGGATATGTAATCAGCGACTTCAGAAACCTATACATTTTGTATTGGATAAACATTTTTTATCTACGTTCGTCAAATCTCTCGATTGTGGCAGCCATATAGGATCCGACATTTTGAATTTGGAAATTCTGACATTGGATTCGTAATCAGCGACCTCATAAATCTATGATTTTTTTATTCAATATACATTTTTTCCTCCGTTCGTCAAATCTCTCGTTTAAGGCAGCCACATGGAATCCGTCATTTTGAATTTGAAATTCAGGCATTGGATTCGTTATCAGCGACCTCTGAAACCTATACATTTTGTATTGGATCAACATTTTTTATCTACGTTCGTCAAATCTCTCGATTTTGGCAGCCATATTGGATCCACAATTTTGAATTTGGAAATTCATACATTGGATTCGTAATCGGCGACCTCATAAATCTATGATTTTTGTATTCGATAAACATTTTTTCCTCCGTTCGTCAAATCTCTCGTTTAAGGCAGCCACAGTGAATCCGACATTTTGAATTTGGCAATTCTGACATTGGATTCGTAATCAGCGACCTCAAGAACCTATTACTTTAGTATTCAATCAACATTTTCTGATTATCTTCGGCAAATCTTCTGATTGTGTTAACCATATTTGACCCGCCATTTTGAATTTGGAAGTTCTAGCATTGGATTCGTAATTAGTGACCCCAAAAACCTATATATTTTGTATTCGATTCACGTTTCCTTTCTACATTCATCAAATCTCCCGATTGTGGAAGCCACATTGGATCCACCAATTTAAATTGGGAAATTCAGTCATTGGATTCGTAATCAGCTACCTCAGAAACCTATAAATTTTGTACTGGATCAACATTTTCTCCTTATTTTCGGCAAATCTCCTGATTGTGTTAGTCATATTGGATCCGCCATTTTGAATTTGGAAGTTCTGGCATTGGATTCGTAATCAGCGATCTCAACAACCTACATATTTTGTATTCAATCAACATTACCTCCCTATTTTCATCAAATCTCCCGATTGTGGCAGCCAGATTGGACCAGTCAGTTTGAATTTCGAAATTCAGGCATTGGATTCGTAATCAGGACCTCAGAAACCTATAATCTTGTATTGGATCAACGCTTTTTCTCTACGTTCGTCAAATCTGCCGATTGTGGCAGCCATATTGCATCCAACGTTTGAATTTGGAAATTCTGATATTGGATTCGTAATGATCGACCTTTTAATTTAAAAACCTATTAATTTAGTACTCAACCAACGGTTTCTCCTTATTTTCATCAAATCTCCCGATTGTGTTAGCCATATTCGATCCGACATTTTGATTTTGGAAGTTCTGGCACTGGATTCGTAATCAGTAACCTCAACAATCTATGATTTTTGTATTCGATAAACATTTTTTTCCTACTTCCGTCAAATCTCTCATTTAAGGCAGCCATATTGGATCCAACATTTTGAATTTGGAAATTCTGACATTGGATTTGTAATCAGCGACTTCAGAAACCTATAAATGTTGTAATGGATCAACGCTTTTTCTCTACGTTCGTCAAATCTCCCGATTGTGGCAGCCATATTGCATCCAACGTTTGAATTTGGAAATTCTGATATTGGATACGTAATGATCGACCTTTTAATTTAAAAACCTATTAATTTAGTATTCAACCAACGGTTTCTCATTATCTTCGGCAAATCTCCTGATTGTGATAGCCATATTCGATCCGCCATTTTGAATTTGGAAGTTCTGGCACTGGATTCGTAATCAGTAACCTCAAAAACCTATCAATTTTGTATTGGATCAACATTATTTCCCTACGTTTGTCAAATCTCCCGATTGAGGGAGCCATATTGGATCCACCATTTTAAATTGGA
Organism: Gastracanthus pulcherrimus; assembly: GCA_949152435.1. Lineage (NCBI taxonomy): Eukaryota > Metazoa > Arthropoda > Insecta > Hymenoptera > Pteromalidae > Gastracanthus > Gastracanthus pulcherrimus. Next base: position 127,328,252 of record OX424576.1, read on the forward strand.
AATTCTGACATTGATTTTGTAATCAGCGACCTCAAAAATCAATGATTTTTGTATCCGATAAACATTTTTTTCCTACATTCATCAAATCTATCATTTAAGGAAGCCATATTGGATCTGACGTTTTTAATTTGGAAATTCTGATATTGGATTCGTAATGAGCGACCTCAAAAACCTATTAATTTAGTATTCAACCAACGGTTTCTCCTTATTTTCATCAAGTCTCCCGATTGTGTTAACCATATTCGATCCGCCATTTTGATTTTGGAAGTTCTGGCACTGGATTCGTAATCAGTAACCTCAAAAATCTATTAATTTAGTATCCAATCAACATTTTCTCATTATCGTCGGCAAATCACCTGATTGTGATAGCCATATTCGATCCGCCATTTTGAATTTGGAAGTTCTGGCACTGGATTCGTAATCAGTAACCTCAAAAACCTATCAATTTTGTATTGGATCAACATTTTTTCCCTACGTTTGTCAAATCTCCCGATTGAGGGAGCCATATTGGATCCACCATTTTAAATTTGGAAATTCTGACATTGAATTTGTAATCAGCGAGCTCAACAATCTATGACTTTTGTATTCGATAAACATTTTTTTCCTACATTCATCAAATCTCTCGTTTAAGGAAGCCATATTGGATCTGACGTTTTGAATTTGGAAATTCTGATGTTGGATTCGTAATGAGCGACCTCAAAAACCTATTAATTTAGTATTCAACGAACGGTTTCTCCTTATTTTCATCAAATCTCCCGATTGTGTTACCCATATTCGATCCGCCATTTTGATTTTGGAAGTTCTGGCACTGGATTCGTAATCAGTAACCTCAAAAATCTATGATTTTTGTATTCGATAAACATTTTTTCCCTACGTTCGTCAAATCTCCCGATTGAGTCAGCCATATTAGATCCACCATTTTGAATTTGGAAATTCATACATTGGATTCATAATCGGCGACCTCATAAATCTATGATTTTTGTATTCCATAAACATTTTTTCCTCCGTTCGTCAAATCTCTCGTTTAAGGCAGCCACAATGAATCCGACATTTTGAGTTTCGCAATTCTGACATTGGATTCGTAATCAGCGACCTGAAGAACCCATTACTTTAGTATTCAATCCACATTTTCTGATTATCTTCGGCAAATCTTCTGATTGTGTTAACCATATTTGATCCGCCATTTTGAATTTGGAAGTTCTAGCATTGGATTCGTAATTAGTGACCCCAAAAACCTATATATTTTATATTCGATCAACATTTCCTCTCTACAATCATCAAATCTCCCGATTGAGGGAGGCATAGTGGATCCACCATTTTAAATTTGGAAATTCTGACATCGAATTTGTAATCAGCGACCTCAAAAACCTATTAATTTAGTATTCAATCAACATTTTCTCATTATCTTCGGCAAATCTCCTGATTGTGATAGCCATATTCGATCCGCCATTTTGAATTTGGAAGTTCTGGCACTGGATTCGTAATCAGTAACCTCAAAAACCTATCAATTTTGTATTCAATCAACATTACCCCCCTAATTTCATCAAATCTCCCGATTGTGGCAGCCATATTAGATCCGCTATTTTGAATCTGGACATTCTGACATGGGATTCGTAATCAGCGACCTCAAAAACCTATCAATTTTGTATTGGATAAACATTTTTTTCCTACTTCCGTCAAATCTCTCATTTAAGGCAGCCATATTGGATCCGACATTTTGAATTTGGAAATTCTGACATTGGATTTGTAATAAGCGACTTCAGAAACCTATAAAGGTTGTATTGGATAAACATTTTTTATCTACGTTCGTCAAATCTCTCGATTGTGGCAGCCATATTGGATCCGCCATTTTGAATTTGGAAATTCTGACATTGGATTCGTAATCAGAGACCCAAACAACCTATATATTTTATATTCGATCAACATTTCCTCTCTACAATCATCAAATCTCCCGATTGAGGGAGCCATATTGGATCCACCATTTTAAAATTGGAAATTCTGACATTGATTTTGTAATTAGCGACCTCAAAAATCTATGATTTTTGTATCCGATAAACATTTTTTTCCTACATTCATCAAATCTATCGTTTAAGGAAGCCATATTGGATCTGACGTTTTTAATTTGGAAATTCTGATATTGGATTCGTAATGAGCGACCTCAAAAGCCTATTAATTTAGTATTCAACCAACGGTTTCTCCTTATTTTCATCAAATCTCCCGATTGTGTTAACCATATTCGATCTCAAAAAGACCAGCGATCTCAAAAACGTATAAACTTTGTATTAGATCAACATTTTTTCCCTACGTTCGTCATATCTCCCGATTGAGTCAGCCATATTAGATCCACCATTTTAAATTTGGAAATTCTGACATTGAATTTGTAATCAGCGAGCTCAACAATCTATGACTTTTGTATTCAATAAACATTTTTTTCCTACTTTCATCAAATCTCTCGTTTAAGGAAGCCATATTGGATTTGACGTTTTGAATTTGGAAGTTCTGGCACTGGATTCGTAATCAGTAACCTCAAAAACCTATCAATTTTGTATTGGATCAACATTTTTTCCCTACGTTTGTCAAATCTCCCGATTGAGGGAGCCATATTAGATCCACCATTTTAAAATTGGCAATTCTGACATTGAATTTGTAATCAGCGACCTCAAAAATCTATGATTTTTGTATCCGATAAACATTTTTTCCTACTTTCATCAAATCTCTCGTTTAAGATAGCCATAATAGATCGGACAACATGAATTTGGAAATTCTGACGTTGGATTCGTAATGAGCGACCTTAAAAACCAATTAATCTAGTATTCAACCAACGGTTTCTCATTATTTTCATCAAATCTCCCGATTGTGGCAGCCATATTGGATCCACCATTTTGAATTTGGAAATTCAGGCATTGAATTCGTAATCAGCGACCTCAGAAACCTATAAATTTTGTATTGGATCAACACTTTTTCTCTATGTTCGTCAAATCTCCCGATTGTGGCAGCCATATTGCATCCAACATTTTGAATTTGGAAATTCTGACATTGAATTTGTAATATGCGAGCTCAACAATCTGACATCATGAATTTGGAAATTCTGACGTTGGATTCGTAATCAGCGACCTCAAAAACCTATTAATTTAGTATTCAATCAACATTTTCTCATTATCTTCGGCAAATCTTCTGATTGTGTTAACCATATTTGATCCGCCATTTTGAATTTGGAAGTTCTGGCACTGGATTCGTAATCGGGGACCTCAATAACCTATCAATTTTGTATTGGATCAACATCTTTTCCCTACGTTCGTCAAATCTCCCAATTGTGGCACCATATTTGATCCACCATTTTAAATCTGGAAATTATGAAATTGAATTCGTAATCAGCGACCTCGAAAATCTATGATTTTTGTATTCAATAAACATTTTTTTCCTCCTTTCGTCAAATCTCTCGTTTAAGGCAGCCACATTGAATCCGACATTTTGAATTTGGCAATTCTGATATTGGATTCGTATTCAGCGATCTCAAGAACCTATTACTTTAGTATTCAATCAACATTTTCTGCTTCTCTTCGACATATTCGATCCAACATTTTGAATATGGAAATTCTGACATTGGATTCGTAATTAGCGACCTCAAAAACCTATATATCTTCTATGGGATCAACATCTTTTCCCTACGTGCGTTCTATCACGATTATGGCAGCCATATTGGATCCCCATTTTGAATTTGGAAATCCTGACATTGGATGCGTAATTAGCGACCTCAAAAACCTATAAATTTTGAATTGGATTAACATTTTTTCCCTACGTTCTTTAAATCTCCCGATTATGGCAGCCATATTGGATCCACTATTTTAAATTTGGAAATTCTGAAATTGAATTCGTAGTCAACGACCTCAAAAACCTATACATTTTGTATTCGATCAATATTTCCTCCCTACTTTCATCAAATCTCCCAATTGTGGCAGCCATATTGGATCCGCCATTTTGAGTTTGGAAATTCTGGCATTGGATTCGTAATCAGCGACCTCAATAACCTATACATTTGGTATTCATCGACGTTTTCTCCTTATTTTCGTCAAATCTCCTAATTTTGTGAGCCATATTCGATTCGCCATTTGGAATTTGGAAATTCTGACATTGGATTTGTAGTTAGCTACCTCAAAGTCCTATATATTTTGTATGCGATCAAAATTTAAATTTAAGTTGCGTGGAATCTTCCGTTTTCGGCAGCCATATTGGATCCGCCAATTTGAATTTCGAAATTCTGGCATTGGATTCGTAATCAGCGACCTCAATAACCTATAAATTTTGTATATGATAAACATATTTTTCCTACGTTCGTCAAATTTCCCGATTGTGGCAGCCATATTGATCCGCCATTTTTCATTTGGATATTCCGACGCTGGATTCGTCATTATCAACTCCAAAACCTTTATATTTTGTATTTGATCAACATTTTTTTCCTACTTTCGTCAAATCTCCCTTTTGTGGCCACCATATTGGATTCGCCTATATGAATTTGGAAATTCTGGCATTGGATTCATAATCAGCGACCTCAATAACCTATAAATTTGGTATTCATCGACGTTTTCTCCTTATTTTCGTCAAATCTCCGAATTTTGTGAGCAATATTCGATCCACCATTTTGAGTTTGGAAATTCTGACATTGGATTTGTAGTGAGCTACCTGAACATCCTATATATTTTGTATTCGATCAAAATTTAATTTTAAGTTACGTGGAATCTTCCGTTTTCTGCAGCCATATTGGATGCGCCATTTTGAATTTGGAAACTCTGACATTGGATTCGTAATCAGCGACCTCTAAAACCTATATATTGTTCATTTAATTATCATGTATTAATACTTGTAGTAGTTGATTTGAGGTCGGAGGAAGGTCGTTTGCGACGTCGCAGCGACGGCGTTATTTTCAACCTGGTATCTATATATAGCATTCTCGATTGGTATTTCGAATGCTGGCTTATTTTTAAATTGGAGTTGACAATACAATACGTAGGAATTTATCAAGATCATCAGTCATGGTGTACAAGCAGATCGTGAGCAGAGCTATATCAGACAAATATAGATAGCCAGCAGATGTCATCAATTTCGCAGTATAACGTCACACATTGATGCGTCAGGTACATTCAAACTCCACGCAATTCTCTATTAGGATCTTTAATCATATATTACATAAATTGGCTTAATTGAATGAGATGTTTGAAGTGCAGAATGTTTTAATTTAAACTTTATCAGTAATGTAATTTCGGAATTTTCTGCTTTGATATAAAGAGTTTTTTCAGAAGATGGATTATGGTTAACAGTTTTACTTATTTCTGACAGGAATATTTAAACGTATTTAATTATGGAAACTGAGGATTGGAAACACTGATTTGGGTATCAAAGAAATGGAAGGAAGCGTATTTTATAAGTAATACAATTAGATTTTATTTATACTTTCAATTTGGACACCATTTGCTAATCAAATTTTTAGCTATCTGTTGAGATAATATATCAGAAAATCTATTTATTGCAATCTTAGTACAAAATAATAATTATTTGCTCAAAATATATTTCCATCTTTACGAAGCTTATTGATAATCAAACTTAACTCACTACTAGTGCTGAAATTCCCCATTCTCCTTGCTCAGTTACAAGTACTCTAAGTCGATCGACTAATATGTTAGGGTCGTTACAGTCATCATCAAGTTCATTAGGAATCCACGCAGTATTTTTCGCAGTATTTATAGGTCTCTGGTATCGACGTTGTTGTCCTAATTCTACAGCGGATACCTTCATTAACGCAGCAAAAAATTTACTAAACATTTGCTTCTCTCAATGTGAATGGATTCATTGTGGCTGTAATGTTTTCTATGGGCGCTCGATTTATCAATAATATCTTGATAAGTATCAAATTCATGGTCATCTGAGGAGCCTTGACTAGGCAAGATTACGTCATCTTGAATTGTAAAAGACTCATTCAATTCATAAGCCTTTTCCGACTCATCACACCCATTAGAATTCTCCAACTCATCAGATTCGTAACTCTTTATATTCAAGATACCTTGTTGAACTTTTTAGACTCAGATTCAAATATTTTGTTGACTGTATTAGACTCACCAGATTCAGATGCACTAGGCTCATTAGACTCATAAGCCTCATTTGACTGACGAGATTTATCGAGCTTATTGAATGGATAAGCCTTTTAATCAGGAACGAATTTCTCAATATTCTGATATTCTTTTATCTCTGTATTATTTCAAGTTTTTGTACTGGATCAATAATTGGTTTAAAAGTTGCATCTAAGATTCTCTTAGTGTATAAAGCATCATTTTGTTTCGACTTGCATTTTCTACTAATAGCCTTCTTCGTCTTTTCAACTTTATTAAGAATATCTTAATTGTTTTGATGATCAGTAGACTGACTCTTTACATTTCTGACTTTAAGTTCATTTGTAGAATGTTTGTTGAGCATTGGAGCTATTAAATCATAAGATTTCTTGCTCTTCAGTCTACGAATTGATTCGGCTCCACAGTAACGTTTTTTATGAGCACTTGAAGCTCCAATAACACTATAATGATTTTCTATAGGGGAGACTGGTATAACGGTGCACTAAAATGAAATGTGCTCTAAATAACGTAAGTATGATGCAATACATTAAGAAAAGATTTCTTTCGGTTCTTTGTTATGCAAAAAATATTTTCCTGCGTTACTGCTGAAATGTAATATAACAGTACTTACAAATCATTATCCGAATACATCGCTAATCTTAATGTTCAAAATCATTGGGGTATAATGGAGCACCCAATTGGGGTATAATGGATCTGTACCTTATTATTACCAAGATGGCACATGAAGCACTTTATTAATTTTTTTAATTATTGTTATGATTATAACTTATAGAAATTACTATCTAAATAAATTACTCTAATTTTTATTACGCATAGAAAACCAAAACAATAACACCAGTTTTTTAGCGTTTTTCAAACGATTTTAAAGAGAACAAATTTGTCTTTGACGATGGTTAATAGTTTACATATATTTTTAATAGCTACAATAGGTTATCTAATTTTTATATACGTCTACCTATTGCTATTTGATATATTGATGTGAGAAAATGCTTTTTTTTTTGCATATTGAACTATTTTTATACCTTTTTACCTATTCGATTTTACCTCAAAACAAATGCAACAACAATGCACCGTTATTCCCCATTTGCATGTTTTTATGTCTTACATTATAACTTCGTAATCATTCAACCAATTTTAACATTCCAAAAAGCAAATTAAAGTTGAAGAAAAAACCTATAAAAGCCGCCGAAAGGGTTCTTGTTTAACAAGCAGAAACATAATCGGTTAGCGATTTGAATTAAAGCCATCCTTAAAAAAATTACTGTTTTCTTTCTGCATGGTGATGGTTAATGAAATTCTGTAAATAAACTCGCGCATTCACTACTAGTAACGCGACCCAATGGGTGACACCACTTATAAAGCAAGTTATAGCAACTGCTCCGTTATACCCCAAGCTCCGTTATACCCTAGTCTCCTCTATCATGATAACTTATAAGACTTTTATTAGGCTCTTTACTAAAGAGCAATTCTAACAAACCTTTTGTTAATAGATATCTTGACTTATTCAATTTAACGAAAGAAGTATCAAACTGAATCGGTGAGTTACCAATCATATGTGTATTTTCTTGCTTATAAACTCCATATATGTTATCAAGACATCTAGTACAATTTTAATTATACTTTGTCAAATATTTATTTAGATGTAAACGAATCTCTCAATCAGCATCGGTATTGGCATAATTCCGAGTGTTTAATCTCTCTATAGCCATAGGCTTAATTTCTTGAGCTTGTGCAGTCATGACTGAACCATATGAAGTCTCATCACCACTGCTTAAAAAATCTGCATTTAGATTTGATAGCCTCTTGAATATCATTCTGGTGCTGAAAAGTTCCCATGTCAATGCTTCAACGGTACACAGTGAAAAGCTGATACGGTTAAACGATAACTAATATTTATACAGATTATACCATAGAGTAATAATTTTATATCCTACAGTATCACCTTCCATATCATAGAGTAGAACTGTGTATGTTATAGAGTCATATGTTTGTGTTATAATGTAGTTATATTATGTAATAGAGTAACTCATTCATGTCATAATATAACAGTTTTATGTTATACAATGACAGCTTATGTCATAATATAGCACCTCTTATGACATAGAGTAGCAACTTTTATGTCACATAGTAGCACATTGATGTTATAGAGTCACACTTTTACGTTATTATATAACAATTTTATGTAATACAGTAGTACCTTCATTGTCACAGAGTAGTACTTCGTTGTTATAGAGTCACATTTCTATGTTATAATGTAGCAATTTTATGTCACAGAGTAACACGTTTATGTTATAATATGGCAATGTTATGTAATAGAGTAACACATTCATGTCATAATGTAACACATTTATGTCATAATGTAACAGGTTATGTCATAATGTAACAGGCTATGTCATAATGTAACAGGTTATGTCATAATGTAACAGGTTATATCATAATGTAACAGGATATGTCATGATGTAACAGGTTATGTCATAATGTAACAGGTTATGTCATAATATAGCATCTCTTATGACATAGAGTACTACCACTTTGATTTTATAGTCATACTTTTACGTTATAATATAACAATTTCATGTGGTAAAGTATCACCTATTATGTCACAGAGTAGCACTTTATTGTTATAGAGTCACACTTTTATGTTATAATGTAGCAATTTTATGTTACAGAGTAACACTTCGTTGTTATAGAGTTACACTTTTATGTTATAATGTAACAATTTTATATTACAGAGTAACACGTTCATGTTACAATGTGGCAATGTTATGTAATAGAATAACACATTCATGTCATAATGTAACACTTTATGTAATACAATAACAGGTTATGTCATAATATGGCACCTCTTATGAAATAGAGTAGCACTTTGTTATTATAGTCACCCTTCGATGTTATAATGTAACAATTTTATGTTACAGAGTAACACCTTCATATGATAATGTTACAGGTTTATGTAATACTATGACAACTTACGTCATAATACAGCAGCTTTTATGTCATAGAGTAGCACTTTGTATGTTATACAGTCACAGTTTTATCTTATAATGCAGTAACTTTCTGTTATAAAGTAACACATTGATGTCACAATGTAAGCGATTGTACCACGGTATATAATTTTTTTCATCCAGAAATACTTTTATTTGATTTAATGATAGAATAGCATTTTTATATTTACAATATTATAATATAATTACGCAACCAAGAAAGCTTAAATTAAAATCTTCTGCAGTGACAAGTATATCTATAAATGTATATATTATATACATTTGTATATATAAATACATATTGTATATACCATTAACTTATGTATAGAGTGCATGTTGAAACTCCATTGTTTTGAGGCTAGCACATTTTATCTTAAAATATTCTGCACTTCCAACATCTCAATCGATAAAGCAAAATTCTGTAATATGTGAAGTTGTGTAACGTCATACTGCGAAATTAATGATATCTGGCTATCTTTATTTGTGTGATAAAGCTCTGTTCGCGACTTTCCTGTACACCTTGACCGATGACCTTGGGATCAGCTGTGAATATTTAAAAATTCGTAAGTATTGTACTGTCAACTCCAAATTAAGAATAAACCAGCATTCGAAATACCAATCGAGAATGCTATATATAGATATACTCTCTCTATATAAGGCCAGAATAAAATGAATATTCGGTCATTCATTATGTATCACTTGATGCATTCATACTAGCATACCTGCAGATACACCAGCTGTGTGCAGAATACAAGTGTCTAGAGGGACTTTCAGATACTGATAAGTATTTGTCTTGGACTACCTACATTAGTATAGGTCCTCGCAGCAATGATAAAAAAGCTGGAATCGTCTATAAAGATAAATGTTCGATTTGAATTTACTGAATTAGGGACTATTGCTTCATAAACATACGTTAAATGTTCAAGTCTTGCATATATATATGTAAGACTTGAACATTTAACGTATGTTTATGAAGCAATATATATGTGTGTATATATATATATATATATATATATATATATATATATATATATATATATATATATATATATATATATATATATATATACATACACGTCTTATACCATTCGACTGAGGCCCAATACAGATATACTCGCGTAATATCAGTTTCCGCTGTATTGTATCTTAGTGTATGTATTATATGCGCACTTCTTGATTATACGTACATTCTCGCTTAAACAAAAATTAAGGTCCACTGTTGGGGTTCATATATGACATAGTGGGTAGCATCAGCCAATCAAAGTGCTTCTCATCTGGAGCAGGTGCAATGGTAAACTTATTACTCCTATGCTTGTAAAAAGACTTAAATTATTAAATAAACTGGAAAAAAACATTTTTAATTTGTAGCTTATTTGTTTTATACCACCCATTATTCCTCACTTTCCTTATACCAACCCATGTATACTATAAAATATTTATTTAAAGCTTTATATTTACTTTAATAATTTAATCAAATGAAAAGCATTTTTATTTAATTGAGCTATATAGATGTACTCGCATAATATCAGATTCTCAGAATTCGAAGCTGCTAGTGCTCACGTATATATGGGCAATTCTCAATTAGTTCGGAATTTTGTGTGACGCAATATTTTTTGTGCTAATACAATATTTTTGCTCGTTTATCAGCCAAGAACTAGATTGTATACATTATTTACAACATGTAAACAGAAAAAAAAGTATTATAGTATACATTTTGAAGACAAAAAATCATTCGATACATAAATAAAATAGGAAAATTTGCAGAAAACAACGCGTGACTTTCTTATTTTTTTAATTTTTTTTTCTGTAGAATTTGGTGCATCTTTTAAAAATGTTTAAATAGGTGATAAATTTCAAGCATTTGGTAAGCGCAATCGAATATGACATGTTAGAAATGTATGCTCTTTAGGGAAAAAGTTACAAGGCACCAAAGTGGCGTGACTACATTTTTTCATTTTTAATATTTAGTACTATTATGTCGCATCGCTATTGGTGCGTAAACAAAATTATTATAAAACCACATGGATAGTGTTCTAGGGCACAAAAGCAACAAATCTATACATGGCGGAATCATGTGCTCCCATAATAAGGGAGTAAACATGGAATGTATACTTAAGAAGGCAAAATGTGCACCAAAGCAAAAACGCATATTTTTTATTAGCACATCATCTGTCTTTAAAAATTTTGACTAAATACATTTGTGCTCCATTATTTACAACACTATTAAACTAAAATTCACTCGCCCCATTTTTTACATCATTATTTAAGAAGTTACAGAGCGAAAAAAATATGAAAAATTCAAGGAAATATGTTTATATTTATTACGCGTGCATTTCCTGTTTAAAAACATTGTTAACGAATGTATACATACAAAATGTTTAAAATCTGATGAACACTCAAAGTATATTATTCTAGACACTTGAATTTCCGCGAAATCGTTGGAAAAATCGATACCTTTACACGGTGACTCCTATAATGTTTATAAAGTCACCGATGTAAACACTATAGCTTTCAGTCGTGCAGCGAGTTAGTGGAGTTGTAGGACTCAGAGTAGTAGTATGTTTGCACGCCGAATGGAAAGTGGTTGTATTAATATCATAAAATCAGTAAGTATTTTATTTAAAACTACACGGAAATGAACATAATGCCATTTAATTAATCTTTGCACTTGCTTACATAAAATGAAGAGGTTCACGCTGACCAAGTAAATTAGAATTCGAGTTTATTATGTTTAATTGTTAATGTTGTTTTTTTTTTGTTATTCTTGAAACAATTATTAATTTTCTATAATATATATATATATATATATATATATATATATATATATATATATATATATATATATATATATATATATATATATATATATATATATATATATATATATATATATATATATTATAGCAGGTGGGACAATTGTTAATAACAATTGTCCGTGGCTAATAAGCTGTCAGCCGAGCTGCTGTCGTGCATTAGCTTGCGAAGCACGCGACGCGTGCTGGCGTCCACTATTGCTCCTACCTGGAGTAAGCCAGCGGCGCAACGCCGCTGAGCTTCTGCCTTGCTGCCGCTGCTCTGGCCATCCTGCTACAAAGTTCACTGAACCCCGGTGGATTCAGCTCCGTGCGGAGTCACCTCGACTCACGCGAGTTTAACTTTTAATAACAAAATAGACTATATTCAACAATAAATAAATTAACAATAATAGATTAACAAATAGTAATAACGAGTTTAACTATAATGGAATAACAAATAGTGACGACGAATTTAACAATAATTGATTAACAATCGCGTTGCCCTCACGATGGGCCGTACGCGCGCCTGGTGTACTCTAGGGCTAGCCTTTACCTTATTTAGATGTGCCTCGAGGACGATCACTCTATCTCTGTCTCTCTCTCTCTCTCTCTCTCTCTCTCTCTCTCTCTCTCTCTCTCTCTCTCTCTCTCTCTCTCTCTCTCTCTCTCTATCTCCTTCTCCGCTTCGCTTCTCTTTCTCCTCCACTTTATACCCTGGCTGCTCGTGGGACGCGCCTCCACACTCACAGCACAGTGGGGAGATATCTGCGTACGCACTCCACTCCAAATGCGGCGTCGCGGCAGCAGGTCGCTCCGCGTGCACTCGTTTCTACGCGGGAAAATGGCGGCGAAACTGAAATGGCGTTGACGCGCGCGGATCGAACTCCGAATCGATAGTGACGCGCTCGAGGCGTCAGCGCGGCCGGCGCCGCGCCCCCAGTCGCGTTCTCTTTGGGTAACTCCCTACTGCGCGCGCGTCGCCTATGGTGCGAACCTACGCCAGTACATGGCCCTCATTTTGTTACAATATATATACATGGCCCTCATTTCTTTACAATATATATATATATATATATATATATATATATATATATATTATGACATGTGAAAAATTGTTATATTTAAAAAATTATATTGTGTATCCTGAACCTGGTTCCGAAATGTAAAACGTATTATGATAAAAAAGATTATACAAGATAAATCTTATATGACGAAATCCACTAAAAAAATCGGTGCAAAGTTATAGACAAATATTTTATTTAAAAAATCCTTAAATATTTATTTATTTTAAAAATTGATCATTTGCACTCAGTTGATTAGAATTATGGTTTTATTGTTTAATTATTGTTAAAAGGAAAATAAAGTCTCAGCTAATTTTTCGAATTTTCCTCGACGTTTTTCATTGTTGTGTAACCTACAGAATAAGAAAAAGTTTGTTCGAAAGTGCTAGATTAAAAAAAAAAAATTTCGATTTCCGGTGTCTACAAAGTGCACATTATGACGGATTTCGTCGCATAACATTCTACGTGAAATAAATATTTTTTTGTAATTTGACTTCACTGGTTTTTTTATTTATTATTACACATGATTTACTAACTTATTCTTCGAAAATAAGTTGAAAATCACGGAAAAATGAAAAAAACGTGTAAAAAACGTTAATAACTTTTGGTGCGTTGCTTTAAAACGTTGCATCTCATTGGATTTTGTATTGTAACAGCTGAAGGAACGTATACTAAAAATTTCAGACATGTGCTCAAAATATAAAAAAAAAATTCTTTTATAATAAAATCGAAGTTTGTGAGAATAGCCCATATACAGTACATATATAGTGCGCACTACTTGATTAAATATTATAGCGTAAACTGCAAGAGCTCGATTTAAATGAGCAAAAGTTAAGATTCACTCTCGGGGATCATCTATCACAAAGTGGTATTCATTTTTGAAATTTCGAAAATTAAAGATTTTTTTGATTTTTACTATTATGTAAAAAATTCTTGGAATTTCTTTGTTTTATTCGATTATATTGAATATTCGTATTAAGTATATACCATAAATATAAATATAAATATCTAACGTGGTCTTATATTTATATTGCTATATTTGAAAAGAAATGGGCTAATGATTGTTCTCCTTATTAAAGCCTTGTTCAGTCCCTACAACTCGCTAGTTATCAGCCAAAGTTATAGCAGCAGAGATAAAATTCTTGAGTCATGAATATATAGATATACACGCTTTGTGTCAGCCTGCCGAAACACAATAACATTCGTATATCATAAATGTCCGCGCGCGGCTGGGCTCATCCACGGATCCATCGAAGGTGAGTCTTCGTCGATCGTCACCTAACGAAGCTTCTAGAGAGTTCCAGGCACGCACACACACGAATTTTACTTAAATGATGGTTGTTGTAATTAACTAACATTACATACGGCCACTGCCCGAATTCATAGGAACACGGAGTCTCTATCCCACTTCTGAATTGTTAGTGTAAAATGTTATATTATATATATATATATATATATATATATATATATATATATATATATATATATATATATATATATATATTCGTCAATCATAACGAAATGAGACTCATCCCTAGGTAAACATTGGAATTATATGAATCATGCATGGACGTAATATATTAAACATTAAATATGAAAACGCAAAATGATCGCAATATGCATTGATAGGACACAAAATAAATTAAATCAGAACGTTTTCGTAAATTTGGTGTTTATTGAAGAGCGCCGATCGTGAAGGTCACGCTCGCGTTACCGAACGCATAACAACTTATATATCCTATTCGTATCGATCTTCTTTCTCTTTTACAGCCGGATTACAGTATCCTATCTAACGTATGCAAAGCCGTAAAAGGTATCAAAGTATTAATATAATAAAAATTGTCTCACAGTTAAAATCTCGTCATGAGACCTTTTTCTTATGCGCGCACGAGAGCGGTATAAACATTTACGCGGAAATAATACTAACTCGACCGAACAACATCACCGATATAAGTACTTCTAAAAACAATAAGCTAAACCGAGCGAGTCGAAAAGACGCGGATCGTCTGGCGTACACGTCTGTTATCACTTATCTTAGTCTATCGGTGGCTGGAATACGTGGAAACTATGATAGCTCGTTCCGCTCGAGGCTTTTCTGCACGTGATTGACTGCTTCCTGGACGACCGAGAATCGATGGTGTCGTGAACTGTCCCGCCCTCCGTTATGGGAAATAACCCATACGAAAAAACTATGGCAAAAGTCGCAGTGCGTCTCACGTCTGTAGATCAAGGCGGCGGGCGTCGTCGGCGATTGTAGAATCCAGGGCGTTGTGTTGACGGTGTTTGTCCCTCTTCGGACCTCGAGCGAAAGAGGAAGAGCACTCCCGGTTTCTCGCCAGCTTACCGTGGGCCTCCCCTCTCCAAGACCACATATTTACTCCAAACTGCTATTCATTGCTGAGCGCGCACCCCACTGTCGAGAGAGTGCGCGAAATCCAAACATTTTCTCGGGGAGATTAAGGCATGGTTTTCTTGCTCGTTACATTAGAAATAAATAATTATTTCACAAGGCAACAAATAATAACCCTTCAGTTAGAATAAAATATAAACTTTAATTATAAAGATAAAAGGCTTTCATACATAGTTTTAACTAAGGCTAAGAGATCACGCTTCTTCGCACACTGTTCAAACGACACAATCGAGTTCGAGTAAATCTGCTATCACAGCACACTTGCCTTTTCTCTCGCACAGCTACGACCTGCATGGCCAACAAAATCCTTACTCCAATTAGGCTGGTTCGGTTGAGTTTTCCAATCCTGGACAAACCTCTTTCTCGAGAACATGCTCGGTTTGTACGTTCTCTCGCTTCGCTTGACGTCCGCTCGCTCTCGCGTTCCGCCAAGGTCTTCTCGTCATAGACGCCGTCTTTTGCCGCAGCGCCGCGAACTCTCCTTTTCAACTCTCTAGTGCTCGCTCTAGTGCTGCCAACACTCCACATTCACTCACCTCTTACATTCGCACGCTCACACATACATAGGTATAAATCGGAATATAACAACTCTCAATATTTGTGAGTGATCTCTCAACCTTGAGAGTGAACTCTCAAGAATTGAGAGTAAATACTGAATTTTCAGAGTTAACTCTCAGTTTTTGAGACTAAACACCCAACTTTAAGAGTTGACACTCAAACTTGAGGGTAAAACACTCTCAATATCGAGTATTTTTCCCTTAATTTTGAGAGTTTCTTCTGTAAAGGCGGTTGGTAAGTAGGAATGCGCAACAGACGAGCACGTGAGATTCACAGGCAGTAGGCCGTAACCTGCAAGTTTGCATTAAAATCACGGACGTATGTAGTAATTAAAGAGTAAATGGATTAGTTTGACTTTTAGGTTATAATGAATGTATACTTGCATTTCTAAAGGAAATAAATAATTAATTACTGGTTTTTATAGGTTTATGTTATTATTTTGGGTGATGTTATCCCTCGTGTTATCTGCAAATACAAGGAACCATCTTTCTTCATTTACTTTTTAAATATGAGAAAATATACTCTCCGAAAAGTTGTTTTTTTTTTATTAGAAAAGCAACTTTCCAGAGATATATTTACTCAAAACTGAAAAGTAGATGACAATATAAGTATATTACCTATTATTTATTTTATTTTTACTATTCAATTTCTTTACAATTTGTTACCTTTTTTACTAAATTGCTTGTAAGACTTGCAATAACTATTAGTTTTCATTAAATATCAATTTCTATTAATTTGTTTAAACAGTAACTGTTTAAAAAAATTGTTAGAGATTATTCTTTTGCAATAATTTTCATACTTTTGAGATACTGATTTTTTTCATTTAACTTGCTATACTTATATTTGATTTATTCGTACAAATGGATAACTTTTATTAGTAAATTGTATATTGTACTTCAATATAGAAACCTCCATTCGAAACTTACATGTGTATATATGCTTAACTAAGGTTTTCTTCACAATAATCCAAGAATCTTTTGAGAAACTCATTTTGTCAGTTGGATTTACTAATTTAGATACAAATACTATCACAGTGATTTTAGAAATGATACACAAATACAGCATATAAAAACTTAATTGTTTTAAATTATTCGACACAATACCTATAAATTTGATACATTCATATTTTAAAAATGCATACTATAAAACTTGAGTATACCATATGTAAACAATATATGGAAACTCCAAATAACCTTATGATACTTTTGAACACTCGACAGTCAGCTTCATAGGATATAAAATTAATAATAAAAGTTATTCACTCGTATAATATATATATATATATATATATATATATATATATATATATATATATATATATATATATATATATATATATATATATATATATATATATATATCTGCGTCCGTCATTGCGTCGGGGAGTAAAGAACCTCCTGACAAGAAATGCAAAATTCTCAAATGTCACCCGCAGAATGAAGTGACAATAGTGATTTGTGTTGTATGTGATAGTGCATACCACAAGAGTTGTACCAAACAAAAAAATTTTAAATTTATTAGTGAAAATCTGATAATATGTCCAGATCATAAGAGGCTAACCTCAAAAACCGAGGATAAGATTATGTGTGAATCGACAAAAATGTTAATTGCTAAAATAAAAATGAAACAATCTGAAGAGATAAGGAAAGAAATACTAGAAGATCTAGCAGATAAAACACAGGAACTATTAAAACAAACGGAAAGAGATACTGATGCTGAACTTAAAGTCATGCATGCAGAAAACGAACTCTTGAAACAACTCAGTAAAGAACTCGCAGAAAAAAACGAACTATTGAAAGAAGTTATTGTTCACCAAAAAAGTTATCAAACTAACAAGAAATCTTTTGCTAAGGTAACAAGTATTACAAAACCTGCACAGAAAAAAATTCCAAAGATTATAGTCAAATCTATAAATAACACAAAACAATCAGAAGTCAAAAAGAATATTGCACAATGTTTAATAAATGAGAAAAGTATACAAACAAAAGAAATGTATGTTAAAAATAATGAAGAGATAGTTATTAAATGTGTTAATCAAAACAGTGCTGATATGGCTGAGAGGTTATTAAAAACCAAAGTAGATGAAATATGTGAAATTAAAATTGAAAAGTTAAATAATGCAAAAATTAAAGTAGTTGGAATCGACAATTTTATGAAAATGAACGAAATTGGTATCGAAGAAGATGTAAACAATAGAAACTTCACAAACTTTAAGACTAAAGCTCAAGTTGTACATATGTACACAAACAAGAAATCAAATCTTAGCAGTGTATTCATGGAAGTAACAGCTGAAATATATACACACATCAGGAATAACAACAATAGAATATTTATTGGATGTTAAAATTGTAAGGTATATGATTTGATAAATGTCAAACCATATTTTAACTGTGGTAGGTTGGGTCACAGTGGAACAAATTGTGAAAATGTAATAACATGTCTGAAATGTTCAAAAAATCACAAAACAATTGAGTGTGATTGTGAAGCATTAAAGTGCCCAAACTGTAATTTCAGTAATAAAAAATATACAACAAATTTTGATACATTACATGAAGCAGCAGATTTTAACGTGTGTAACATATTAAAAAATAGGATAAAAAAATATATTGAAACTACTGATTACCCTTCGAAACCTACATTACCAACAGTGAAAACAATACCGATTCACTATCAACAGAAGGTAAAGGACCAACAAAATAACACTTTGGAAATATTGCAAAATGAAAACCAGCCTCAACAACAAAAACAGGAAAAAAATTAACAACAACAGCAACAACAACAAAAACCACAACAACAACAGCAAATAACTAGAAGTAGAACACTAAAATCGCAAGTAAATAATAAAATAGACTAAGTATGGATTTTGAATTGCTTGAAAAAATACAAAAAGACTCGGTTCAAAAAGAAATAACATGTGGTAATATAAACAGTTTTAACAAAACTATAAAAAGTAAAAATGATTTCATAATGCATGTAAATATAAGAAGTATGTCTACAAATTTTGATAAATTGAAAATATTGTTAAAGAGCTTAGAAAACAATCCCTCAATTATTATATGCACTGAAACATTTGTACAAACTAATTACAGACTATATAAATTAGAAGGATATACAAGTTTTTATAACGAAAGTAAAATAAATCGAAATGATGGCGTCATTATTTTTATTGGTGAGAATATAGTACATAAAGTTAAAACTATTGAATGTGGTAGGATTAAAATACTAAATATGCATATTACGATAAATAATAATAGTTCTATTGAATTTTCCGCTATGTACAGATCTCATGATATACCAAAGACTGAGTTCATTTTAGATTTAAATAAATTTTTAAGTGAAAAGAGACATATTAAAAATCATCTAGTAATTGGAGATTTTAATATAGATCTATTAGAGTCAGATAGGATGAGCCAAGAGTTTCTTTGTAATTTTTTGGATAAAGGATATATTCCTGGTTTTATGGGTGTCACAAGACCATCCGTAGGAAATTATACAGGATCCTGTATTGGCAATATTTTTGTTAAAACTAATAGTCTAAATACGGTTATGTATAAATTAAAAAATTCTTTAACAGATGATTATCCTATTTTTGTAACAATAAATAAGATTAAAACTAAAAAGTCTGAACCCAATGTGATATTAGACTAGAAAAAATTAGGAAACATTGCTATGACAAGAGACTGGGATGCAATTATGACAATACAGGACCCTAACATAGCTGCTGACCAATTGATTTTTTAAATTAAACAATGTATAGAACAAGCCAAAGTAAGAAAAAAGAAATGCGGAAATAAGGGCAGGAAAAATTGGATTACAGATGCTATTGTTAAATCATGCGAAACAAAGGAATTTTTATATAACTTATGGCAAATGGATATCAATAATGTACAACTTAAAATACAGTACAAAAATTATGCTAAAATTCTAGATAAGGTCATCCTTGGCGCAAAAATCAAATATGATAAAAGCTTAGTGGAAAATAATACAAATAATCCTAAAAGACTATGGGATATTATTAATACAAAAATAGGTAAAAAAAATAAAATCAAATAACTCTATAGGTTATATAAAAATTGATAATAACAAAATTACAGATAATAAGGAGATTGCGAATAATATGAATAAATATTTCTGTGAAATCGGACGAAATTTAAGTGAAAAAATTGTTAAACCTTCCGATTATGCTTTAAAAATTCCAGATATGAATACAAGCTCAATTTTTTTAGACCAACAAATACATATGAAACAATGAGCATTATTAATACTTTGAAGTTAAAAAATGGTGGTGTTGATAGAATCAATGCAAAAGTTTTGAAGGTAATATGTAATTATATTATCGAACCACTAGAATTTTTATTTAATACATGTATGGTCAAATCCATATGGCCTAACGCTCTTAAAAATGCTGAAATTGTACCGATTTATAAATCTGGTGTGAGACACAATGTATCAAACTACAGACCTATTTCGTTAATATCCAACATAGCTAAAATTTTTGAGAGAATAATTTATAATAGAATTTACGATTTTGTTAAAAAGTGTAATATAATATCTGACCATCAGTTTGGTTTTATGAAAAATGTAGGTATGAAAAATGCTTTAAATTACATATCGAATATACTATACAATAACTTAGATAGTAGTAAACCCACGATTATAACTTTTCTGGATCTTGCCAAAGCTTTTGATACTGTGGATCATGAAATATTACTTGAAAAATGATATTGTATTGGTATCAGAGGACAGGCGTTGGACTTACTAACAAGTTATCTAAATAATAGATACCAAAAAGTCAAGATTAATAACAGTGAAAGTGATTACATGATAATAAACATAGGTGTTCCGCAAGGTACAATTTTAGGACCTCTTCTGTTCATACTTTATATCAATGATCTATTGAAAGAAATTTCTTTTGAAGCAATTTCATCTTATGCAGATGATACTGCTGTGATAGCTACGGGCAATAACTGGAGAAAAGCTCAGGAAACTATGAATAATTATCTTCTAACTGTAGATAAATGGTTAGCAGTAAACAAATTATCACTAAATGTTGTCAAGACGGTATATATGACTTTTGGTAGCTATAGCGACAGTGTCCCAACTCAAATGAATGTTAAGATAAATGATAAAATTTTAACAAGAGTTGAGAATTATAAATATTTAGGAATCATATTTGATTATAATTTAAGGTGGGATAGTCACATACAAGAAATTATAAAAAAAACTAAATATCTAGTATATATTTTTTATAAGATCTCCAAGTTTATGTCAACAGAAGTAATGAGAATAATATACTACTCTTTTTTTCACAGTATAATTAATTATGGAATTTTAGCCTGCGGTGGAGTGTATAAAAATAATAGAAGATACTGCAAAACCTACAGAATAGAATCCTAAAAATTGTAAATAAAAACAATTTTGTTATACAGGATAATCCAATGAACGTTGAACAAATTTTCAGTTTTGACAAAATAAAATAAAGAATTGGATCAAAACCAATCTTTAAATACTGATATTGAGTGCATTTTTATGTAAATTGTTAATTATATAAATATTACGTTCACTGCGGTGAATATTTGTTAGCTAAATAAACAAATTTTATGAACAGTATTTTTAAGTTTACTTTTAAGGTTAGTTTTACGTTTTAGTTTTTAAGTTTTCTCTCTTGTTATCTTTTTTATATATATATTGTAATATACCAGACCTGCGAACAGATAATGTGTTTATCTCTGCAGGATTTATGGATGTAAATATGTAAATAATTACTCTGTAAATTATTTTCTGGTTTAAATAAATAAATAAATAAATATCAAAACAAATATAAATGTTCAAATATAAATGTTCAAAGCTGAATCTATCAAGTGTTCAAAAGCTATCAATAGGTGGTTTAAACTTTCATGTATACTATTTACATACAGTTTCTGAAGTTATAGACAAAATATTTAATACTTGTCAAGCTATAGCATGCATTTTTAAAACATGAATGTTTCAAATTTGAGGTATTGTCTATAATGCTTTAAGACAATTAAGTTTTTATATACTCTATTTGTGTATAGTTTCTAAAATAACTGTGATAGTATTTGTATCTAAATTAGTAAATTTAATTGATACAATCATTTTCTCAAAAGTTTCATGGATTATTATGAAAATTAATATGTTAAGCATATGCACTTAAGTAAAGTTAACGTTGGCTAATGTAGGTTTCGAATTAAGGTTTCTGTTTAAATATAAGATACAAACGTACTCATAAAAGTAATTCAAACGTATGATCAAATCAAGTAGAAAGGTTTAAATGGAAGCTGACCCGAAAAAAATTATTTATATTTAATCATATATAGTTATATATAATTTTTATATGCAATTATATATAAGCATATACATGGTTATATACAATTATATATGCATTTTTACCTTATATAACTATATATAACTGTACGTATTCAAATACATTTTTATATAACTGTATATAAAATTTATTTAAAACTATATGTGAATATATGCATTTATATATGGTTATATATAAACATATATAACTGTATATAACTTCAAATAAAATTCAAATCATTAGATTTATATGCCTAGATATCGTTATATATAATACAACCGTACAATGTTATATAAGAGTATAAATAATTATATATGACTATATATATATATTTATATAAGGTCAAAATCTGTATATAATTGTAGACAATAATATAAAATCATATAAGATTGTATATAACTGTATATAGAAATTATATATATATATATATATATTTATATATAAGTCATTTTCTCCCGGGAATCTGTCAAGTTTTCAAAAGCTATCATTAGGTGGTTTAGACTTTCACGTATACTATTTACATACAGATCGCAATTTTAGACAAAATATGTAATTTAAATTTATTTAAAACTATATGTGAATATATGCATTTATATATGGTTCTTTATAAACATATATAACTGTATATAACTTCAAATAAAATTCAAATCATTAGACTTTATATGACTAGATATCGTTATATATGGTTGTACATTGTCATATAACAGTATATATAGTTATATATGACTGTATATATATTTATATAAGGTTAAAATCTGTATATAATTATATACAATAATATAAAATCATATATGATTGTATATAACTCTATACAGTAATTTTATATATGCATATATATATATATAAGTCATTTTCTCCCGGGAATCTGTCAAGTGTTCAAAAGCTATCATTAGATTGTTTAGACTTTCACGTATACTATTTACATACAGATCGGAAGTTTTAGACAAAATATGTAATACTCGTCAATCTATGACATGCATTCTTAAAACCTGAATGTTTCAAATGTTAGGTATTGTGTAGAATACTTTAAGACAATTAGTTTTTATATACTCCATTTGTGTATAGTTTCTAAGATAACTGTGATAGTATTTGTATCTAAATTAGTAAATCCAATTGAGAAAATCAGATTCTTAAAAGTTTCATGGATTATTGTGAAACAAAATCTACCGGTGGCTCATATAGGTCTCGAATGGAGGTTTCTGATTAAGTATAAAATACAAAATCAATCATAAAATTTATTCATATGTATGATCAAATAAAATACAAATGTTCAAAGGGGTATTTCAAATATAAATGACAAAATATTTAATACTAAAAGCTATAGTATGTAATTTTAAAACATTAATGTTTTAAATTTAGTTGTTGTCTAATAATACCTTTAAGACATTCAAATTCTGATATATTCCATTTCGGTTTTATTATATCAATCTCTGTAATAGTATTGTATCTAAATTAGCAAGTTTAATTAGCAAAACCAGTTTCTCAAAATTTAAGTTATCCTTTTAATACCGATCTGAAATCTAGTCATGGAAGTAGCGTAATTTTTCCGTCCTAGAATTGTTTATAACTTTTTAATTGATTAATTTTGCAATATCAAACTTTTGTACAATATTAGTAACGTTTCGATATTTAACGAATATACGTAAAGGTCAAAGGGCTAGGAATATGATATATTTACAAAGTTACAAATGACTGTACTTTTGAGTGAGGTCTCACAGACGCCAGGTCGGTATAAGTAAAGGGTTATTAAATATCGTATGTCTCAAAATTCTATTAATGTATTTAGAAAAATTTAAATTACAATTCTAACAAGTAAAAATCTCCATAGTATCCCTATAGTAAAAGAATGATTGTAATCACTGAAACCGGAAAAAGGCGTAACGCTAAATTAAACATTTTATAACAATGACATAGTGCTAGAAGGGTCAATTTGGAGATCATGGATGGATACGTTAGCATAATGGAAGATAATTTGGATAAGTAGGAAAAGTGGGGGAGGGTATGGGGGTCATGGAGGGGTATTTTTCTTAATAAAATAATGAAAATAAAAAAATATGGGTATCGGAACGCTACATTAAACATGTTATTACTTTAACATAGTGCTAAGAGGCTTAGTGTGGAAATGGATGGGTGTAGTATAAGGGCACAAAATTAGGATAAGTACAAAAAGTGGGGGGGGGGGGAGGAGAGAGTGGGTAATGTGGAGGTGGTATTTTCTCTTAATAAAAAAATGATTGTAATCTCTAAAAACGAGACGCAGAAAGTGAAGTGGTCAGAAAGATCCGGTACCTAGCGTAAAAGAATGAATAAAATATAACTGAGTGGAGTGTGGTAAAAGGGTAGTTATAGTTATTTGGAAGGATGCCATGAGGTGGGTTTGAGGAGGGGCGGAGTTGTATCCAAGTGCACTTAAGTATGCGCAGTAATAACTGTGGGCACAGAGGCGTGCGCATAAGTTACTGCGTATACGGAGGTATGCGCAGTAATGACTTCGTACATGCAGGCATGCGCAGAAGTAATGTCATGCACACACGCTTGCGCAATAATGACTTCATGTGCATCAAAATGTGCTAAATTTAAGGTATTTTTTACTCCATTTTATATTTAGAAACCATCTGACGTTTTTCATTAGGAATTCTTTATTCTTTTATTTACATATTTTGTCATGATATCATCATCTTATTTTTATGTAAATATATTGTATATTTGATACTTAAGTTAAAACTATCTAATAGTATCAACAATCATATTCTTTATATTATAAATAATACTTATAACTGATTTTATATAGAAAATGGATATTAATATCTATTTTCTGTAATTTATATTGATATCGTCAACAACCAAAATTGTGACGCGCGTAACGCGTCTGCGATTCCTAGTTTTAATAAAAAGTCAAGCTAGCAATACTGATGATATTCGAACTTCATCATGTTCATATTCTTGAGGCAAAAATTGTCTAGAATTTAATAACACAATAAATTGTCATTGTATTCATACTCATCCAGCTGTGGATATTAATATTGTTAGTTTCTATCATATTATGTAATAATTTACAGTTAGTAAGTTACTATACATTTTGATTATTTGTAGATTCAAAAGTGTACCTTACGTAAAAAGACTTCAAAATAATTTAGTTTCCGTTTGATATGATAAATAAACGAATTAAGAAAGTTCTTTTGTGAAAATCGACCTTAAAAATAAACATTTAATATTAGAAACGTTGTAGTATAAAACTAGGA
This sequence comes from Gastracanthus pulcherrimus, assembly GCA_949152435.1. NCBI lineage: Eukaryota > Metazoa > Arthropoda > Insecta > Hymenoptera > Pteromalidae > Gastracanthus > Gastracanthus pulcherrimus. Next base: position 127,353,749 of record OX424576.1, read on the forward strand.
TACTTTGAGTAACAAAAAAAAATATTTTTATGATAATTTCGATATTGCAAAATTAGATATCGCATAAATTAGAGAATAATTTGACAAATGATCTGAATCTTTTGTATTTGTTGTCTGATTTTAATTTGGGCCTTATAATTTTTTGCATAGTGTAATTTTTGGCCTTATAAAATTTGGACCCTATATTTTTATTTTATAAAATTTTGACCCTTGAAAATTATTGGGCCTTATAAAATTTAAGTCTTACAAACTTTTGCATTGTATAATTTTTCGACCTTATAATTTTTGGTTTTTATAGTTTTCTTGAGCCTTATAAAATTTTGGCCTTATAATATTTTGCATAGTATAATTTTTTTAGCCATATAATGTTTTGCATAGTATCATTTTTTTGGGCTTTATAAAATTTGGGCATTATAATAATAATCTTTGTTTTTATAGTTTTTTTGGACCTTATAAAAATTGGGCATTATAATTTCTTGCATAGTATAATTTTTCGGCCTTATAATTTTTAGTTTTTATAGTTTTTCGGGCCTGTTGCAACGCCGTTACCCTAAGCGGGTCCTGGGCGTAGGCGTCCAGAGCGGACGGGTGGGTGCCTATCACCACTACACAGCGCGTCCTCAGGTTGCGGATAGAGGAACGACCCCTGAGAAAGAGGTTAGCTGCGAATAAAGCGAATAAGCAGTCGCGGACAGCCGATAGGCCCAGGCGTGGGTGTGATGAGCCCGCACTGGCGAACGCATTCATCTAGAAACACTACGCAAGCACCGCAACAACTACAAACACTATACAAAATCTCCTATCTTACTTTCTTCTTCTACCTTACTCTGTACTCTATCTCTTTTACCACACATTTCAAACAAAAAATGGGCCAAAAATCCTGCTGTCGTGGAGGATGCGGGAGCGATGACAACTGCCCTGAGAGGGGATGTGTAGAATGATTCGCCACCTGGTCTTACATGGCAACGAAGCCAGCGAAGGCGCGCTGCCTTGCAGGGGGGCGTTAGGATATGAGAATGAAACCGAGTGTGTCTGACGACGAGTTGACTGTGTCCTCGCCAAAGTCAGAAAGCTCTCATACTTAGTTCTAGGGAGGTATGAGGGTTATCACCCCTAGACGGATGGACTCACCTGCGATCGGAACAGGATCCAAAACGCGCGGGTTTAACTTACTATCATGGCTCAAAGAAAACAAAACCAAACCAAAACGAAAAGAAACTGAAGGGTGGCAACCTGGAATGTACGCAGTCTACACAGAGCAGGCGCGTTCCGGGAAATCATAAATGAAACTGAGAGGTACAATTTAGATTTGGTAGCAATACAAGAAACCCGATGGAAAGATAACGCGATGCTAGGATCCGGTAACTTCACCTTTTTATATGGGGGCGCGATCGGGCATTCTCTAGGCACCGGATTTCTTGTTAACAAAAGCATCATACATTCCGTTAAAAGTTGCAATTTCGTGAATGACCGACTCTCGTATATCATCATTGACGGAGCGTGGTATAATTACGTGGTTATTAACGTCCACTGTCCCACGGAGGACAAAGAGGAACAAGTCAAAAATCTTTATTATGAAACTTTAGAGCAATTAATCGACCAATTCGCGTCTTACGACACCAAAATAGTAGTGAGGGATTTCAATGCTAAAATAGGGAGAGAGGAAATGTTTAGGCCCACCATAGGCAAAGAAAGTCTGCACGAAACCAGCAATGATAACGGTATTATGGTCATAAATTTCGCAGCCGCAAAAGATCTTATAGTCAAGACCACGTGCTTCAAGCACAAGGATATACACAAGGCAACGTGGACATCGCCGGATGGGGCCACGCACAATCAAATCGATCATTTTCTTATTGATAAGAGGCGCCACACGAATGTACTCGACGTAAGGACCTATAGGGGGGCGGATTGCGACTCAGATCATTATCTCGTAGTGGCCAAATTAAGAGCCAGATTAGTAGCCGGTCAAAATAGTAAGCGAACGAACAAAGTAGAAACCTTTGATATTGGAAAACTACGAAGCGGGATAGAGCGAATCAAGTACCAAGTAGAAGTTAGCAACCGATTTCAGGCGCTCGAGGAAACGGATGAACAGACGGGAGTAGATGACGATCCGAACAGGTTGTGGGGGGCTATCGAAAAAACTATAAAAGGGGCCGCGAACAAAGTACTGGGTAAGAAAAAAAGGCCGAAGAGCAAACCATGGTTTGACGAAGAGTGCGAACTCTGGTTTGAAAGGCGCAAGAAGGCTAAATTAGATAGTGTACACAATGAAAGCGATAGGGCCGTAAAAGAATACCATGAAATAAGAAAGCAAGTACGTGTGATTTACAGAAACAAGAAGCGCGAGTATTAGAAAAATGAAATTAGAAAAATAGAAACTAATAGTAGGGAAAATAACCCGCGCGAGATGTACAAAGGAATAAACGCTATTAAGAAGGGTTTTCAGAGTAGATCGCAGTTAATGAAGGATAAGGACGGGAACCTCGTGACAAGCGAAAATGAACTATTGAAATTATGGAAAGATTATTTCGATAAGTTATTAAACGTGCATGAAAACTCCGAGGAAATGGGAGACGAAATCCACACTGCTGAACTCCATATGGACGAAACGACCTACAAAGAAGTAGAGGCCGCGATCAAAAAGCTAAAAAACAATAAGGCCGCAGGAAACGATTCTATACCAGCTAAACTACTTAAATATGGAGGCACCGCGCTTACATCTAAAATTTTTTATCTAGTATGTGCTATCTGGAGAAATGAAACAATGCCAGAAAATTGGAAAGAATCCATCATCATACCGATCTTCAAAACGGGAGATAAAACAGACTGCAATAACTACCGGGGAATCTCACTTTTAGCTACCTGCTACAAAGTTCTGTCAAACGTAATACAGACCACACCATTCGCGGAAGATATAATAGGAGATTATCAGTGTGGATTCCGGCGCAACAGGTCAACGAGCGATCAAATGTTTACCATAAGACAATTATTAGAGAAAAAGTGGGAATATTGCGAAACTATACACCAGCTATTTGTGGACTTTAAGAAAGCGTACGACTCTGTCAAACGAAGCAAAATGTATGAATCCTAGTGCTCCTTGGCGTACCAAAAAAACTCGTAAAATTAATTCAAATATGTCTGAACGGAAGCACTGGAAAGGTCCGAGTAGGCGGAAATGTATCCGAATCGTTCATGATACGCGACGGTTTGAAGCAAGGTGACGGGCTTTCAACGGTACTCTTTAACCTGACGCTAGAGCATGTTGTTAAAAAAATGCAGGCTAGCGAGCTAGGCGCAACACTCAACGGAACAACGCAAATTTTAGGCTATGCGGATGACTTGGATATAGTGGGAGATAATGGTGAAACGGTGGCGAGAAATGCGGAAATCCTTATAAATGCGGCTAAAAACACGGGGTTAGAAGTGAGCGAATCGAAAACGAAATATATGATCATGGAGAAACTGGGCATTCGCGAAGCACAGGGGGATCTCAGAGTCGGAAATTTCACTTTTGTAAAGGTTAGCGAATTCAGATATTTAGGTACAACTATAAATGATCGAAACGAAATTAAAGCCGAGATTAATAAGAGACTTCATTCGGGTAATGCCTGCTTCTACGCTGTGAACAGATTACTTAAGTCAAAGCTACTGTCGAAAAATGTAAAAATAAGGATATATAGGACTATAATAATGCCGGTAATCTTGTATGGGTGCGAAACCTGGGCACTCACTAAAGCGGAAGAAAATCGTTTTAGGGTATTTGAAAATAAGGTTCTGCGGAAAATATACGGGCCAAAGAAAGATGAGGAAACTGGGGAGTGGAGGAAACTGCACAATGACGAGCTACATAATTTGTACGCGTCACCAAATATTAACAGAATAATAAAATCACGGAGACTAAGGTGGGCAGGGCACGTGGCAAGAATGGGCGATGATCGTACAGCAGCGCGCATAATGAAAGGCAAACCGAAAGCAACGCGACCTGTTGGTAGACCTAGACGCAGATGGGAGGATAACGTAAAATCAGACATAACTGAAATTGGGCGGGAAGGCGCGAAATGGATGGGGTTGGCACAAAATAGGGAAACGTGGAAGGCTTGCGTAGATGAGGCGATAAACTTTCGAGTTCGAAATGCCATTTAAAAAAAAAAAAAAAAAAAATAGTTTTTCGGGCCTTATAAAATTTAGACCCTATAATTTTTTTCTTTAAAATTTTGACCATTAAAAGTTATTGGGCCTTATAAATGTTGAGTCTTATAAGCTTTTACATAGTATAATTTTTCGGTCTTATAATTTGTTGTTTTTATAGTTTTATTGAGCCTTATAAAATGTTGGCATTATAATTTTTAATTTCTATAGTTTTTTTGGACTTTATAATTTTTTGTATAATAATAGTATTTTTATATTAATTTTCTTACTTTATAATTTCTTTGGTTGTATAATATTTTGGCCATTAAAAAATTTGGGTCTTTATTGTTTTTGAACATTATTTTTTCGGCACTATTAAAATGTGTTTAAAAGTAAAAGTGCCTTGAAATTATTCGCGTATTAAAATTTGTGGGCCTTAGAATTATTTGCGGATCATAATTTTTGGGGATTATAATTTTTTGGGTCTCATTATTTTTGCCTATTATAATATTTGGGTATAAAAATTAAATTGGGCGTTATAACTTTTTGTTTTTATAAATTTTTGGTCTCAACATTTTTTGGACAAGTTTTGGATAGTTTTTTCAGACATTATTACTTTTTGCGTATTATAATGTGTTGTATTAAAATTTTTGGCATTATACATTTGTGGGCCTCATTTTTGGCATTATACATTAAGGTGATGCTAAAGCCACCTGTCACCGACAAATACGAGGAACCACTTTTCTCATTTAATTTTCAATTTTTTGCAAATGTCTTTATGAAACGTTATTGTCCTAATCAAAAACAACAACTTACCATAGAGATATTTTCTCAAAATTGTAAATAGAATGAAATAAGTGGTTCCCCGTATTTGACGGTGACAGGGGGTTTAGCATCACCTTAATGGGCTTTATGACTTTTATGGAGTTCATGGGGTTTATCATTTTTATGAGATTTATGGAACTTGTAAATTTATGGGTTTTGTGATGTTTATGGGTTTTCTGAGGTTTATGGGTTTTACGATGTTTATGGGCTTTCTGGGGTTTATAGGTTTTATGGGGTTTCTGCTTTTTATGCGTTTTGTGGATTTTATAGTGTTTATGATTTTTATTGGTTTTCTGGAGTTTTTGGGATTTCATGGGGTTTATGGGGTTGGTACAGTTTACACCTTTTATGGACTTTATGGGTATTATAGAGGTTTATAATTTTTATGTATTTCATGGGGTTCATGGGTTTTATGGGTCTTATGGAGTTTACAATATGCATGTTTTTTATGGGGTCTTTGAAGTTTTTGGCGTTGATGGGTTTTACGATGTTTATAGGTTTTATGGGGTTAATGGGTTATTGGGGTCATGGGTTTAATGGGGTTTAATGGGTTTCTGTTTTTTATGGGTCGGGTTGGGTTCGATTTTATAACATCTATAAGTTATTCTTGTTTATGGACTTTACGTTTTTTATAGGTTTTTATAGAGGTTTATGATTTTTATGTATTTTATGGTGTTTACGGAATTTATGGCGTTTATAGTGTTTCATTAGACTTATGGTTTTTATGGGTCTTATGAAGTTTGCGATATCAATGGGTTTTATAGTGTTTTTTGTGTTGATGGGTCTGATGGAGTTTTGCAATATTTATAGGTTTTATGGGGTTAATAGATTAATAGATTAGATTAGATTAGATGATTATGCTGTGCAAGACAAAAACAATAAAACTACATTCAATAATTATTCATATTTACAGAGATCATTAGTATAGTCAATTATATCACAGCTCGTCATTGCTCGTCATTAACTTACATATATTGCACAACATTATATCAGTCGTACATAAATCGCGTCATTACAGTTATCACATATTCTTATCATTACGGATAATACATTTTTTTGTGACTATCAAACTTCAATTTTTATTATACTCAACATTCGTATGATTGGGGGTTATGGATTTAATGTGGTTTACGTTTTTTTTATAGGGTTTATAGGTTTTATGTGGTTTATAGGTATGAGGTTTATGATTTTTATCGATCTTATAGGAATTATTGAGTTCACGACGTTTATGGGTATTATGAAATTTACGTATTTTTTATGTATTTGGTGGGTTTTATGGGTTTAGTAGCGTTTTCGATTTTTATGGGTTTAGTAGCGTTTTCGATTTTTATGGGTTTTATCGTAATTACGGAATTCACGATGGTTACGAGTATTATGAAATTTAAGTATTTTTTATGTGTTTGATAACTTTTATGGGTTTATGATTTTTATGGGTTCTATATAGGTTTTATGGGGATTATGGGACTTACGATGTTCATGAGTTTTATGGGGTTTATTAGTTTAACGTTTTTTCTGATTTTTATGGGTCTTATGGGTTTTGTACGGTTAATGATTTTTATGAGTTTCTGGGGCGTATGAGGTTTATGGATTTTACGATGTTTATCCGGTTTACTTTTTTATAGGTATTATGGTTTCTTTGTGGGTTTTGGGTTTATGGAGTACTTGATTTGTATGCCTTTTATAGGCCTTATGAAGTTTATGGGTTTTATGGGTTTTATGAGTTTTATGAGTTTTACGATATTCATGGGATTTATGGCGTTTATAATATTTATGGGATTTACGATATTTATGGGATTTACGATATTAATGGGGTTTATGATTTTTATGACTTTCATGGGGTTTACGGGGTCAATGTTTTTAATCGGTTTTATGGATTTTATGGATCTTATGATTTTTAATGGATTTTATGGGGTTTACGTTTTTAATAGGCTTTATTGGTTTTATGATGGTTATGGGTTTTATGGGGTTTATGTGTTATGGGGTTTACAAAATATTTTATTAAATCGTTAAATTCATGTATCGATCCGAGCGACGGAAGGAGCGAAGATTATTTCGCTAGTCCTAAAAAATCACACAAGGAAAAGATCATATCTCTGGGTCGTAGGTTTTGATGAGACATTGGGAAATATCTTTTGATACCTAATAATGAAGCCCAGAACCCGCATTTTGATTTCATAGGCAACAGAACCCGAGATACAACTAAAAACATTAGCATTTCTCATATACACAATGTTAGAAATATTATATGTATAGTTATACTAACAATATAATGTTATTTTCTGCGTAGTAGCATATGCAATCAAACTATGGGTACTAAGATCAAAAGTTGAAGTGTGTCCAATGTCCCAACATGAACTTAAGTTATACATATAATCTTTGTTGGTTCAGGTTTGTTGTGATTTGCTGTCAGGAATATGGGAGTGATTGTGATAATACAAACTGCAGTGAACTACAATAAACAGTGAGTGCGTATAAGAAAAATAATTATGCAATTAATTAAAAAGTGCTGCTAATCATTTGAAGAGTTTACTTGAAATATTGTTGATACTGACCTTTATCTAAGGATTTATTCCAGTTTGACAAATTATTGACGAATGTAAACATTTTAAAATAAATTAAGATGTATAATTAATAATAGAATAGATCATTCAAATTCTGTTTTAAGTTTAAGATGTGTAACGTGGCATTTTGTTCCGCCTGTCTTTTATAAATCTTGCTCTGCAATTTACCGAATTTTCTGTTATTAATGGGCACCAGGTAACTTATCCCAGAGGAAGTTCCGTGAGGTGAAAAATCAGGATAATTACTTCTACTAAATAATGACACAAATTTCATAAGTTAAGTACCTAGGCTTTATTCAATTGCTATATTAATCAACGGTCGCCAATTTACAAGTATCGCTTACAAAATCCCGGTCGCTATTCAAAATGGCTACAATAGCCCTCGTGCGCGTCGACCACGACGAGCAAATCACCACGTTTTCCCGAGCTTTTCCCTACTATCACGTAACCCCTTTTACTCCGTTAATTTCCGCGTATTATTTTCGAATTTTCCCTGCCGCGCACTGATTCGAAAATTGGCGTCACACCACCAACGCATTTACGAAAAGTCCCCTACGAACACTTAGCGCTAATTAAATATGTGTATAAATTATTTTACGAATTATGTTTACCGACTTTTGCAAATGCCGAGAGATGCTCGACAATTACAGTCCAACTCACCATCATCCAACTGTCATCGCCTCATCAGAGAATTTCGTGGTCGCCTATACGGTCTCGCGAATCTCCCGCAAACTCCCCGAACACATCCACCTTAACTGCAAATACCTCCTTCTTGCCGATGATATCACTCCCTACGTCACCTCCCCTAACCTCGAATTCTACCTTTCCGTTTTACAAAACAGCCTTAACAAGATCGCCTCCTACTTTCTTTCCCTAGGTCTCCCCATAGCCCCCGAAAAAACTAAACTCGCTATCTTCACACGTAAACAAACTGATACATCCAACGTTTCCCTCACCTTTCGCGACCAAACCATTAAACCCTCATCCCACGTCGAACTCCTAGGGATCATTTTTGACTCGAAGCTCACCTGGTCCCCTCATCTCAACTACCTCCTCAAAAGATGTACTTCTCATATCAACCCTACCCGTTCCTTCTGCGGTACCTGGTGGGGCGGGCATCCTCAATCTCTCCTCCAAATATACAAAGCCTTCGTCATAGGTTCCTTCGACTACGGCTCTATTACACTCCTTCCGCGCCAGAAATCTCTCCGCGATAAACTACGGGTGGCGTAGCGCAGAGCCCTCAGAGCCTGTCTGGGTCTGTCGTTCCACCCCTAACCGTATAGTATACGCAGAATCTTGCGAACTTCCTTTTTCTCTTCGTCCTAAAAAACTGGCTACAGATTCATTCTTCGCGCCTTTGCTATTCAAAATATCCTTACGCTAGAATCAATCGACTCTCTTTTCACCACTCTCAACAATCGCAACACCTTTAATCTCCTCCAGCTCCCCGTCCTTCGCGCTTACGTCCGCCTCAGAAGGTACCGCATCCTAATCCACTCCTCAGACGTCCTTCCATGTTACACATATTCTCTCCACTTCCAAATCTTCTCTCCTGACGTCACATTGGACGAGGGCCGCGCTATCAAGCACTCCCCCAATCCAGTTGACGAATTTAGGCTCTCCTTTCACAACCTCCTCTCCTCCTCTGTCGCCTTCTACACCGACGTCTCCAAGACCAACATTGGCTCCTATATTGGCTTGACTATCCACTCCCCTGATCTTAATCTCAACCTTTGCTTCAGGATCTCTTCTGACGCCTCCATCGCCACGGCCGAAGCCCTCGCTATTCAATTAACTCTCGAATACATCGAACAACACAATATCTCTAACTGCTTCATCCTCACAGACTCCCTAAGCACCCTCCAAGCCATTTCCAGCCTCCACGACTATGTCCCTTCTCCCATCTCCTGTATATTCAAAATCAAACTTCTTCTTAAACGCCTATCTCTCTCCAACTATACCATCCGCCTAGCTTGGATTCCCAGTCACATAGGAATTCCCGGCAACGAAAGGGCTGATCTCCTTGCCAAGCAAGCCTCTAGTACCGGTATCACTCTTGACTTTCCCCTCCAATACTCAGACTTTTACCCCCTCGCCCACTCACTTTCAAACTCCAAATTTAATAACTACCTCGACTTTTACCACCCTAATACTGGCTGCTACTATTTCTCCAACTACCGTCGTGCCTCTTCAAAACCCTGGTTTCACTCCATGCTCTTAAACCGTACTTCCATTACCACTTTCTGCCGTATGCGCAGTAACTATTACAATCTCGCTCTTAGCCTCTTTAGTAAAAACCGTGTTACCTCGTCCCTCTGCCCTTGCAGTGAAGACGACGAGGACCTCAATCATCTCTTCTGGGCCCGCCCACCCTTTAATTCCCAACGCTCTCGGCTTTTCCGCTCCCTCGCCAAACGCAAACTTTTCCTCCCATTCATTACCTCCTCCTTTCTGTATGAACCTCGTTCTGACATAATCGAAATCTTTCTTCGCTTCTTATCTGACTGTGACCTCCACATCTAACTCCCACCTTGCCACCTTCTCTGTCTCTTCGGCTTGTCCCCCTGTTAACACTCCGCATGTTCTTCTTACTATTTCTTTTTCCATGGCACGTCTCCCTCACAGGAAATGGGGGTTTGTCCCCAGCCTCTCCCTGTTGCCCTCCCCCTGGTCCGGGGTCTTCCCCGGACCCGAGAGGAGGGCCTTGGAAATACTTTTTTTCTTTTTTTTTGTTTCAGGTCGCGGGCTTCCCGAAATTCGGAACATTCATCAATTCAAATCTCCCGCCTTTTTCTACGCATGCGTCGCATGCCACCGCTTGTTGATGGCCGTACAGACCTCTGGCGCCACTAACCACAAATAGAATAGAATAGAATAGCTTTAGGCGGCTCGCAGCACGAGCTCTCCCATGAACTGTCGACTGCCGCGTCTCTCTCTCTCTCTCTCTCTCTCTCTCTCTCTCTCTCTCTCTCTCTCTCTCTCTCACTCTCTAATAATTTTATAATGCTCCGCTCTAGTGACGGGCGATTCGGTTGCGATTGACTGCCCGTATTTTAAATAACATTGGGACGCGGAATACGCGTTACAGATGATGTGTCAACATTGTATAATGGTGCAATATAAAAGTTTACTTAGAATATCGTCAATGCTCACGTTATGTATTCCAGTTTTCGAAATTCGCAATGAACATAGACAATATTCTAAGTTTCGTTCGGTTATTTGTCATAATCATGAGAGTACAAAATAATTTTGAAGCTTTTTACGTAAGGCACACTTTTTCATCTTATAAATAATCAAAATGAATTGCAACTTACTAACTGTAATGTTTATTCTGAGAATGGAAACAGAATATTCATATTTAAAGCTGGATCATCATGAATACAATGAAAAGCTATTGTGTTAAGTAATAGAATAAATAATAGAATAATTTATAAAATACGTATGTTCATACACTGTTAAAAATAACATTAAATTTAATGCATTTTTAATGTACATGTGTACATTAAATTTAATGTACTTGTAACAAACAGGAGATTTCTGGATAAGTGCATGAAATTTAATGTACTTGTAATAAAAAGGAGATTTCTGTATATATGCATGACATTTAATGTGGTTCTACATTAAATTTAATGACCGTAAATGTATATTAATGTACATCTACATGAAATTTAATACAATACAACATTAAATATTTAATTTCCAAATTGAAAAACTGTATAATTATTATAATCAATAACAGTAAATTCTACTATCCCTAAGCCCTAAAACCAACTAGCCCAAGCACATAAATTAACTTTTTTTTTTTAAGTGGCATTTTGAACTCGAAAGTTCATCGCCTCATCTACGCAAGCCTTCCACGTTTCCCTATTTTGTGACAACCCCATCCATTTCGCGCCCTCCCGCCCAATTTCAGTTACGTCTGCTTTTACGTTATCCTCCCATCTGCGTCTAGGTTTACCTAGAGGTCGCGTTGCTTTCGGTTTTCCTTTCATTATGCGCGCTGCCGTACGATCATCGCCCATTCTTGCCACATGCCCTGCCCATTTTAGTCTCCGTGATTTTATTATTCTGTTAATATTTGGTGACGCGTACAAATTATGTAGCTCGTCATTGTGCAGTTTCCTCAACTCCCCAGTTTCCTCATCTTTCTTTGACCCGAATATTTTTCGCAGAACCTTATTTTCAAATACCCTAAAACGATTTTCTTCCGCTTTAGCGAGCGCCCAGGTTTCACACCCGTACAAGATTACTGGCATTATTATAGTCCTATATATCCTTATTTTTACATTTTTCGACAGTAGCTTTGACTTAAGTAATCTACGAGGGTAGTTCAATAAGTCTTTAGAATGACCAACAGATGGCGCGCGAATCGCTCCAAATCATCTGTTTTCAGTCAGCACCACTCCCGACTAGATATATGGTGCAGTCACAGTCCACATCTTCTGAGTTTACGTGTTTTTATAACCAATTGAAAAAAGAAAAATGGAAAAAAACGAGTTCAGAGCGGTAATTAAACATTTTCATTTAAAGGGTTTAACTCCATATGAGATAAAAAATGAATTGGACTCAGTTCATGGCACATTTGCCCCTGCCTTAGCAACGGTTTATAACTGGGTAAATGAATTTAAGCGTGGTCGTACATCAATAAGTGACGAACCACGTTCAGGAAGGCCCGTAGAAGCAACTACTCCCGAAATCATCAATAAAATCCACGATATGGTGTTGAAGGATAGAAGATTAAAAGTGCGTGAGTTAGCTGAGGCCACAAGGATATCTATAGGTGCAGTTGTTTCAATTCTACATGAAAAATTAGGCATGAAAAAGCTATCGGCAAGATGGGTGCCGCGTTTGCTCTCAGCTGAGAATAAACGCAATAGAGTGGTCGCCTCTGAGGCTCTTTTGGCGCGCATAAGTCGGAATCCTGAGGAATTTTTTCGTCGATTTGTGACTGTGGATGAAACATGGATACACCACTACACTCCTGAGACAAAGGAACAATCCAAACAATGGATTTCCACAGGCAAACCAGCTCCAATGAAGGCAAAGACCGTAAAGTCAGCTGGTAAGGTTATGGCTACAGTTTTTTGGGATGCACGTGGAATTATACTTATTGACTACTTGGAAAAGGGTAAAACAATTACTGGTGAGTATTATGCATCATTATTAGAGCAGCTGAAAGAAGAAATTAAAAAAAAACGACCACATTTGGCGAGAAAAAATATTCTCTTTCATCACGACAACGCCCGAGTTCACACATGCTTCGTTTCAATGGCTAAAATTGAAGAACTAAAATTCGAATTGGTCGAACACCCACCGTATTCACCAGATTTAGCCCCCAGTGACTTTTTCTTATTTCCAAACTTGAAAAAATGGCTCGGTGGACAGAGATTTACGGACAACGAAGACGTCATTGCCTCTGTAAGTGCTTATTTTGAGGAACTTCCGAAAACGCACTTTTCTGAAGGATTAAAAAAACTTAAAAAGCGATTGACCAAGTGTATAGAGCTCCAAGGAGATTATGTTGAAAAATAAAAAAAAATTTACCCAAAAAAAATTGTTTTTATACTTTATTCTAAAGACTTATTGAACTACCCTCGTATTCACAGCGTAGAAACACGCATTACCGGAATGAAGTCTCTTATTAATCTCGGCTTTAATTTCATTTCGATCATTTATGGTTGTACCTAAATATCTGAATTCGTTAACCTTTTCAAAAGTGAAATTTCCGACTCTGAGATCCCCCTCTCCTTCGCGAATGCCCAGTTTCTCCATGATCATGTATTTCGTTTTCGATTCGCTCACTTCTAACCCCGTGTCTTTACCCGCATTTATAAGGATTTCCGCGTTTCTCGCCACCGTTTCACCATTATCTCCCACTATATCCAAGTCATCCGCATAGCCTAAAATCTGCGTTGTTCCGTTGAGTGTTGCGCCTACCTCGATCTTCAAACCGTCATGAACGATTCGGATACATTACCGCCTACTCGGACCTTTCCAGTGCTTCTGTTAAGACATATTTGAATTAATTTTACGAGTTTTTTTGGTACGCCAAGGAGCACTAGGATTTGATACATTTTGCTTCGTTTGACAGAGTCGTACGCTTTCTTAAAGTCCACAAATATCTGGTGTATAGTTTCGCAATATTCCCACTTTTTCTCTAATAATTGTCTTACCGTAAACATTTGATCGCTCGTCGACCTGTTGCGCCGGAATCCACACTGATAATCTCCTATTATATCTTCCGCGAATGGTGTGAGTCTGGCCCGTATTACGTTTGACAGAACTTTGTAGCAGGTAGCTAAAAGTGATATTCCCCGGTAGTTATTGCAGTCTGTTTTATCTCCCTTTTTAAACATCGGTATGATGATGGATTCTTTCCAAGTTTTTGGTATTGTTTCATTTCTCCAAATAGCACATACAAGATCAAAAATTTTAGATGTAAGCGCGGTGCCCCCATATTTAAGTAGTTCAGCTGGTATAGAATCGTTTCCTGCGGCCTTATTGTTTTTTAGCTTTTTGATCACGGCCTCTACTTCTTTGTAGGTCGTTTCGTCCATATGGAGTTCAGCAGTGTGGATTTCGTCTCCCATTTCCGCGGAGTTTTCATGCACGTTTAATAACTTATCGAAATAGTCTTTCCATAATTTCAATAATTCATTTTCGCTTGTCACAAGGTTCCCGTCCTTATCTTTCAATAACTGCGATCTACTCTGAAAACCCTTCCTAATAGCGTTTACCCCTTTGTATTATTTTCCCTTAGTAGAAATAACAAGCACTTTTGCTTAGGTGACCGGCAATACCCCGTTCTTCCCTAAACGACCATCAACCCTATTCCTTGTATTCTTCTTTCGAACGTCCCAACCTCATCGAGACTCGACACTTAACTATACCGAGTAAAACACGCGACGAACCGCACGCATTGCATCTATTCTCTCCGTTACACTTGTAAAAGTCTTAAGAAAGTAAATTATATCGAAAAAGTAAGAACGATTACTTTTTTATTGCCTCTTAAAATTATTTCGTTCATGAAACGAGTACCTAAATCGTGAATTTTACTTATTTAAAAAAATCTGTTTTATAATGACATAAAAATTGACCCAAAATTCTTCACAAAAGCTGCTAACTTTTATTCTAAACATTATAATTAATTTACTCTGAAAGTTACAGAAAGATTCATTAAAATCTAATGCGTGTACAACTTTTTAAAGTTAGAAAAATAAGTTTCGAAAGAAACACGTTTAAAGATATAACTTTGTATGTTATCTAATGTAAATTGTTTTACTTGAAGGCGTATAACCTTGTTAAAAAAAACGAGTTATGACATCAGACAACTTTTAAAACATTCTTACAATTACAAACATTAAGAAAACTCAATAAAAAAATTTTTATATTTTGGTCACAAAACACCAAATCCTACCTTAAAGTTAATAAAAATTTTCTATTTTGAGTACCTGATGCTCTCCTTCGTAGACGATGTTTCGTCAACCTGAAGGTCACCCTGACAGCTAGACATCGTCAACATGGAGTGTATGTATCTTGCGATGATTTTAGTAACAAATATTAAAAAAATATAAAAAAAATAGTAAAAAATATTAAAAAAATTTAAAAAGATTATTAAAAAAACAAATTTTGTAGAAAATAAAAAAATATACTAAACAAAAACACCTGTCTTCTACGTAAATGTTAAAAAGAAATGTAAAAAACGTTTGGTGCGTTGCTCTAATATGTTGCACCTTGTTGGATTCTGCATTCGTATAGCTACTAGAACATCCACACAAAATTTCAGAAGTGTGCTTTAATACTCGTATTTAAATTGATTTGTTTTTCGCTCAAAATTCAAAGGTTACTGAGAATTCCTCATATATTTATTGAATTGAAATTATGTATATTAAAATCTCGATTAAAATTATACACATATTTTTTGAACCTATACAGAACAGATTAAATAATTATTTCTTAATTTGCTAAAATGGATAATTTTTTAAATATATGTATTCAAAATTGAATCGTATTTCTTCTATTAAAATAGCATTGGTAATGGCTAGATATATAAATTGTAATAAAATTACGTCTTTTTATGAAATCGTTCATATTTTTCATATATTTGACGTATAAAAATAAAAAAAATTGTTTTTCCGAAATTTTCAACATTACAAAGCTTTCTCTTGGAGAAAGCGAAATCATTTAGTAAAAACAATTCGGTTTTATACAGCCCACGATAAGTTTAGTAAATCAATAAATTTCCAAAATGGTAACTTTCAAGTATATCTTCCACCTCATTATTTGTGCGCATGTGTGAGTGTGCGTGCGTGCGTGTATGTGTGTGTATGTGTATGTGACAATATAACTCATAATTTCATAAAATATAACTCACATTTTTCAAATACATATATTTATTATATGATAAAAGTGGGTCGAGTTTGAACTCAAGATCAACCCAATAACTCAATTGGACATTCTACCTTAAATTAAAATACTTTTCGACATACTATATTTAAATCGATATTTCCTGCAAGCTTAAAAAATGTTCATTTAAATGGATAGAAGGAGCTTTGTTGAAATTACAAAAATGCGTTTAAAATTTGTATGTAATATGCTATCAAACGTTAATTGTTTGTTGACTATAGTTTTGTTAAAACATTTAAATTTGACATGTTCTGAAATGTTCTTAAATTATATGATAAACATTAAAAAAGTGTTAAGGAATTTTCGATAATGGTCAAGATTAATGGTGGAGTTCCCATTAAAAAATATACATTGTAATAAAAGAGATTACACGTTAAAAAGATTATTATTGTAAAATAAAAATTATTCAACAAAACAGATGACGATAATATAGTAAAACGTATTTTTAAATACAATGCTGTATATCTTTTATGTGATAACAAAAAACGATGAACGTATTTCATAAAAAATAATTAAATAAGTCGGACTTGAACCCGGGGCCAAATATTCAAACGCGAAAGAACACGACCCGCGACCACCAATAGGAGACTTGTATGGAAAAATGTATTACGTCCGTCAGATAGATTATTGAAAAATAATTATATTTTATGAAAATTATATGGAAAAAATATTTTTCTGAAATTAAGAGTCATTAGGTCCCTTTGAATGATAATAATGAAAACCTGTATATTTCTTGCGCTACTGCAAGGTTTCGAAAGTCAGGGCGGTCAGATTCTGCACATATGAATGTGGGAATTTCAAAATATAAATTATTGACCAAGTTATAGTCTTTAAAAATCATATTTTATGATAAAATTTAAAAGAATACATAAATTATGACTTTGATAGACTATACCTTTGGTTCATAATTTTTATTTCCAAATTGTACATACATAACATAACTATGTGTATTTTTATCACAATAAAGTCTTAAAAATCTAATGCAATATATTTCTCTCTCAAAACCTTGCAGTAGCATAAGAAATGTACAGGTTTCCAGTATTGTCATTCAAAGACACCTAATGACCCTTAATTAAAAAAAGAGAATTCTTTTAATAATATTTTAATAAAATATATTCAAATTTATTAACAATATATAGTTTTATTTAAATAAAGGAACTCGATGTCCCCGTCTATCGATTTATGTATCTTGATTATGTACAATATAAAGTAGCTATATGGGTACATCTCTAGAACCTTTAATCTATGTGTCATAAACTTTAAATTACATTTTTTACATGTTTAAGTAAATTTTAACTGTTACATGCATGCTTATACTGTTGTTTAAGATTTAAATTTATTATTTTTCATATTTTTATATTCACTTTCTGTCATAA